>JALMGJ010000001.1:123697866-124100366 GCA_023362775.1 Charina bottae
AGCATGCTAAAATTTGCATGAGAAGGCAAGCACCCCCTGTACATACATTCAAAGTTTGCCACTTATGGATTACATGCCTACTCTTAACAAAATATTCAAGAATATTCTGTGCAGGCTGATAAAATTAGCACAAGCTTGAGATAGTGGAGGAGATGACTTCAGAATCTAAACATGGAGATTTCTCCTTTTTTGGGGGTGGGAAAAAGGGAAACCAAAATGAACAGAGCAGACATGAAGAACGTAAGAGGAAAAAAGCAGCAGAAAACTGGCACAAGTTACGTGACAACAGAAACTGCTTTTTTGCAACTTGTCCCTGGGAAACGCAACAAGACAATGAATGGCAAGGTTGGTTGTCCGAAGGGCTCATGTGTACCAGCAAACCAATATACATTAGTGCAGCCTTCCTTCATATTTTTCTAGTGTCCAAAGCTCAGAGAATGCTGAGAAAAAGAGCACCCCCAGTTCCATTCAAATGACATCTAGAGGCAGCACGCAAGCCAAGAAAAAATGCATATCTGGCATGGATTAAAGAGTGCACACTACTCCTCTTTGGCTAACATAAGGTTGAGTCATGTGCAGTGAAAGTTCCCTTCATCCGCAAGAGCTTGTTTGATAATTACATTAGCAATTACAAACATGGCAAAGATACCATTTCTACAATGTGTTCCACTTTAAGCAGGCATACTTTCCTAATAGAAAGTGGCCTCAAGCAGCAGAGCTCCTCAGTGCTTCTTGACTGACAAAGTAATGGGCACTTAGATAGAAGGGCCACTTTATGGGCAATCCAAGTGCTTAAAGAACCAAAGGACAGGGTAGGATAGATAAGGTAAGACAGTCACCAAGAATCAACACTGACTTGAAGACACCAATTATTATTATTATTATTATTATTATTATTATTATTATTATTCTCCAGAAATCAGGTTTTCCTCAAATACTGTATTAATAATGTTTATAAGATGCCAAATCAGTCAGCTGGAGTATTTACTACTTCAACCTGAAAGCTGAAGTGCTTTTTCTCTCTTACAAAGTAATTCCAAACACACCTGCCCAAGAAATGGAAATACATCTGGATTTCTTTGCTGATGACTCGTGAGAGTTAATTACCACCAACATCTGCTGTGTTCAGATACCCCTAAGTCAGCACCCAGGAAATTCATGAATATTATATACTTCTTAAGCTAGGAATGACTGTACTATACAACTGCTACTTTATAAATTCTGGGCTATCTTCCTAATGATACAAAAGTAAAGGAGTATTTTTAAAAGTAAAAAAAAACACTTATTTTGCAGTTGACATAGAAAAATAATCTCAGTGTCACCTGAAACCCATTTACTCAGCAGTATGATCCAATGATATCTATGCAATTGCACCTTAGTAAAGGACTGCAGCTTCTTTACAGTAAGCTGATGGAGCATCCAAGTATCCCTAGAGTATCCTAATACTCCGCTTATAATACTGTTGCCCTAAGCACTTCTTTTCCCTCTAGAGTATTAGATGTAATACAGAGTGGCAGAATCATAAGTGTATCTGGCTTATTCAGATTCAGCTATTTCTTTCTCTAGAAACTTTGCAAGATGGAGATATATTTACAAGAGATCAGTTATTGTTGCATTCATGAATTCAGACTTCAATTCTAAAGACTCTCTTAGAGACTAAATGCCTTAAAACAATGGGACTTCTTTCTAAGTAAAACAGAAGATTACACAGTAAACAAATCTAAGCTATATTTCTCTTTCAGCATTTATTAAAAGTAACCCTGTCCAAAACAGTGATGTTCCAAGACTTTAGCACTGTAACATTTAAGAATTTAAATTTAAATTTAAGAATTTGTTTTGTAAGATATACTAAGGAAAGGAAAGGAAAGGAAAGGGATCAGAAAATTCAACGCAAATGATTTCAAGCAACAAATATTATAAAACCAATCTGCTATAAAATTTCTGTCCCAGCAACTTTCTTTGATGTAGACCTTTCTCCTCTCAGGCTAAATGCGATAACTAGTGATTCTTTTCAATCAATATAATGGAAAAATCCCTGTCAGGTCATTGCTTTGCTTAAAATGTTAATAATACATTCATGTTGCTATTATTTTCAGTAATTGGTATGGGAAAAATGGAATTTTTAGGTCCACATTTTCCAAAAGGTCCACATTTTCAGATTCACATTTTCTTTGAATGTTCTAGGCTAAACAGGGTTTATTGAGAAGGGACCCAGTTACACAGCAAGAATTCATTTCAGAGAAATTAACCAACTCACTTCTTTACATCAGAATTTCTTCTTGAGCTATTATGTCAGTAAGAAAACACAGGGAGAGAGCAGCAATTGCCTACTACAGTGGCCCAAGCATGCCCAAAGCGCTTACAGCTTCATTCAGTGTCTCTGTTTAGATTTTCTTCCCCACTTACAGAACTGAAAAAATATATTTTGGTTCTCTTTCTAGATTTCCAGAAAGGCCTAGACCACAAGCAATAGCTTCATCCAGCCTTTCTGACTCGGATTTCCTCTTATCACAGAAGCATGGTGCTACCATAATCCTTCTGAAACCACAAAGGATCAACAAAAAGCAACAAAAATTCATTATGCATCTCCTTCCTCTACTGAGCAGCATCAAATAGTTCCCTCTGAATATGCATCTCTATGTTCACAGTTGCAGTTATTATTTTTCACATTTGAACCCAGTTTTGATTTTCATACCAATGACATACTGATGAGGCCAACATTAATGTGACTTCTTTTAACCAGACCAATCACATCTTTAACAGGCCTATTTGGTGATATTTTATACCCCAAAGTAGTCATCTTTATCTATTCTATGTGACTGCAGAAATTATCTTAGAACTACAGAAACTACTTCTCAGCTGGGACTGGAAGTTAATGGCAAAGCAAACAAAAACTGGGAAATATCACTTTAAGGGATATTATGTGCATGTCTATATACAGCATAATATTCAATCATATATTCATGATGCATCTGGATAACACACAGAGACACACACACCTATGCAGAAATGCACATATTACACAATTACTGTACTGCAGGCAAGCAGTATCAGAACAATTGAACTAATTTCACGCACTACATCTTTCTTGACCTGTAAGACAAATTGGAGGTTCGTTTATTTTGTAGGCTTACTTATTAATCCTACTTTGACCAAAGATTTCAGTTTGTATCTTTAGCATTACTAAACTCAGGAAAACTTTTCTATACTGTTTTAACAATTATTCCACTATGTGCCTATAAAGATCAAATTAATAATAGAATATAGATGTGTTTAATGTCACATTCCTGAGGGGTAAGATCCTACATTTTGTGAACCTATATTGGGAAGGTAACTGTGCATATTCTACTTCAGTTCCTTAAAACATTCCTATATCACAATACCTTTGAACAGGTGGGGAAAGGTCTTCCTCAACCCAAAAGCGTAAACTGTAGGGATCAATAACCTAAGTCTAAACAAAAGCTGATTTTCTCAACTAAGCCAGCCCCTGATTAGGGACAGTGTATAGAATTTTGCCTTTCAGTTCCAGAACCTTAATGGGCTGAATTCTGACTGATATATTTTCACACACTCACACACACAAACACCAGAGGAATACTACACAAACCAAAAAGACAGTCTTTAGCTATGCCACGTTCATGTTAACGGTAAAGCAAAAGAAAAATACAGCTCCTTTTTAACCTTACAAATTACTATTATAATTAAACATACAGCATTCATGTATAAAAATAACAACCATTACAGAAAATTAAAAGAGCAACTTTAAAATAATTGTGTAACTGATCTAAGTGGCCCACATTCGTTGTAGGGGTTTCTCATGACAGATGATCCATACGTGCAGAGAGAAAAATTATCTTGTACCAAAATTATATATTTTAAAAAATCTACATTTACTAGAGGAATTATTATTCACATAACTACAGTTATAGCTGTGGTCTGCTATACAAGCATGTAAACTAAAGTTGAAATAAGACCAAAAAGGGGATTTTAGAATCTATACTCTACCATTTTGTATTTCAAAATCATCTTAAAGATTAACACCTCTGAATCTTACTTAATAGCACTTCTTTCTCTTAAAAAAAATGCAACGTCCATTTCATAATTGAAATAATACGTTACCCATTCCATATCAGATCCATTTTTGTTTCCTTTCCTTTTTAATTGCACACCAAGCTTACAGTAAAACCCAATACTGTTGGCTACTTTATATTACTGTAATCCTATCAGTGTAGAAAGTCATTAGGAAGAATCAAGTAAGTGCTTCGTTTGATTATTTTCTTGAACTGGCAACTACTCTCATTCTACAAGGTGGGTACAAACAAAATGTTTAAAGGCAAAACACAATGTCAGTGGCTGTAAACACTTCTTTTTAAAGGCAGATATGCTTCACTTTTCTTATTCTAGTTGTCCATAATACGTAAATAAAGATTTTAAAAGATAACTTTTAATCAGGAAGGCAGCTGGCAGTAACCAAAGCCTTCATGAAAACAAAAACCTGAGCATCTTTTATTGGCAAACGATTGGAATGGAAACTAAAATTCAGTGAACAGAGGAAAAGAACCAGGAGGGTTCAGGCTTTTCCAGGAAAAGAGGGGTGTCCAAAGTAAACAGAAAAAATGCTCACTGCTTTTAGTAAAAGTGTGGTTTTTCTTAACTTCTACTAAGGTGCCGTTGTTGAAATTATGCCATGCAATTCCACCTAGTTGGTGCCTCTGGTGTTTTGAAATTGTTTACCGTTCAGGTTTTCTCAGATGAAGGCACAAAGGGGGATGGCTTAGGAATCGATTCGTTTAGAGAGAAGAAGCAGACATGAGAAAGAATCACAGGAACAAGAACAGACCGGGATAACAAGCGAATTCAATCCGCTTTCCAAAGTTCAGCATCAGACTTAAAACTTGACTAAACCACCTCACGCACAACACTGCCGCTCCTCAGCACCTCCTCATGCGGAGGGAAACGCCACCAGCAAGAGTCAACCTGACCTCAGTTCCAGCTTGGAATACTTAACTCAAAGCATCCCTGCCCAGCGTACCTTGAGCACAGAAGATCCGCCCTGCCTGGAGAACTGGAAATAATGTACCACTTTTCTTAAAAACCACAGCTAAAACTACACTAAGTTTAACGAGAAAGCAAAAGGCTCGGCTTTTTGAAAGCAGAGAACGCGGACTGCCCGTTTTAATCAATTTGCATGCTTAAGAAATAAAGTGGCGAGCGCTGAGCAAACTGCTCTGCAAGTCTTTTCTCTCGTTTTCTTTATTTTATTTTCTTCATTTCTCCCTGTAGGCGCCATTCCTTACTTACAGTTCGCCCTATTCTATATTCTATAGGGGGAACTGCATCCTTCTGGCTTTTCAGGACGGAGCAAGTAAGACGCACACGGTTTTGAAAGCCTACGTGTTCAGGAGATGGGGTAGCCATCTCTTCGCGTTGCAAAAGAGAGGAAAAGTTTGGGCGCGCGCAAGTGTGCGTACACCCACACGCAGCCCTCGTCCCCTTTCCAAGTCCAACTCCACATAGGGCGCCTCTGAACACGAAGCCTTCCTGTCATTTCCGTCAGAGGCAAAAAGCAACACATTCCGGCGAAAGAAAGGAATGAGGGCACCTACTGGTTGTGATAGCTGAGAGGATCTGAGATGCAAAGTTCGGAAATGTCCATCAGTTCTGTTTTAGCATTCCCAGTTGGCAGAATAAAACGACTAGGTCGCACTGAAGAGAGAGAGGGCAAAGGGAAGGAAGACAGGGTACGGCGAGGCAATTTAAACAAATACTACAAGCGGCGCAGAAAAAAACGAAAGTGAATGGGAAGGCGTCGGGGGAGGCGGACTAGAGGAAGCGGGGAGAGCGCAGGAAAGACGGAGAAGGAGAGGGAGAAAGGCAGAAGCATTCAAGCTCATCCACACGCTGCTCTTCATCCAATCACACTGAGACAAGCCGGGAGAAGGGAGCCAGCGAGCGCGGAAACATCGGCAGCGGAGATTTAGATGCCACTAACCCCTACTGTAGCTTTAAGACGGGGAGATTGATGAATATGGCACCGCCGCTATTGGCTACCTCTCGGGGGTTGGACTTGAAGTGACAGAGCGGCGGCCGCGCGGGGGGGAGGGAGGTTGCAGGGGGCAAGGCGCGGGGAGTTGCTAACCTCTTCGCACGTGGCCGGGCGGTCACCGCCGCTCACAAGCCGGCTCCCAGCCGCCCTGGGGCCGGCCTTTTGGACGGGGGCGACGCGGAGCCGCTTCAAACGCGCGCAGCGGCCGCTCCTCCAGGCCTCCGGGGAGGCTTGCGCTGGAGACGCGGCTCAAGGGGAGCGAGAGCGCGAGCCGGCCCGGATCCTCGTGGCTGCGGGTGGCGGGCCGAGCGCGAGCCCGCCGATTTCGAAGCATCTATTGGGAAAGCGGAGGAGGGAGACGCTACCCGCGGTCGCGCCCGGTCCTCCGCGTCTGCCTGGTTGCCACTGGCCTCATCAAGCGAGGAATCCGAAGGTGGTCGGGTCAGAGAGAGGGAAGTGGAGTCATAAACCTGGAGGAGCTGCGTCGGAACCTGTCCTCGTCCAGGCAGCGCGGACATTACGCAACGGGCCACGACCCGCCTGCGATTACAGACTGATGAAAAGTGAGGCGTTGAGCTGTAAACTCACGCTGTAGTGGTCGGGGGGCGGGGGTCGCTATTGCTTGCGACCAAATAAGGTCAGCTTACTTGCAACTTTTGGAAATAATTTGTTTCCGTCCTCAGGTAAATCTGAACTGGCGGGAGCGCGCGTACTAAAGCTGACCGGCTTGTTACCAGCCCTCCCGGATTTATAAAAGCGAGTCTCAGGATGCTCTTTCCGTGATCGCAGGTCACGGTAACGGACATCTTAGAAATATCTATTTATCTTTGGGAACGGCAAGTCTAAACATCTAGGGTTATTTTAATGCACTAATTAAAACAAAAAAAAGGCTTTCTTTTGTTCCATTGTATACAAATGCTGGGTTCTGCAAGGACTAGGGCAAAGTTTTCTTTTTAACTCCAAGGTGGAAAGTGGTGTGGTGCCTTAAAGAGGTGTTGTACTTTATTGGCATGTATTATTATTTTTATTAGCCTGCAGGATGAAGGTCTCTTCACTGAAGGTTATGGGAATGTAATTTACCACATTGGTCCATTGTGGGTTGGAAGAAAGTGAGTGGCCCAAAATCACCCAGCCGACTTCTCTGCTTAAGGGAATACCTTGGTGTCCCAGCTTCTAGTCCAGCAGTTCCTATGGGTATGTACTGTATATAATCCTGAAAATGCAAATCCACATCTGAGGGGCCCCCCAGCTGTTGAACTCCAGCTCTCAAAAGCCAGAAAGGCCAGTGGGATAGGGATTAACACCTAAGGAGAAACCCTTGCCTTCATTCAATATCAGCATGCAAAAATAAGAGAGACACTACTATTCAGCTGTCTTATAACTAGGTGGATAGTTTTGATACGCTTACATTTCAAAAGCAGATATAGATATAGATATTTTATTTATTTATTTATTTATTATTTATTTATTTTCTATCCCGCCTTTATTATTTTTATAAATAACTCATATAGTATTTCCGAGGAAATAAAGAGACCATGAAAGTGGATCTTACAGGACTCTGGATCCAGCAGGCATTTTAAACATGCTAAATGTTAGCTGGATCATAAACACGGGCCGCATTCCCAAGGACACTTAGTTTGAACATAAAGGGAAGATGGGAAATTGCTGCGCACTATATCAGACCATTGGTATCATTTGGTGCACCAAATGGCAGCGTCTAGCATTGCTCTCTAAGTAGACGTTTTTCCCAACCTTTGCTGCAAATGCTTGGGACTGAACCTTGGACCTTCTTCCAAGCATATACTCTGATGCTGCTCTGACCCTTCTTGTTAAGAATTAATGCATAGAAGTGTGTATCAAATGCAGTGCTTATTAGAATACAGCCGCACTGGAGTTAATTTTATTATAAAGTTTAATGACTACATTTGCCTTTTGGCATTACCCCTGAAGCAGATCACATATGTAAGAACACCATTAGCAGGTGTCAATCTAAAAAGTTGCTTTATAGCATCCTAGGAATTAGCAACAAACAGTGGTTTCTCCATCCAGCTTTGGGTCATCAAGTGATCTTAAGCAAGATGAGCATATAAATACTTTTCCCACATGCATCTAAAGAAGTATTTATGAAAACCACAAGTACCAAGTACTGTATCATAAATGTACCTAGCCAACTGCCCAGAGTCACAGAAAACCAGACTTGCAGAAATGAGTGTTAAGTAGAAAGAATGCATACAAATGTGTGTGTTTAAAAGGAATGTCGTTTTCCTGCAAAACATCAAGCAAACCAATACTGTATAGGATGAGGAGCAAGTGCAACTTTATCCAAGCTGTTCTCCTGAGAAGTTCACTAAATTCACTTCAAAATAAGGAGAGGATAAGCATTCTGCAACTTTTTACATAGAAGAACAGGTGAAAATGGACAAAATAATAGACCATCAAGTCAACTTGGTTGAAATCACTAGGATTTTATAGCTGTGGGGCATCTTACCATAAATTCCACATAATATTATGCAAAAGGCATCATGTGAATATAGTTGCCACCATTTCTTTCTCTGTTATTTTTGTCAACTAAAAAGAAGGAATGCAAAGACAAAAGCAATGCAAGAAGAGACTCTAAAATATTGTTTCTTAAGCTTTATGTACTTAAAGACCAGGCTGAAAAGCTGTACAGAGAGAGAAGCTGAGGGGGGAAAAAAACTTTGTGCGGGAGGAAAAGGAGAGTGGTTTTTTTTAAAAAAAGGCTGCACCATAGTATGAAATTTCGCCCTGAAAATTGAAACACACTTTCTAACATGTCTGTTTAGAAATACACTCCATTAAACTAAGTAAGACCCATCTTAAAACAAATCTGAAGATAGTTTACAGTAATATAAAAACCACAAAATAAAGATTGCAGCTCACACTGAAAGACTAGATGGGTCAGCAAACCTATAGTAGAACTTGCATGTAACAAAAGTGCAGAAATAAGGATTTAAGAGCACGGCATATTCTTGAATATGTAACATAGTCTATGATGTCAAACTCAGAAAATAGCCAGATTGCTACAGAGACAGGCAGAAATATCCAGGAGTAGCTTATTGCATATAGATTTCACTTTAGCTAATGAAGACTGATACTGTATATACCTAAAAACTGCAGTGCTCAGATTAATAAAGTCAGTTTTAAAATACAAGAGAGGTTATGATGCTTTATATATTGTAATGGGCTTTTAAAGAAGCAAGATTTTATTATTTGATGTCCCATATAATGCCATTATTTGTTAACTTCACATGATGGAAATCTAATAGGTCATTCAATTAAAATATATGAATGCATAAACAAAGACTTTATATACATGGTAATACATTGTTCATCAGTGGAACTTGCTGCTACAGGAAATAATAATTTCAAAGGGGATAGATACTATATTTTGTAAAGGGACACGAGACCCATTCAATAGCCATTCCCGTCACATTGCAACAAATACAGCATCTTTCTCTCTTAAGTATTTATACTTTTGGTTTGGGGTCAGATGAAATTAAGCTGTTATTTGAAAAAAGATATGAGAGGTGATACACAGTGTGTGTGTGTGTGTGTGTATCTCCAATGTATGAACAGAGAAAAGAATTGTGCCCAAATTGGCTCTATTTTATGATATCCAGGTGTTCATGAATTATTAGATACATTTGAATCATGAGCAGTACAAAAATAGCAAAACTGATGGTAAGCAATTTATTTACAATAGTCACATATAGAAGAAAACATCTTTCATATTACTGGTGTGATCATATCATTCAGACAGCATTGTCTTATATGCAACACATTATCAGACTGAAGATCATCCAGAACTCTACAGAGGGTAAAACCGTGAGTGGAAAACAGCTATTAGAGAAAAGGCTAAACCTACTGTTCAAAATCATGGCCTCCAGAAATTACGTTCAAATTTTATTTTTGTAAGTGTGTTAAAACACATTTTTTAAACTTAGCCTTTAAAATTGTTCCTGCTGGGTTTTGTTTCTTATTATTGCTATATTTATATATATAAACAATATTGTTATATTTGCTCTGTTTTATTATCTGCTTTTTAGTTTTTATCAAAGAGTGCTGTAGTACACAGTATTATGGCCAATTTGTTATAACCAACGCAACATCTAATCCTATATATAATTATCTGGGAGAATTTTGATAGAATTCAGTGGTGCTTATTTTTTACTGCATAGGTTCAGCTTGGAAATCTCACGGAGCATTTAAAAAAAGTCTTCAGCCAGTTAAAATGCACCTTTTAGCTTTTATTTTTTTTAAAAAAAAAGTTTATTTATTTATTTATTTCTCCAACTTATATCACGGCCCATCTCCCCCCATAGAGGGGACTCTAGGCGGTTTAAAGTTGCGTTTGAATTGTCAGTGTGAAGTAGAAACTCCATAAAACCCAACACTTTTTTTTATGAATGAATGAATGAATGAATGAATGAGATGTATAGGCTGCCCCCATCTATCATGACTCTTGGCAGCTTTTATTAAGGTATATTCTCTCTTGAGTCAAGTGCAAAAATACAGAAGTAGTTTGCAACTTTCTTCTTTTCTGCTGTACTTTAACTTTTCAATCTGGTCTGCAGCCTTGAGATTTCCTTCCCTCCAAATGCTAAGCAGGTACAAGCCTGCTTCCCTTCCCTGGATCTGCAGAATGATGAAAGCAGTAGTGTCACAATGCAAGCCCCACCCTTTCATATGTGTATCATGATGTCACATGAACATCAGAAAGAGGTGGAGCTTGGATCATGACACTACTTTCATTATTCTGATGACAGCAGGAAATGCTGCCATAATATATCCGAATGGCAATCTGTTTACAGGATTCACCATTGAACAATTTCAGGGGTAGGGAGAAAAGTGAACACGTGTGGATGTATCCCACTGTTCACATGCTCTTAAGTGCTTTGCTGAACCTCCAAGAACAAATACTGAATTTTAAGGCAGGTGCTGGTTTCCAATAGCAGAAGTTTTTAATTTATCAGGGCCTGGTAGAGTGAACCACCTGATTGGCTGGCACTGATTTTGTGTGGTTTTATTAACTGATAGCAGAAATACAATGAAGGTTTGTGCTCAGATAATAGACTCCTGCTGACAGAAAACTGCCCATGCAAAAAAAAAAAGAGGATTTCTGAAAAGGGCTCGACAGAACTATTATTGTTAGAAAAAGTAATTTTGCTTTATAGTAAATATAAAAGGAAAAAATGAACTTTTCCTTTTTCTGGAGTAGCTTCTTCAGTCTCTGAGTATGTAAAGAGGCCACTAGTCTGAACCTTCTCCATTTCTCATCATGAACTTCCCAAGAATCATATGTGAGAAGAATGACTCGTGCTAGAGTACAAGGGCTTGAATATTTCTCATATACTGTACCTGATTTAGCTCTTTATTATCATATATGATGAAGGCACTGGAAAATACTCTTAAGTAGGTGAACATGGGCTCATACTAAGTTATAAAGATCTGTTGGCACAAGATCATGAATTGGATAAAAGTGTTACCTAATTTATGAAAAAAATATACACACATTTTAACTTCATCATGACAAAAATAACTCCGTTCACCTGTATTAATACAATCCTATACATATTTGTTCAGAAGTGAATTCCAGGTAAATAGATAAAAGTGTTTATCCTTCATACAGTTCTCAGGTAAGTTGGCACAAAATAGTAACCTACATATACTTCACACCTAGAAGTTTACAGCCTGATTATTACAGGTTATACTGTAATATCAAATGATTATATTATTAAACAATTTATATGTGTGAAATGACTATTTCAGGTCAAAAACATTGGGACAGAGTTATATATCACATACCCAAAACTAAATGGACGCAGCTCACATCTTCAGTTTAACATTGCTAAATCATGGAATTTTTTTTTCTGCCATTCAATCGTGTCCAATTCTCGGCGACTGCCTGGACTAGTCCCTGCAGTTTTCTTGGCAAGATTTCAGAAGTGGTTTCCCACTCCTTCCTAGGGCTAAGAAAGAGTGACTGGCCCAAGGTCACCCATCTGGTTTTGTGCCTAAGGCGGGACTAGAACTCACAGTCTCCTGGTTTCTAGCCCATTGCCTTAACCACTATACCAAAGTGGCTCTCAAATCATGGATATCAAAGTATATAAGATGCACAGTAGATCCATCCAATAATTCTCACATTAGGAAGTACTCTAAAGCTGGAGTGAGGAAGATTTTTGCCATCCTGACTGATGGCGGAAGATGAAGTCCAATGACATCTGGAGGACTGCTGGTTCTCCATCCCTACTTTCTAAATAAATACTTTTATAACATCCTACTGTCTTTGTCTTCAGAAAACTTCTTCGAGCAATAATTTCCATCCACATTTCTGTCCTACCATGCAGAAATGTAAGCATAATGTAACTAAAATGTAAGTGGTTTCCTGTTAGTAGGAACTCCTGCCTCATCCAGTTTAGCAGATTAAATCGCCAAAAGTAATTTCATTTAGTCCTGTACATCTCAGTTCATACTTGCTGGCTTGTTCTTTTTTGTCAATTCAAGCCGCCTAAACAAAATCTGCTTTAAAAAAGAAAAAAAAAGTAGAAGGTGTAGTACTGTGGGTGAAGGAAATAAGCACAGAAAATCAAGTGTTAATATAGATGTTGAAGAAGTCCAGAAAGTTGATTTGATCTCTGTTTTAATTAATTTTTCATACTAAACAATCAGTGTTTTCAGCCATACTGTCAAAATACAACAAACCAAAGCACAGATTTTTGGACCTCCTCCTAGCAAATCCCTGCATGTGTCAAAGACACACACTAATCAAACTGTTTGAAGTCACAGCTAAGCTGGGCAGTTCAGTCAGTAGCACTTCCTCTCATCCTCTATCTGTTGTCAGGCAGGCAGACTTTGCAATCAGCAAGAACGGACTACAGCAAAGTGCAAGATCCCTCGGAGTAAGACCCGAGGAAGCAGAAAGGTCACATAAAGGGGCAGGTCTCCCACTGGCTCCTATTTCAACCAAGCATCAACACAAGAAAAAACGGGGGGGGGGGGAATAAACCCAACACTTCCTGCCTCCCTCCAATCCCCTCCCAAACCGGGATGCTAAAAGCTTTCCACTCTCACAAGAATTGTCTCTCCCCTCTTAGGAAGATTTTCCAAGCGGCTCTAGACTCTTAGGAAGAAGCTCTGCCAGTCAAGTGTGCAATCACGTTTGCATTAAGGCATGCAGCCCCTTGCTGTGTTCAAGAGGTTCTTACACTCTTCTGCCCCTGGTGAGATGCATAAGCCTTCCTCACACTAAGACAAGCAACTGAATGTGACAGATTTGTACACTGTAAGGCCTACGAACTAAATTCTTATTTCTGCAATTTGATCATTCCTCTCTGATCTTTACTGAAGGTCCAATTCAGTGGGCCCCTTCCAAAGCGGGCTCCATTTTAGAAAATTTATAAACTTATATCTATATTCTGTTATATGCTATTTAAATTTATATTGAAAGGTTAGAAATCATTTAAATTATCTGAGTTCTTAAGACAAGGAATTAAAAATCTGTAGCCCTTCTAAAGTTGTTGGACTATGTGCAAATTGGCTAATCTGGCAAGACCTGATCAGATCAGGTATCACAGAACAATACCTGAGGAACCCTGCATTCCCTATCCTGGCTTTAAAGTATAGATGAACTTTGATTGCGCAGTTCAGCCACCGTCTTGACGTTTTGACATGCAGAAACACATCCCATGCAGATGTTTGTGGGACCAAAGGCAGACTGAGATATCAGCTGTGCCTTAATGAACTTACCTTAAAGCAGTGTTTCTCAACCTTGGCAACTTTAATATGTATGAACTTCAACTCCCAGAATACCCCAGCCAGCATGAATTGAAGTCCACACATCTTAAAGTTGCCAAAGTTGAGAAGCACACTTCCTTAAACCATACAGCTATTATTCTGGTTCTCAAGGGAGTTTTCTCCTAACTGCAGTTCCCAATTCCTATTAATGCACATCCCAATACCCTTCTGTTTTCATTTCCTGGTCTTTCTCCAACAGATCTAATTTTGTGGATACAGTATACTGTATATGTTATTCATTGCCCCATTTGTAGAAAGTGCTTACACATTACAGTGCCTGGAGCTGTGGTACCATTGCAACAGTTCAGTCTTTCTTCTTACTGCAAGGTACCTTTTATAAAGATCGGCTCAGAAACTCCAAAGTCATAGTTTTGTTTGTTCAGCTTCTGATTTACATGTTTTGTTGCCTTAGGACATTTCCCCATGGAGATGGGGAAGCTGTGGCCACCTAGAAGTTGCTGAATTCCAATTCCTAGCAACCTGAACCAAAATGGCTATCAGTACAGGATGCCAAAGTTATGATTTAACAAGATCTGGAAGGCCACAGGTTCCGCATCCAAGTCTAGAAATAATTGTGTAGTTTGATGGAATCTTAGAAAATATTATTATTTATAGAGGTATTTACAAATGAGCTGTTTAATCATGTGTATGGTGTGTAATGCATTTCAGGAGTTCAAGCTGTACCAAATGGAAGCTACAGAAATCTGTTCCTTCCTAAGTAAGGACCCATTCACACGTGGCATTTGGGCCAATCCAAGATCAGCTCTGCATCTACATGTTCAGGTTGTTGTTCTCATTGGGCAGCACAACCAACTGATTGTTGGTCCTGCTGGGTGGGTCTGAAATGAAAGTGCTGAAAATGCAGTTTGCTGTTTGAACACTGGAGCTTGAGGGACAGTTGCAACAGTCAATGCCTAAGACTGTAAGGAAAAGGTTGCTGCAGTTCCCCAGCTCTATCCACAGAATCTCCAAATATGAATGAAAAGGGTACAAAGTTGAAGAGATATAGCAATGTAAGAAGTACAAAGTGAGAAGGTTTATTGCTTTGATTCAGATGCAACTTTAGCAGGTTTACATGTGTTCATTCTACAGTGCAAATTCAAACATCATGAAGGACAAAAGGAAAAATAGCTGGCCCAGGAATGAGTTGCAGTGATACTTGCTAAGATTAAAACATGACCATAGCAGGTAACAATGTCTTAAGTGTGCAAAATGGAAGAAAAAAAATCAAATTTCAACCAATGTTTGCTTGCTTTCCTCTAGTTCTCTTATCCCCTTAACTTTGACCTTGGATGACCTGGAAAAGCTAAGGAGGGTCAAGCATGGTTAATACTTGGATGGGAGACCACCAGGAAATCCCACAGCTGTAGGGTGGCTGGAAAAGTCAGAAGTCATCCTAGAAGGCAAGGGCAAACCACTTGTATTGTTGCCGAGAAAACTAGATGGTTATGTCCATGATGTCACCAAGAGTCAAACTCGGCTTGAAAGATGAATGATGGTGGGAAGTGGATTGCATTTGTCAGAAAAGAATCCAGCAGTACATTATGATCAAAGATCATATATTTCATTTCTGAAATATAGCACTTCTAACTTAACTAGAGAAAAAAACTTCTGTCAATAATAAAATAAATTCAAGCTTGTTTCTGGCATACACTGGATGCTGTCAGGATCTTGTTCTTGATGACAATAATGTTTTTGGTATGCTATATTCCACAAAGGAAAAATGATTATATAGGATTGCTCTGAAGATCTGCTACAGCTTTCAGGTATGCACAATTCTTCTGCTTCTCCTCATTGCCATAAAATACTCAGAAAGATACTCCTCCAATATTTTCTTGTCTATCACCAAATTCTTCTGCTTCTGGAAATTGGGCAACTTCTTGTTTCTAAAGCATGCTAATGATGAACTGAGATTTGTCTCACTAATATACACATAACTAAAATTCACCTGAGTTGATGTTGACTTTCCAGAATCAAGAGAGTAGAAGGCAGATGGGCTATGAAAATGTTAAGTGTGGACATATCAGATTCCCATCTAAACCAGCCAGCAATTCCTATCCCTTCTTTTTCTGAGTTGCTTACCAGTAGAACAAGAGGAGGAAGATGGCTTCAGCTACGACTCGTCAGGATAAATGAAGTGACAGAAAGAAAAGCAGAGAAGCTTCACTTTTTCTACCAAGACTGCATTGAGCTTTCTTCCCTAGTAGGAAATCTTCATCAAACAAGTCCTCTTGGGTCAAATGTGTCAAACATTCAGCTTAGGTCCATTTGAGCAAAGTTCCCTTTGGGGAGAAGAGTGAAGCATAGTAGTGGAGATGCTCTGCCTTGTCCCGTCACTTTGTACTATCACTTTCAACCTGTCCCTTCCTTTTTCTTCCTCTTACTACCAACATAGACCAAAAAAGCTAATTTTGTTGCTTTTCACTTCCCTCACAAGCCTAAATTCCATTTGTACTTTAGCTTTTCTGACTTTCATTTTGCAGATATGAAATACTCCTTTGTGGTTACACTTACCTTCCATTTCCTACCCATGTCTCTTTCAGCTCTTAGCTCAATTGAAAGTTCCCTGTGCATCCACCATGCTTTCCTAAGTTGCCCTCCTTTTTTGTTTTTCACTGGACTGGTGTGTGACTATACTCAGGGCCGCAACTAGGGGGGCAAGTGGGGCATGTGCCCCGGGCGCCATGCTGGGGGATGCACCAAAATGATGCCCAGGGGGCACCAAAATGACAAAATAACCTGGGGGGGGCCCGCAGAATCCATGTTTGCCCCGGGTGACACAGACCCTAGTTCCATCCCTGACTATACTTTCAGCATCTTACTTTTGAGACGTTTCTAACCTTCCTGCTCTTCTTTTGGTTTCAGGATTTATATCCATGTCATCCTGCTTGGTACTTCTATAAGCTTGCTAAAACTGGCTCCCTTGAAACCTAGTGTGTATGTAGAAGTATGCTCCAATTTCTCATTTTGTAATACCTTGAAACCTAAAATGACATGGTCACTTTCTCATAAGGTTCCCACTTTTACCTTTTCAACCAGCAGATTCTGGCAGATGCACTTTCACGCTTACCTCAACATGATTGCCAAAGAGAGGTAATCACAGACACCATAATGTCCCCCCAACAAGTAAACCTGCCAACTAGGGGAGCAGAGGGGGAAAATAGTCCAGCATTGCACAGTGGGCATGCCGCAATCACCCGTAGTCAAACAAAAAAGAACACTGACACCGAAAATACTTTAGAAGCCCAGTTAAAAACAGACACTATATCCGATCCTTGGTGGATCGCAAACAAAGACTCCTTACAAGAGCTGAATGGGTTGTGGTGTAAAGATAACACTTTGTATGTTCCTGTAAGCCTACGGAAACGCGTGTTAACAAATTGCCACGATAATATAACTGCTGGCCACTTTGGATTTATAAAAACTTTGCACTTGGTGCGATGACAATTTTGGTGGCCAACTCTTAGAAAGGACGTAAAAGAATATGTAGGGACTTGCCCAACTTGTGCCACGGCCAAAAGACCAACTGGGAAGCCGGTGGGACTATTGCAACCAGTAGCCAATCCTACCCAGCCATGGAAGCAAATTGCTATGGATTTCATTGTTGACCTACCGGAGAGTAAAAAACGGACAGCTATTTGGGTGGTAGTAGACTTATTCTCCAAAATGGCTCATTTTATCCCATGCAAAGGAACCCCTACAGCAAGCCAATTAGCCAAACTCTTTGTGCAGCACATATATTGGCCACACAGGGTGCCAGAGAGAATAATTAGCCACCACGGAAGCATATTTACTTCAAAATTCTGGCGAACCTTTATGAAATTAATTGGTACCAAACAGGGATTAAGCTCGGCTTTCCATCCGAACACTGACGGATCGACTGAACGATTGAACTCAGTATTGGAGCAATATTTAAGGTGCTACATATCTCATCAACAAGATGATTGGGTGGACTTATTACCTTTCGCAGAAGTAGCTTACAACAACGCAGTACATCAAAGCACAGGGTTCTCACCATTTAAAATTGCCACGGGACAAGAGTTCGTCCCAATTCCTGAACTACCCACCGGACCCAACCAGAACAAAATCAACCCTACAAAAGCCTCCAGACCAGCGGAAGAATGGATCACCAAACTGACAGCCAATTGGCCAATCGTGCACCAGACCTTACAAACGGCCAAAGACTCTTACAAGAAATATGCCAACCACAAACAATCTCCTGAATGGCAATTACAGGTCAGAGAGAAAGTTTATTTGTCCACAAAACATCTCCGCACAACTCAACACTCCAAAAAATTGGGTTCCAAATTTGTGGGACCATTCCCAATTGTGAAACTTATTAATCCGGTAGCAGCGCAATTAGAACTACCAAAAAACTTCCGTAGAGTACACCCAGTGTTTCACATCAGTTTATTTAAACCCTACAAGCAATCAGACACATGGCATCCGGTGCCACCGGAGGCCCCCCCCCCCAAATTGATAGTAAAGGGAGAAAGACACTTTGAAATACACAGCATTTTAGACTCCAGACAATATAGAGGACACTTACAATATCTGGTTTGCTGGAACCATCTACCCCCCAGCTTCAATGAGTGGGTAGACCACCATCATGTCTCGGCTCCGAAGCTGATCACCCAGTTCCATCGGAAATGGCCAGACAAACCCAAATAAACTGACCGCTCACCAAAGACAGTTACTCTATTTTTTTCTTTTTCCTTTTCTTCCTCTCTTGTTTCTCTCCCATTCCCTTTCTCGTTTCAGGTGCAGCACACCAGGACCCGCTAATCCGACTTCCTTTTTCATTAATTGTATATATTACTGTTTATATTAGTTTATATTTTATAGCTTAGATTATAGGGTATTTTGGAGGAGCGGCATGTAAGGTCCCCCATCGGAACCTTCCACCCCAACACGTGCGCCAGACAACACACATCGGGATACCGGCTGCAGGAGACAGACAGAAGGAATGCGGCCAGCCGGAGAGCGATCGTTAACACCTGTCAATGTCAGACAACCCAATAATCTACGGCCGAGACAAGAGAGGCACCAAGAAGGAAACTGACAGCACTGGCAATACACATTGAACTAAAGGGGGGGAACACAATAAAAACCAATAGTTTAGCAAACCGGGGCATTCAGATCTTCACCGATGTTAGGGCTTGTATGTTTCCTTAATAAAGTTCATACTGTTTAACTTGGCGTGAGGAGCTTTCATTGGGACATAACACCCGGAACCATCACAATAGCACAACCTCACAAAAAATCATAATGTTTCCCCTTTCTTGTATTTTTACTCAAACAGTCTTGATTGGACCCTCATGCTCATACTTCTGGATCTATATACTGTACACGTGTGGATCTGTATCATGTAAAAGTCACTCCTCCACTTTAGTCTGCCCTATTCCTTTCGAATAAGCTGCATTCCACTCATGAATTTCATTCTGCCTTGTTCTTTCTGATAGTTCCTCATACTTCATTTATTTCTATGGTGACACTGGAAACCTTGGGACATATACCTTGTCAGATTTCCATTCTCCCAATCTTAACTGCAGCCCTGACAAATACACCAAGAAGGATGACACTGGATATCATGTGAGTGAATTAAAGAATTCTGTTTTCAGATCTGAAGATGAGTACCTGAATCTGGTCTTGGTAAAGTGCTAGAAACTTAGTAAAAAGATAAAGGTCCCTTCAAGCTGAGCTTGATTACTGATGACTAAATAAATATGTGTGCAGAGGGTTGGGGTGTTTTTTTTTTTGTCAAAATGGATGTGATTTGCCATTGTCTTCTCCAACTTCCCAGTTTAATTTATACTTTCCTGGTGGTTTCCCATTCAAGAACTAACCAGGTCCAACCCTGCTTAACTTTTTTTCGAGATCTGCCAAGGTCAGCTAGGTGCTCCTGCCACTTGAACAGGACCCAAAAGGCAGCAGCCTGTAATCGAACATTTGCCAAGCTGCAGTAAAAACCTCACCAGAGAAATAAAGTGAAACTCGAAACCCCAAATCAAATTCTCTGCTTTCTCTAAATGGGCACGAAGCCCCCAAATACATAAAACCCCGATCTTGTGCCATGATATGCAACCAGACTGAATTACCTGTCATCACAAGGCTCTAATTTCCAGCTGATGCATAGGTAAGATAACAGTTTAATATAATGGCTAGGCAGCTGTTCTCCAGCCTTAGCTCCCTCTAGGTCTGACCTTGGCAGAAGAAGGCAGAGGGAGGAGAGGAAGCATAGCTGAATGGCAGGGTATATGTTTTATATGCAGAAGGCCCCCGCAGAATCCCTGGCATCTCCAGCTCAACAAAACCAGTAGGAAGTGGGTGATGGAGAGGGCGGCTTATTGCCTGTGACTAGAGAACTATGGCCAGAGGAGACAATGCCAACAGCCTGAAGAGGAGAATCTAAGCAACAAAATGAAAACCAGCCTTCTTAGCAAGGAGGGAAATGAGCCAGCCTTGGCAGAAGCAATAGATCTGAAGGAGCCTTGAGATTCTGGAGTAGGGGGAGCTCTGTGGCAAACGTATCTCTTCCTCGCTTGGGCAATTCAGTACAAGTGTCTGTTGTGAGACTGTTGCATCACAAGGATAAGAAGTAGCTATCCATCTGCGTCGGTCTACAGAAGTTGCTCCCAGCGGCACTACCCTCATTGGGTTTCTTTATCCAATCTTTATTCTTTATCTTTATCATTCCTTCTCTCTCTCTCTCTCTCTCTCTCTCTCTCTCTCTCTCTCTCTCTCTCTCTCTCACACACACACACACACACACACACACACACACACACACACACACACTTGTCATGCTATTTTCAGGTATCAGTTCATGAAATTGACTTTATATACCTCTCCTACCCAGTGTTTTAATAACTAAGCACTTTTGTGATGGATTAATTTACTTTTTAACTTTTATCTTGCAGCGATGTCCAAGTTCTCAATGAGCTGACAGGATGACTGGCAGAAACTGCATCTGTTACAACACACATGAGAAGCTGGAATCCATGCCAAGCAAGTCTGATTGTACTGCTTGATAACAAAATGTAGCAAAAGAATATTAGAAAGGACTAAATTTTCCATGGCCTTCTGCTAACATCTTCAGGCAGCCATGCCCATGCCCAGCAAGGTGCCCTCTAGATATGTTGGGCCTGCAACTTTCAAACTTCCTAGCCCAGCCTTTCTCAACCTTTTGACCCTGGAGGAACCCTTGAAATATTTTTCAGGCCTTGGGGAACCCCTGCACATTCAGGCTCAAACATTGGCCAGAAGTTACAAAATTATTATATTTGTTTCATGTGTAGGCCTGTATATATGCATTAACAGTGTTCTTAAACTAAAAATAAAGAATGAAACTTACCTCTTTAATGTGAAGTGTCAAAACCGAGCCTATAATAGAGACTTTGCTGATTTCCTGGCTGTGACAACTGAAGCAAAAAGCTATATTTGTAACCTAGACACACGTTTGTAATTTTCCTGTCTATATTTTATATTTCATATTTATTATGCTCTATGTTTTTTATTGTAACGCGATGTGAATGTGCCATACGATCGATAGATAGATAGATAGATAGATAGATAGATAGATAGATAGATAGATAGATAATGTGAAGTTGTCCCTACAATAACTTTTATAAACGTGACAAATACTGCTGTTTAATGGATAGAGAACTGAAACTGCACAACATTCAAGATTTGCCTAAGGCCTCTCTCTGACAAAGCTGGAACTTGGACACAGACCTTCCAGGACTTTGTTTCTTTACTGGATGGCTAGATCTATGTCCCTGTCCCTGTCTTAGTTGATTCCTAACATTTTTTAAGCCACTGCAGAGCAGAGAGGTGATCATTTTCAATAATTATTTCACTTGTTTTCCAAAATAATAGTTGGTAATTTAGAATTTACAGAGGCGACCCTTCATGAGTAATAATGAACCACTGCAGATCTGTTGCAGGGGTCCCCAACCTTTTTGGCGCCAGGGACCGGTTTCAAAAGACGACTTTTCCGCAGACCGGGGGGTGGGGTTTCCGGGATTTCTGCAGACTGGGGGCGGGGTTTGCAGGCGAGAGCCAATCACAAACACCGGGGGGCGGGGTTTGCGGGCGGGAGCCAATCGCACGGAAGGGGGCAGGGTTTGCGGGCAGGAGCCCCGCGGCCCAGTTCCTAACAGGCCACGGCCCACTAGTGGGCCGCGGCCCACAGGTTGGAGACCCCTGTGTTAGGGAACAGGTTACACTTCCAATCAACTACACCTAGGACTTCATCCTGCCATTACTTTTTTGCTTACTCTCCAGCTACCTATCTGGCCAACGGTTGATTTGCTATTATCTCCACTTGCCTGCCACGGAGATCCACCATCAATTTTACTGCAGGAAAGGAATTGATGCCACTGCTTCAAATATCTCTCTGCCACAGTCTACACCTCATTCTGAGAGGGCATTGTGGGGATGGTGGGCATGGCACTGAGCTGCCAGGGTTCTCCACAATAGTGGTATCCTACTGTTTTAAAAAGCTGTTAAACAAACTAAAAACAGTATTTAATGTTACCAAAATGAAGTACATGCAGCAGCAGTACATGTGCTGTGTAAGGTCAACTCACCTAAAAGATTTAATGCTGAAGAAAACTCCTTTTTATTGAATGTGGCAAGATGCCCTTATGCTGTTAGTGGTCATCTGGATTTTTGCAGCCAGATATGATAGCCCTAAGGGTAGCCCTTGCTACCACAACAAAAATATATGTACACAGCTACCTGAATAAGGGGAGGAGGTAGCACCACAAGCAGTAGAATCCAACAGTATTATCAAAATTATTATTTTATTTGCCATTTGCCACAGTGAATTGCATTGCCCATGTCACAGCATCTCTTTTCTTTTTTAAAAAGTGCATTTTTGTTCTGCTTTGGTGCTTAGGTAGCCTTGGGCACAATCTACTGGGAGTGTTTGCTGAGCCAATCTTTTTGAAATGAATGGGTGCTGTGCAAGAATGCAGCAACCTCCATTCATTTTTATGGAGCTAGCTTCTTAGCGAACTGCAGTCTTTGGTACGGCATTTTAAGATAAAATAAATGTTACCACACATCTCATTTAATACAAATTAATTAAAAATCTGGCTAATCAGTACTTCTTGTTAGCCAGGGACTACTGTTTTTCTGCCTTTTTTGCTCCTCTATTAATTTCATCATACTTAGAATAATAGAATTAGATGATACTTCAAAGTTTATTTAGTCTAATCCCTCAGAAAATCAGAAAATCCAAAATTGAATTACTTAGTGTAATGTTTAGTATCATGATTTCTATTTGGATCCAGTGTAATGTACATTCCTGATCACCTTGTTTGTGTACATGTATATACAAAGAAACGTTCAAAGCCAGTGCTCTTGCATTTGGCACTCCTCAAATCAATTGGAGCCACTACTCCCAGAATGCTGGGTGAGGATTCTACCAGTTGCAGCCCCACTGTACCTGGAGGGCACCAGCTGAGGACAGCTTTGCCAAAAGTGCCCATATTTGAAAGTATGTGGCTGTTCATATAAACCAAAATGCACACTTGGGTCAGCCCACAAAGCATGTTCACAACAATACACTGAAAGACAAGAGTCCTTAAAAAGAAGAGTGACATGAAAGTGTTCATTTTCAGGTATGTTAAAGGCCCATTTACAATTAATCATTTTCAGTACACCAAGTCAGTGCCCCATGAACCTATTTTGTATTCATGGTAACTGCAGCATCTACAGACATCGTCATGGTATAATCTCTTTAGATACTGTACAGAAGTTGATCAACTAACTGATCTCATTCCAGGACTCTGTTGCAAAACAGATAAAGCACAATTTTACAAAGGATTGCAGAAAAGGGGCACCTCTTTTCAGGTTAACATTTCCACTTTTATCTCTTGCTCTCACTGAAAGCATCCAGAACAACAGATAGTCTTGGTTTATGTTCCTTTCCCTTCCCAGCTTCTGGGCTGTGGTCCTATGTCAGCACAAGACGTTTTGCTATATGAAGTAGAGCAGCAAATGAGTCCCCCATTCCATCCACTGATCAAAATGCCTAATTCCCAAAGTCAGACAAATTATTTGCATATATCAGGCAAAAAATTCCAGAAATGCTTTTTCCCCCTTAGTGGTGGTAAGCATATAATTTAGATTTTGCTGCTTTCCCATGATGCACAGTAGGCTTCATTCTGCCTAACAGCCGGGCCAACTCTGCTTGGTATCTAACGGTATGTCTCTACTCTTGTCAACCTGCCCATGCCCTAAGACGATCAGTGGAAATCTTTTTTCAAGTGTCCCTTTCAATCTGAAGTCCCAAAAGATATCTCTGGGAAAGAAAGCTTTTTAAATTCCCCCTCCAGGTGTGAATGCTTTATGGCAGAACTAAGTTCATGCAGTTAAATCAGAGATTTGCAGCATTATGGTTTAGTCTGCACATAAACACACATTGCTATTTCACCCTTTCAAGGACACAGCAAGCAAGTTATGAGAAAAGATGAACTATTTTTTTAACAGCAACAATTTAAGTATTAAGTATAGGCTTGTCGATTGGAAGATCGCAAGTTTGGAGGTTCGAATCCCTAGCCCCGCGTGACGGAGTGAGCTCCCGCACTAGCCCCAGCTCTTGCCAACCTAGCAATTCGAAAGCATGCAAATGCAAGTAGATCAATAGGTACCACTTCGGTGGGTAGGTAACAGCGTTCCGCGTACATCATGCCAGCCACATGACTGCGGAAGCGTCTTCGGACAACGCTGGCTCTTCGGCTAACAAACGGAGATGAGCACCGGCCCCTAGAGTTGGACACGACTGCACAAATGTGCGGGGGAAACCTTTACCTTTATATTTATTATAGTCACTGACTATCATTAAATGACATCAACTGAAGTTTTACTTTGGATTTCCCAGATAGTCTGGTGACAAAATAAGCATTTCCCAATTGAACACTGAGAAGAGCCAGTTTGGTGTAGTGGTTAAGGCACTGGGCTAGAAACCGGGAGACCGTGAGTTCTAGTCCTGCCTTAGGCACAAAGCCAGCTGGTGACCTTGGGCCAGTCACTCTCTCTCAGCCCTAGGAAGCAGGCAATGGCAAAACACTTCTGAAATCTTGCCAAGAAAACTGCAGGGACTAGTCAAGGCAGTCACCAGGAGTCAACAATAACTCAAAGGAACACACACACACACACACACAAAATGAGCACTGAAGTGTCTCACATTGTTTCCACTGGTCCTGCAATGACATAAGTAATTTCAGAGGCTCTTAATAGATCAATCCATGTCAGTCACATCCTTCCTGGAATTTTCAGAGGCCCCTCCTTGTGCTCACATTAACTAGAATTGGCGTCTTTCTAACCATCCTTAGTTGAAGATAGTGAAAGTTGTAATCCAATGTTTATAAAGGTCCTTATGATGGGAATAGATAGTTTAGATGAGTATAAATAAAAGGTGATTTAAATCTTAACTCATGGATAGATAAACTCCCTTGACTGTGTGTACAGTTTTGCATCTCTAAAAGAACAATCACATCAAGCAGTCCAGAGGATAAAAAATTCCATCTTACTTGCCTAACAGATACAATAGGCAACATTTCTAAATAAATAAACTAAGAGAGAGTAAGAGAGTAAGCAGGCTCATAACCCATCATTCCATTTCCTGATCCATTATTTTATAGACTGACCAGTTTAGGATAGCAGCCAGTTAATCTCTCTGTGCCTTTGTGGAGAAATAAGCATTTTAAAGCTGCCCTTGCAGCACATGGTGAGGGTTAATTAATTAATACTTATACATGGAGTAAAACTGTCTTTGAATGATAGGGGATGATATATGTTACATGCTGAAATACCCATGGGAAGGAACTACACACTGTAAAAAGTAAGCGCCTTGCTGCGTGTTCCCTGAATGTCATTGGGCCAAGCCACAGACGGATGCCTAAGCAGAAGAGCTTCATTTAACAGCAACACAGCAAAGATTCCAGCCTCAAGAAGAACCACCAAAAGGCCACAAGGAGAGGAACAGGGAGGGAAAGAACAAAGACTTGCAAATGCAGTGATCAAATGAATTGGCAGGTACTAAAGGAGTGAGATAAATGCAAAAAAACCTCTATGGCAAACACAGCATCTGGATCATCAATAACATCCAGCTGCTTCTCAGATCTGGCTCCCAGAGTTTGGACTAACCCAAAATTGAACACAGTGTTTGGACCATGTCTCACTATCTGGGCTGTCCCAGATAGTGGCTTTTTTAAGGTACACCCACTCCTTGTTTAGCGACCAAGTTCCATTCCAATGACCAAGCCATTTAGCAAAATGGTTGTTAAGTGAACACATGACTGAGAGAGAGAGAGAGAGAGAGAGAGAGACTGGGAAGATCACTGGTTGCTGCCATCTCATTCAGATAAAGTTCTCTCATATACCTACACCAGAGTTACTCTCACTCCAGCATGTGTTGATGTCAGGCACATGAAATTTGGTCATAAATGTGTGCATTGGTCAGAAAATGATTTTTTTATTACCATCGTATATGCAAATGGTTACTAACCAAGGTGGTCACTAAATAAGGAGTGGGTGTATTTCAGTATAGTGTTATGCAATCCAAGATCTCCTGCAGCATTGCAAAGGAACAACTTCTTCTACCATCTTGCTTCATTGTATCTTGCTACATGGTAGACCAGGGTGCATATCACATTAGGCTTTGCGCAGAATGCCAAGAATGAGTTGAACCAGGATCCCAGTTGTTGAGGTTTTTCAGAACTGAAATGGTGCCTTAAGACTCTTCAAAGCATAAGACATCCATTCTGACTCAACAACAACCGCCTAAAAAAAACACAAGACAAACATTTGGCCCCCCGGACATGGAACAACCGACTGGTTCAAAATTGGGAAAGGAGTACGACAAGGCTGTATATTATCACCCTGCTTATTTAACTTATATGCAGAGTACATAATGAGAAATGCCGGGCTGGATGAATCACAAGCTGGAGTTAAGATTGCCGGGAAAAATATCAACAACCTCAGATATGCAGACGATACCACCCTAATGGCAGAAAGTGAAGAGGAACTAAAGAGCCTCTTGATGAGGGTGAAAGAGGAGAGTGCAAAAGCTGGCTTGAAACTCAACATTAAAAAAACCCAGATCATGGCATCTGGTCCCATCACTTCCTGGCAAATAGAAGGGGAAGAAATGGAAGCAGTGACAGATTTTATTTTCTTGGGCTCCAAGATCACCGCAGACGGTGACTGCAGCCATGAAATTAAAAGACGCTTGCTCCTTGGAAGGAAAGCTATGGCAAACCTAGACAGCATATTAAAAAGCAGAGACATCACCTTGCCGACAAAGGTCCGTATAGTTAAAGCTATGGTTTTTCCAGTAGCAATGTATGGCTGTGAGAGTTGGACCATAAGGAAGGCTGAGCGCCGAAGAATTGATGCTTTCGAGCTGTGGTGCTGGAGAAGACTCTTGAGAGTCCCTTGGACTGCAAGGAGGTCAAACCAGTCAATCCTAAAGGAAATCAACCCTGACTGCTCATTGGAAGGACAGATGCTGAAGCTGAAGCTCAAATACTTTGGCCACCTAATGAGAAGAGAGGACTCACTGGAAAAGACCCTGATGCTGGGAAAGACTGAGGGCAAAAGGAGAAGGGGACGGCAGAGGATGAGATGGTTAGATAGCATCACCGATGTAATGAACATGAATTTGAGTAAACTCCGAGAGACAGTGGAGGACAGGAAGGCCTGGCGTGCTATGGTCCATGAGGTCACGAAGAGTCGGACACGACTGAACGACTGAACAACAACAACAACAACAAAATGATTTTTCATGGAGGTATGAAAAGGTCTTAGATTTGCCTAACCTGCAGCACTGAAGTGTTCATTTAATTCAGTTTTTACATATTAACTCATCTAAATAGTTAAACATAGAGAACATCCCTCCTCCCCTTCGACATCCCTCATCCCTCCTATGAAAACTGTGGGATTGGATAGTCTGAAAAACAGAAATGCAAAAGTCATGCAATGAGGAACTATCATTGGATATCCTTGATCATAGACAAACATTAACCAATACACTGCACTGGAGTAATTTCCAGTCTGGTCAAAACAATAATAAAACACACACACACACACACACACACCTTCCATCCTAGTTTCAAACAGAACAATACTCTCTAGGGATGGGAAAGCCTATTACAAAGTCATGAGAAACCAGTAACAAAGCATGGATTAACAAATTCCACATCTTTCAAAACAAGGATATGAACCAGCAGTAATGGAGCACATGAGACAACGTTATCACTAGTCATTTTGTCATAATTTGATCTGGAATCCAAATCTCTCCAATTGTTTGCAATCAAACTATTATAAGTTGAGTATCACTTTCCCAAAAAGATGTTTTCCAACTTGCTTCTGTACACACACAGCTAAGGAGTTTCCAACTATTATTCAGATTTCTATTTCTTTTTTCCCCCAAGTCCAAAACACAGGTTTTTCAGTCAACTGGACTGCAAATATTGTGTTGAGGCTGTGCTTTAAAAAGTAGACAGCTCAGGACCATTCAAATTCAAACCATAATTAATATGATGACCCAAGGTACAGTATATTTAATAATTTTCCTCCTTTATCACATTGAAATTACCAATTTACTAGTAGCTTTGGAGATTCTTTGGGACTCCATCGAACACTTGGGGGCCAAATGCAGTTCTTGGGACTCAGGTTATGCATTAATACATCTGAAAGCTTTTCTGAGCCTGGATATGAATGTTATGAATTAGAGAAGAACTGGAAAAACAGGGGAACGTTTTCAAAACACTCTCTGAAAAAAACCATATAAAGAGCATTATAATTTCATATCAAACTGAGCGGAATCTCCTCTTCCCTAATTGTGATGGACTGTTCCTCCATCCAGGCCATTTTTTCTCCTTAAAAATATAGGATCCAAGGAGATGGTGTCCAAAGAGAACAAGCCCAAAGCATAGATTGACTGGTAGCAGGTTGCAGCCAGTAAAAGACAAAGAATATCTGAATTGTAGCAGGGCATGATTTTTTGTGGAGCAGATAGAAGACTGTTCTGCAATACCAAGGATAGTTCCTGTACTGAATTGCTTTGCTGCATCTTTGGCTTTTTCAGCTAGTCAGTCTTACCTGGTTGATGGGTTAGTCATCAACCCTTTGCCAGTGAAAACTCCACTAAGACAGTGACATCTCTTCGGAGATGTCTTTGAGCAAAACAATGTCCTAACAGTATGAGCAGTTTGACAAAGGAACCAATTATTCAGAGGTGATGCGCTCCCCTTTATTAGGTATGTTCAAGCAGAGATTAAAAGGGAATATTTTCATTTGGATTCTTGCATACAGCAGGGGATTGGACACAGTAGCCTGAAAAGTCCCGATTCTATGTAGTACCAATGTGGTATAGTGGTTAAAATGTTGAACTACAACCATGGAAATGCGGGTTGAAGTCCCCACTTAACCACAGAGCCGTCACTCAGGTCAGCTTAACTCAGATAATTGTTATGGGGCTAACAATTACCTTCCCTGCCCCCAAAGACAGCATAAACTGGCAGAAGGAAGACAAGGTATAAATATGAGATGATGATGATGATGATGATGATGACGACGTCCAAGGATGGAGAGACTTCTCCATATAGCCCATTTTCAGCAATGGAAATCCCAGAAGAAAAAAAACTCTGCCTTAAAGACCTATCCTGATGCCTAGGTCAACTTCAGCTATATTCTAGATGCCCCCATTAAACAAAGTCACAAGTGGCAACAAGGGAGAAGGCTTTTTCAACTGTGGCTTCCTGCTTATGGATTGCCCTTCCCAGGACTGAAACCCGGTTATCTGTATAGCTCTTGTTGTTGTTGTTCAGTCGTTCAGTCGTGTCCGACTCTTCGTGACCTCATGGACCATAGCACGCCAGGCCTTCCTGTCTTCCACTGTCTCTCGGAGTTTACTCAAATTCATGTTCATTACATCGGTGATGCTATCTAACCATCTCATCCTCTGCCGTCCCCTTCTCCTTTTGCCCTCAGTCTTTCCCAGCATCAGGGTCTTTTCCAGTGAGTCCTCTCTTCTCATTAGGTGGCCAAAGTATTTGAGCTTCAGCTTCAGCATCTGTCCTTCCAATGAGCAGTCAGGGTTGATTTCCTTTAGGACTGACTGGTTTGACCTCCTTGCAGTCCAAGGGACTCTCAAGAGTCTTCTCCAGCACCACAGCTCGAAAGCATCAATTCTTCGGCGCTCAGCCTTCCTTATGGTCCAACTCTCACAGCCATACATTACTACTGGAAAAACCATAGCTTTAACTATACGGACCTTTGTCGGCAAGGTGATGTCTCTGCTTTTTAATATGCTGTCTAGGTTTGCCATAGCTTTCCTCCCAAGGAGCAAGCGTCTTTTAATTTCATGGCTGCAGTCACCGTCTGCGGTGATCTTGGAGCCCAAGAAAATAAAATCTGTCACTGCTTCCATTTCTTCCCCTTCTATTTGCCAGGAAGTGATGGGACCAGATGCCATGATCTGGGTTTTTTTAATGTTGAGTTTCAAGCCAGCTTTTGCACTCTCCTCTTTCACCCTCATCAAGAGGCTCTTTAGTTCCTCTTCACTTTCTGCCATTAGGGTGGTATCGTCTGCATATCTGAGGTTGTTGATATTTTTCCCGGCAATCTTAACTCCGGCTTGTGATTCATCCAGCCCGGCATTTCTCATGATGTACTCTGCATATAAGTTAAATAAGCAGGGTGATAATATACAGCCTTGTCGTACTCCTTTCCCAATTTTGAACCAGTCGGTTGTTCCATGTCCGGTTCTAACTGTTGCTTCTTGACCCACATACAGGTTTCTCAGGAGACAGGTAAGGTGGTCTGGTACTCCCATCTCTTTAAGAATTTGCCACAGTTTGTTGTGATCCACACAATCAAAGGCTTTAGCGTAGTCAATGAAGCAGAAGTGGATGTTTTTCTGGAACTCTCTTGCTTTTTCCATGATCCAGCGAATGTTGGCAATCTGATCTCTAGTTCCTCTGCCTCTTCGAAACCCAGCTTGCACTTCTGGTAGTTCTCGGTTCACATGCTGCTGAAGCCTAGCTTGTAGGATTTTGAGCATAACCTTGCTGGCATGTGAAATGAGCGCAATTGTACGGTAGTTTGAACATTCTTTGGCATTGCCTTTCTTTGGAATTGGAACGTAAACTGACCTTTTCCAATCCTGTGGCCACTGTTGAGTTTTCCAAATTTGTTGGCATATTGAGTGCAGCACTTTAACAGCATCATCTTTTAGGATTTTAAATAGCTCAGCTGGGATACTGTCTTCTCCGCTAGCTTTGTTGTTAGTAATGCTTCCTAAGGCCCACTTGACTTCACTCTCTAGGATGTCCGGCTCAAGGTCAGTGACCACACCATCGTATTTATCAGGGATATTAAGATCTTTCTTGTATAGTTCTTCTGTGTATTCTTGCCACCTCTTCTTAATCTCTTCTGCTTCTGTTAGGTCCCTGCCTTTTTTGTCCTTTATCATGCCCATCTTTGCACAAAACGTTCCCTTGATATCTCCGATTTTCTTGAAGAGATCTCTAGTCTTCCCCATTCTATTGTTTTCCTCGATTTCTTTGCATTGTTCATTTAAGAAGGCCTTCTTATCTCTCCTTGCTATTCTCTGGAATTCTGCATTCAGTTGTTTATATCTTTCCCTTTCTCCCTTGCCTTTTGCTTCCCTTCTTTCCTCAGCTATTTGTAAAGCCTCATCAGTCAGCCACTTTGCTTTCTTGCATTTCTTTTTCTTTGGGATGGTTTTAGTTGCTGCCTCCTGTACAATGTTACGAACCTCCATCCATAGTTCTTCAGGCACTCTGTCTACCAGATCTAATCCTTTAAATCTATTCCTCACTTCCACTGTATATTCATAAGGGATATGATTTAGGTCATACCTGATTGGTCTAGTGGTTTTCTCTACATTCTTCAATTTAAGCCTAAATTTTGCAATAAGAAGCTCATGATCTGAGCCACAGTCAGCTCCAGGTCTTGTTTTTGCTGATTGTATAGAGCTTCTCCATCTTTGGCTGCAAAGTATATAATCAATCTGATTTCGGTATTGACCATCTGGTGATGTCCATGTGTAGAGTCGTCTCTTGTGTTGTTGGAAAAGAGTGTTTGCTATGACCAGCGTGTTCTCTTGACAAAACTCTATTAGCCTTTGCCCTGCTTCATTTTGTACTCCGAGGCCGAACTTGTATAGCTCTAGGCAAAGATATTTTCTTCTCCCAGGCATATTGGCTTTTGAACAATGTCATCTGAAATTTTTAAAGGTGTTGCAATTGGTCCAGAGAACATTTGATACTGACAAGATTATATATATAATAAACATGCATTTGATTAATTAATTAATTAGATTACACACTAGATAATGGATGGATTAATGATTGTTATTTGCACTCCAGATGCTTCCAGTGCTGCCCATCAGCATCAGCCATTATCTAGGGTTGCATAACAACCAAAAACAGCAGAAATGGAATTAGGAAGCTATCCATATTCTTTGCTTGTTTAATCTATTTAACTCAGTGAAGGGAAAGAGGGGGAAAACTGACTTAAATTCCTATATCCTGTATTCACACATACACACATACACACACGCACACCCAGTGGAATGTACTATTTTTAGGGTAGGTGAAAAGAACTAAAATCAGGGAAGCATTTGAGAGTGTCAGTCTGGGGAGGACTGGGAATGCTATGGGAATAGGTTCCCTGGACAACATCAATGTGGCACTTTGTGTCTCTTCTCCTCTAGGTACATATGTGACTTCAATTCCATATTTGGATCTCTTAGGAAGAGTGCTGTTCCTGTAAAAGTTAGTTATGCATGTGTAGAATAGATAAAATAGCAAGGGATCTTACAAGCCAGGTTTTAAATTGTGAGAAATGGTCTTCAGATGAAAGATCACCAGAGAGATCTTATGTACGCTTCCTGGAATACCTTGGAAGATGAGCTGCTGCCAGAGTAACACAGATATGTGCACTGCTGAAGAAAATATGAAGCTTGGTCAAAGGTGTCTTTAAAACAAGATCCAATAAATCTGAAAAGTTTGGAAATTTCTCTCTTATAAGTTTCCTTTTTGAGTTTCTTATTTTCCAGATTCCATTTCATCTTCCCCATCTAGAGAAGATCAAAATGCATCATGACACTTCTAAATTAAAAGCTAGAAAAACGACTACAGTAATCCCCACTCTCCTAGCGGACTAGTCCTGGGAAAGTGTGGGGATGTCCTTGACCACTAGAGGGTGCTAACCATCTCAAAGACAGAGTCAATGTCACAGAGCGAGCTCTCAAGTCACGAAATAATGGAGTCAGTTAAGAAAACCCTTATTTCCAGCAGTTGGAGAAATACGAGCAGAGAAAAATTAGAATATGAATAATAAATAAATCCAACCATCTATGTCTCTCCTTCCCCAGCTGCATCACACAAGCTAGAGATTTTTGTCCCATTTGTCCTCTGCTGCTTTGCCTGCCTGCACGGCCAAAGGATTTCCAAGTCCGGTTTATGCCTTCCACCTAAATCTGGAATCCAAAGCCACCAATGCATACTTGATCTGCACGAAAGAGAGAGATCTGGGGTAGAATTCCTACCCTAAAAACAAGGAGTATGTTTCTGCACCCTACTGGTCCATGTAGTAAGACATTTCAGGAGAGGGGCTTGTTAAAAAGTTCCTGGCAAAGAAAGAATAATCCATAAAGGTTTCTGCCAGACGAAACCTATCTGTCTTTGCCCCTCTTGAAACGGAAGACTAATGGTGACACTTGTAACGTCTGTTTGTATACACATCCATACACGGGGTTTACGCTGAGTACGCTCAAGCACCATATAGCTACAGCATCAAGCAACATGGGTAAGAGAAAGGGTGTGTGTGGGTGAAAGCAGCGCTGCTTTTTCTGCCGGGTGACTGCCAAGCATTCTCTTTCACCCCATATAATCAGGAGGGTGATGTCATGTGTAGCCATCAGATCTTGCAAGCCCTCTGTGCACATTTCAGCAAACACTTTCTAACCATCAGCACTCATTATAACATCATTAGCTAAGCAAGCCTCAAGAAAGGCTCATCTCTGTACCAAACTGTTAATAACCATTCCCTCACTTGATACATAGAGGGGCGTGATGGCTCAGCGGGTAAGACGCCAGGCTTGTCGATCGGAAGATTGCAGGTTCGGAGGTTCAAATCCCTAGTCCCGCGTGACGGAGTGAGCTCCCGCACTTGCTCCAGCTCTTGCCAACCTAGCAATTCGAAAGCATGCAAATGCAAGTAGATGAATAGGTACCACTTTGGTGGGTAGGTAACAGTGTTCTGCATGCGTCATGCCGGCCACATGACCACGGAAGCATCTTCGGACAACGCTGGCTCTTCGGCTAACAAACGGAGATGAGCACTGGCCCCTAGAGTCGGACACGACTGCACAAATGTGCGGGGGGGGGCGACCTTTACTTTTACCTTACACTTGATACAACACAGCACCACGGCATTCCTAAAAAAATGCAGTGTTTATGGCCAGGTTTTTCCATCCTGTCCCTGCAACGCAACAGAGTGGCTACTGTTGATACAGTCTGTAAGATCACAGAGAGCTGTTACTTTTTTTTTTCTGACTCCCAAGTCACGACAGATGGCCAGTTCACTGCGCATCAGCCCCTGATTTAGGGTTAAAAAAGTCCTCCCCACTGGAGAGATATGAAATGGTTACATGCAGACCAGAGAAATTACTGCTCAGGAAATGGTCCTCAGAGAACTCATACTCTGTATCAATACATGTTTGGCCCATGATCTTATATTTTGATAAACAAAAACTAAACTGTATCAATATTATTTACATTTTTAGCAAGGAATGTCTTCAACTGATGAATTAAAAAAAGGTTTTGGACTGAACTGTTGTAGATTAAATCCTTTCAGAGAAAAACCTCAGCTGTTCAACTTACTTTCCATGGATTTTATAAGAAGGATGTCCACAGGGGTTCAAACTAGTCAAAAGGGCGGCCACAACCACATGATTGAAGCCCCGCCCATTTGTACCTGTGTCACAATGCACCTAAAAAAGGGTGGGCCTTTGATTATGTAGGTTCCCCCCATGGACATCTCTGATCGTCTATATACAGTATTGTCTTGTTATAATTTACCTGGTTTCATATTCCCCAGATACCTTTTACTGAGTGGTAGAAAAGGACAATAAATAAAAACAAGAGTGCAAAACAAAATAGGCCATTATTAGGAAGAATTAGCTGTTGGGAGGCCAAAAGAAAATATTTACTTGAAAAAGACAGTTAAAATACACCAGCTAAAACATACCTCTGGCATAGTGCAGAGGGCAAATCACTGCATAAGACAGGAACAGCTCACCTCCATATTGTTGCTCAGCAGTAATCTGCTTTAACCATGGAGAGCAGGAATTATAATCCAGACAAAAATGTAGTAATTTCTCAGGGATCCCTATCAGCTTTCCATTCTCACAACCAAGTTATATGTTACCTTTAAAAAGCACACACAAACTGGCCACGCTCACATGAGGAAAAAGCAACTGCAGGACACAGAAGCTGCAACAGTTCCAAATTCAAATGGAAACACAAACCAAATTGTTTTGGACTTTCTCTTATTCCTGGAAAGAACTGAAGATATTGTCTACCTGATTGCTCTGCTCAAAGATCTAGAAAGAAATTTAGAAAGGCCACCTCCACCCATGTTGATGTATGCATGTTATAAATGTGTGCAGGCCCAAATCCTGTTGTTTCCAACTCATGATGATATTGATAAATGACTAGAGTTATCAATTAAGTATAAAAAACAAAAAAATGCTTGTTCTCTTTTGATTCGGGGCTTTCACATTTAAATTGTGAATTAGGTTTTAAACCTTGGTGTAACTCACTAGTGAACCTTATCTCACTAGCTGTCTCTCTGCCCAAAGCAACTCACCTGCGATTCTGTATTGAAACAGATTGTTGGTTCAATTAGTCTGGAATTATTCACACATAGGTTTCCAGGATTTCAGGCCAGAGTTTGTCTTGCCCAGCTAGGCAAAGCCAGAACTAACTCTAAAACCATTCGCATGCAAAGCATGTGCTGTTTCTCAGAACAACACTCTTCTTACTGCCAAAAAATATAAACCTTTTTTTTTTTAAAAAAAAAATACCAATTAGAACACTTACAATAGCATCATATCTGCATTTGTATGTACAATAGATTAGATAATGTATTATATTTAGAACTGTTTGGATTGATTTGCTAAATAAAAAAGGCAATCAAATTATATCTTGAATGAAAAAGAGAAATAAATTGACCTAATCTGGAGAGAGAAAAATAAAGTCCAACACAGAATTAAAAAGAAAAAAGCAAAACACTTTCAACAAGGCCAAATAAATCTTTTAATAAAGGCTATATAATTTAACCCACTGACAGCCCCTTTCAAATATTAAGTGGATAGGATTGTGGATATCAGACTTCCATGTGTTAATTATTTTTATTTTGTTTTATAATTTTATATTCCATCCAATACACAGGACTGTCAGTGAAGCTTACAATTAAAATAATTTATACACGAAAGGTAAAACAGTAACATCTAAATATAGTCTACAAACAGCAATGGAGGATATGAAAATTTGCAATGACAGCAGGAATTCTATCTGATCTCAGCAAAGTAATTCAAGTTCACTAACATATGGCTGTTGTGGGTCTTCCGGGCTGTGTGGCCGTGTTCTGGAAGTTGTGGTTCCTAACGTTTCGCCAGCATCTGTGGCCAGCATCTTCAGAGGGCGGGAGCACAGATAGAAGCAAAATCTCTGTGTCTTTGCTTCTGTCTGTGCTCCTGCCCTCTGAAGATGCTGGCCACAGATGCTGGCGAAACGTTAGGAACCACAACTTCCAGAACACGGCCACACAGCCCGGAAGACCCACAACAGCCATTGAACTCCGGCCGTGAAAGCCTTCGACAATACATTTTCACTAACATAGTTCAAGATGATGATGATGATGATGATTTATTTAATTTGTATCCCACCGTTCAGCCCAGAAGAAGAGCCAAGAGTTTAGAAGCTGGGGAAATAACAACATCTTTATCTGTTTTAAATAAATAAAGCATTGAGAACGTCTCTTGGGGAGAGCAGTCTGTAACAGGGACACCATCCCTGGAAGGTCTCCATTCCTCCACCCACTGCAGCTTGTTAACAAAGGCATCCAGAGAAAGATCTCCAAAAAACATAGTATTCAGATGTATGTAAGGGAAGACTGATTCCTTTAGATAATACAGTGTGAAAAGCCCTCTTCTCAACTGTAGGTACACAAAGGGAGCCCAGCTTTTTCACGGTTGAGAGAGTGTACATGCAGATTTTTCCCCCAAATATATTAACGGGTGGAGGAAGGGTCCATAATATAATATCTGAAAGAAGTAACTGTGCCCAAAATTGCTTTTATCTTCTGCTCGAATCCCACAGAAACAGGGGCATTTGCAGGGAGGGGCATCAAAAAGCCAGGATGGTGACCATAACCATGTGATCTCCCACACAGTCAATCCTGCACAGCAGATCATATAAGCCTGCATCATGCCTCTGTGGAAAATGTCAGCCTTTACTTATTTGCTTCTTTTATAGTCTCTTCCTCTTCCCCCCCCCCCCCCGCCTCCTCTTTTGGGGAATGTGAAGCAATTTCCAAGCCAGTTTGCCTCCAGATCCTGCCTAGACCTGGCCTTGCTTAGCCTGCCCGTCCAGGCCAGACCCTGAAACCCTGAAGGCAGAGGATGAACAAGGAAGATCAGAGCTACAAACGATTGCAAGAAAGCAACTTCATCCTTTATGATTTTTCCAATTGTTCCTCTTAAAATGGTAAACATTCCACCTCACCACTAAAATGCAGCACTTTATAACCAATCAACCAACAGACATGTAATTACTCAAATGTAAGCCCCCAAAGCTGTACAGATTTCTCCTTAAGGAACTTGTATTTCTCTGGATTCTGTCAGATGCATTCAGTAATACATATTATGTAATTGCCATGTCTCCAAAATGTGACACATTTAAATCTTTCATTAAAAAATAGAAGCATGCAAAACATTTGGTTTCAGAACAAGTGCTTCAAGCTCAAAATGGGTTTTTTTCCTGACAAACTTGGAAGTGCTTTCAACATGAAACATCTCTGTCTTGAGTGGAAAACACCAATTTTGAAACTTAAAACTAGGCTGTTTTGAGCTCAAAACAGAATGTTTGAAACAGCCCAACTGTTCCAAATTTGAGACATGATGCACCCTAATAAAAATGATATCTGTTATTTCCAAATAACACACAATGACTAAAATGTGTGTTATTTGGAAGTTCACTGTCTGAAGAAATTACCACAGCCAAGATCAGCAGGCTTTCGTCCTCTCCAGCTTGCTGGCTAACTCAGGTTCTATGACAAGTTTAGTCTAGTGGTTAAGGTGCTGGGCTAGAAACCAGGAGACTGAGAGTTCTAGTCCTGCCTTAGGCATGAAAGCTGGCTGGGTGACCTTGGGCCAGTCGCTCTCTCTCAGCCCTAGGAAGGAGCCAATAGGAAACCAGGAGACTGAGAGTTCTAGTCCCGCCTTAGGCATGAAAGCCGGCTGGGTGACCTTGGGCCAGTCACTCTCTCTCAGCCCTAGGAAGGAGCCAATAGGAAACCAGGAGACTGAGAGTTCTAGTCCTGCCTTAGGCATGAAAGCCAGCTGGGTGACCTTGGGCCAGTCGCTCTCTCTCAGCCCAACTCACCTCACAGGGTGGTTGTTGTGGGGAAAATAGGAGGAGGAAGGAGTATTAGGTATGTTTGCCGCCTTGAGTTATTTATAAAAATAATAAAGGCGGGATAGAAAATTAAATAAATAAATAAAGCCTGATGCAATTACTTAATATGCATCTCCAGAAGACTGGGCTGGGGGGCCCACAGGTTGTTAGATACATGAGCAGATTAAGTAATTGATGCATGTCTATATGGGAGGCAAGATATATTGGACTCTGGTACGTTTTGTTATGTGCATCTTTGGAGACATAAAATGATAGACACCACTATAGAAGTTAATGTTCAAAATAGTAGGGTTGTGCTGCTCTAGTTATATTGTAATCATGTGAGAATGTGCAAATGTATTCATCCCCTTTCAGAGTTTCTGCAGCTTTGCATATTTTTGCCGCTGGCCTTGGCTAAAGTCATTGATCATGATTTCACCATCAGAGGTGAAAATAGGGTTACAGGGAACATAGCAAGGTAGGAATCATTGCTCACTAAGCCGAACATTGATGCTCATCTTAAATTTGCCAAAAAGAAAAGCCCCTGGATAACCATCCAGATTTCTGGAGGAATGTTTTATAAACAGATCCCCTGCCAAGCATGGAAGTAGAAGTGTCGTGCAAATCTGCATTCATTTTATGTATATACTACAAATCTTATAGACTGCTCTATTCAAAAGACTCAGAGCAAATAATAATTTTCAGAATGGTCAAACAGCACAGTTAATCAATATGAACTTTAAATTCAAATTCAAATGAATTAACATTAAATTAACATTAAACAATAAATGTTAGCCATATCCAACAAATTAAAAATGGCCCAGTGAGCAACAGCTTAAGCCCCAAATGCTTGGTGGAAACGAAGAATTCCACCACTTTCTTAAATGCTAACAATAAACGTAGACCATCTGGACCTTATGGGGGCAGACTACCATACTTTGCCCACCTCAGTTAACAAGGTGCCTCCCCAAGTCACGTCATGCCACATTGATGTGGGGATGCTCAAGAAAGCATTGAAGCATGCCAATGCTCTCTTGTGCATTGGAGTCTCTTCACTTCAAGAAAGGGCATGGTAGGCCTGTGCTATGCATGACAGAAGTACCTGTTGTCAGTTGAAGCAAAGCAGAGTCATTATTCTGCTTCAACAACAACAAAAATTGAGCGCTTTGCTTCACTGCGAAAGGATACCTCCATCAAAAGTCTGATGCAGCAAAGTGGCATTCAAATATATGCATAGTCTTACTATATAATTTGAAAAAATTGAAAAATAAGTAAATAAATATAAAGACCAGTAGTCATATAATTGTCTTTACATTAAATTAAATTAATTCAAAATTTGCTTGGGGGGGGGGGTTTTCAAGAAAACAAAATATGGATGCCCTCTTTCATGCTATTTAAAATGGATATAAACATCTAAGAAAGAAAAAAGTGGCATCCAACATGCATCTTTGGGATACGAATTGTGTTATCCTGGCATTACTTGCAAGTTGCCAGTGAGGGCCCAGATTATAAAAAAGGAGGTGTCAGCTCTCGGGAAATCTTCCCAGAAAGATGATAGAGAAGAGGAATTTTACAGACTGTACTTCACACCATATACTTGTGATTGTTATATATGTGTCTGAGAGAGAGTGTGAGTGTATATAAAGTGCATCCCCAGATTAAAGTATTCACAGGCAACAGCTAACAATAAATAAGATAACGGGGCTTGATTCATGAGGACTGACAGGAAATCTATAACAGGTGGGCTCTATAATCTGTTTGTTCCTTGTGTAGCAAAATGGAAGAACAACAAGCTAATTACCAAGACTTTTTCTTCTTTAGGGAGCATCTGTGGCTGGGGTCTCACAGAGCCAACGGGAAAAGTCTGCTGAAATCAGTCTGTAGCTTGAATCATGTCAACTGGATTTCTATTTTCTCGGTGGAAACGTTTCGCTCCTTATCCAAGGAGCTTCTTCAGTCTGAGCAAAGTTAGTAAGGGAATCCTTAAATATGTTTCTAGGTGGCTGTGTGACCTTACACCTGGGGTCATGGTTATATTGAGATGTTATTTTAAGTCCTTTTATTATCTAAAGGAGGATCGTTAAGATCACCCTGCTGCTGTTGAGCTTGTGAAATGGTCTTAATCTTCCTAGGCACAGAAGACAAAGCAGGGAGGGACTGCTGACTCTGGTCATTCCTTACATGGCTGGCGTGTCTGAAAAGATAAAACAGATATTTGGCAAACACCACATACCTGTATATTTCAAACCCACAACACACTGAGACAGAGGCTTGTACACCCCAAAGATCAAACTCCAAAACACAAGAAAAGCAATGTAGTTTATGCAATCCAGTGCAGTGAGGAGTGCTCTGAACTCTACATTGGAGAAACCAAACAACCTTTGTACAGGAGGATGGCCCAACACAGGAGAAGTAACACCACAGGACCAGAGTCAGCAGTTTATCTTCATCTAAAGGAAAAAGGACACTCATTTGAGGACATTAATGTTCACATTTTAGACAGAGAAAATAGGTGGTTTGAAAGAGGGGTCAAGGAATCCATCTATGCCAACTTGGAAAAATCCTTCCTTGAATAGAGGTGGGGGCCTCAGGCACAATCTTTCCCCCATCTTCCTCCCTGCTTTGTCTTCTGTGCCTAGGAAGATTAAGACCATTTCACAAGCTCAACAGCAGCATGGTGATCTTAACGATCCTCCTTTAGATGATAAAGGGACTTAGAAATAACATCTCAAAATAACCATGACCTAGCCCCAGGTGTAAGGTCACACAGCCACCTAGAAACATATTTAAGGATTCCCTTACTAACTTTGCTCAGACTGAAGAAGCTCCTTGGATAAGGAGCAAAACGTTTCCACCGAGAAAATAGAAATCCAGTTGACATGATTCAAGCTACAGACCATTCCACCTGGATGACTGAGAACCTTCATAGACATTCTGCTGAAATCAGTTTTGACTAGACCGTTCAGAACTATGAACTTAGCTGCCCCAACCTGGTACTTTCTAGATGGGTTGGAGGGATTTTACACTTCTAGAACATAAAATACTGAAGTAGATTAGTCAATGGCCTGACTTGATACAAGGCTGTTTACTTTATAAGTGAAATTCAAAGAAAGAGAGTCAGCTAGTTTTCTAGGTCTATGAGCCACTGTCAAATCTGTTTTGGGAATGCCTGACAGTGATCTTGATTTTCTAGCTGATACAGTATATCCATTTTATTTATAGCATAGTGTTGCCTATAGATCTAAATTATCTTCTCAGACAATACCTGTGTTCTGGAAGGGTATTTTTATATGAAAATATTATTATAGTTCATTTCCTCTTCACAGCAACTCCTCCCTTGCAATATTGACAGGAATCCTTTGTCCCTGAGAACTGAAAACCTGAAGGAGTTTGTGAGATCTGACAGCCACAGCTTAGTTCATACATACTACTAAGCCATACTATGGTTGGGTTTTTTGTTAGGATGATGTGAGCGCCTACCATTATTGCTTAGTGTTATATACAAAACAGACTACAAAGGCTTGTTTGGCAAACATCATTTTAAAATCTTGGCTTGCCATTATGTATGAAGGCAGCCAGTGTAGGGTAGGAGTTAAATTTCACAAACTCATTTAAACCAACCAGAGAAATCAGAAAAGGGAAGCAAAGCAAACTATTCCAGATCAGGCTTGAGTAACCTCAAGAAGGTCCCTCACAAAACAAGGGGCTGGTATTGTATGTGTAGTCATCACAATCAGTTTCGTTTCCTGCCCCCTGACGAAATCTTTGATGTGGAGCAGATTAGAGGGATCGATAGCCTTCCTAATATTTTCATTTCCCACCAGGATTCTTCTGCCCTTTTCCTGGACAGTGTCCAGGGGTCTTTAATTTTGTTGTTGTTGTTGTTGCTCATAAACACACACACACACACTGTGGAAATGGATGAATCGGCAGCTGGTAGGCACTGAAGTAATAAAACATGGCCCCAATTTATTTGTACTATTCCATGTGTACATGTCTCTGTCTCTGTATCTATTCCATGCCTCGTGGAATGGGCAGGTGCTTCTCCTAGGAAGGGGGAAAAGATAATTTGCATAACGTAAGCAATATACCAGACTTCCAGTATTAGTATGCGGCCTCGTTTTCTTTCCTGAAACAAATCCTAGGCAACTGGTTGGAGTCATAGCCAAAAGCCCCAGAAATTTCCTTTGGAGCGCCAAGGAAAAAGTCATGGGTTTTGCAGCGCAAGGATATTCTGGGTGTGCTGCCCTTTCTCTGAGACCTCCCCCACTCCCAACCCCACTCCTTGTTATCTGTCAGTAAACAGTAATTAAAGATGTGGCCTGTTTGATAACGCTCCTGCCCGCCCTCACATAGTGTGCCCTCTCGGACGTGTCTAATTAAAATCCTGATGAGAAGATGAAGAAATCTCAGCAGCCGGGCATCTGCCGACTCTCCCGTACTCTGCCTCTTCATTAGCCATGACAAGGCAGAGAGATATAAAGGACCCCAGGAAACACTCTGACAGCCCAATCGATAGGGTCTTTTGTGGAATGTGACAGGCCATTCTGGGCTGCCTTTTCAACTACATGGGAGAACAAGGCTGCCACAGCAGGGGACTGGCTGACCAAGAGTCATCACATCCAACTGTTGCCCCTGCTAAGAACTGAGGTTCAGGATTACTCGGAGGCATTTCCAGTGTACCTCCTTGGGATGGAATGTAAAGCTGGCCCTGGGAATGGGGATGGGGTAAACAAACGGTTAAGGAAAGAGTTTTTTTTTAAAAAAAGAGTACTGTACTCCGTCCTGGGAAAGAAGAAAGCACGAGAAAGAAACTCAAAATAACCTCACCTTGGTTTTGTTTGGTATGAGATGTAGTAGAGAGAAACTCTGATGGGCTTTCAAAATTCTGTTTTTATGCCCTGCAACAATGAAGACCATTCCTGCAACCCTGCTGCTCCTGTTTCCTGGCCTTCCCTACCTCAAAGGGCTGAAACTTCTAAAGCAAATTTAATGCATTCAGCCCAAATACATACATACATACATACATACATACATACATACATACATACTTATTTATTTATTTATTTATTTATTTATTTATTTATTTATTTATGATTCGATTTGTATTTACCGCTCCATCTCCCCGCAAGGGAACTCTGGGCGGTTTACAAGAATCAACAGTTAAAATTTAACAGTTAAAACAACATATATATAATACTCTCTAATACAATAATAATTTAAATATAAAATCCAAGATGTGATGGGTCGATGTTTAAAAGGGCTCTATGGCACCAGCCATCCCCAAGAGGAACTGTCCCCCCCCCCCCCCCACGCAAGGCGGCAGAACCAGGTCTTTAAGTTCTTTCTGAAGGCCGGGAGCGATGGGGCCTGCCTCGCATCCGGGGGTAGCATATTCCAAAGGGTGGGCGCCACTATCGAGAAGGCCCACTTTCTAGACCCCGTCAGGTGAAATTCCCTTACCGACGGGATCCGCAGCATGCCCTCTCTAAATGACCGAGTGGGACGGTTCGATGTTATGGGGATGAGAAGGTCCCTCAGGTAACCTGGTCCCATGCCATGTAGGGCTTTAAAGGTGATAACCAACACCTTGAATTGGACCCGGAAGCACACAGGTACCCAGTGCAGCTGTCGCAGCAGAGGTGTCACATGTGCTGATCTTGGCACACCAATAACTGCGCGAGCAGCCGCATTCTGGACCAGTTGAAGCTTCCGGATACTCTTCAAGGGTAGCCCCACGTAGAGCGCATTGCAATAGTCTATATGGGAGATGACCAGGGCATGAGTGACTGTACAGAGGGCATCCTGATCCAGGAAAGGGCGTAACTGGCGCACAATACGAAGTTGTGCAAAAGCCCTTCTGGCCACGGCTGCCACCTGCTCTTCGAGCAGGAGCCGTGAGTCCAGAAGAACCCCCAGATTCCGCACTTGGTCTGAATGGGGTAGTGCAACCCCATCCAGAACTAAAGATGATAACTTCCTGGATCCACAGGAGCCATCAATCCACAGCCACTCCGTCTTACCAGGGTTCAGTCGAAGCCTGTTGTTCCCCATCCAGACCCCCACAGCCTCCAGGCACTGAGAAAGGGTAACCACTGCATCACTTACCTCACCAGGGATGGAGATATATAATTGGGTATCGTCCGCATATTGATGGTACCTCATCCCATGGTGACGGATGATCTCACCCAGCGGTTTCATGTAGATATTAAATAGGAGAGGGGAGAGAACCGAACCCTGTGGCACGCCACAAACGAGGGGGTGAGGGTTGGATCTCTCATCTCCTATTACCACCGATTGGGACCGCCCCCGGAGGAAGGAGGTGAACCAGCGCAAAACTACGCCTCCCACCCCCAACTCCCTGAGCCGTCCCAAAAGGATACCATGGTCGATGGTATCGAATGCCGCTGAGAGGTCAAGAAGAGCTAGGATGGATGCACTCCCTCCATCCCGCTCCCGCCAGAGATCATCTGTAAGTGCGACCAATGCAGTTTCCACCCCATATCCCGGCCTGAAACCTGACTGGAAGGGGTCCAGATAATCCATATCATCCAGGATCCTCTGGAGCTGTAATGCCACCACTTTCTCAACCACCTTCCCTAAAAAGGGGAGGTGGGAGACAGGATGAAAATTGTCCAATATAGTAATAATATACTAATGCCCCAGTACCTTCTGTATCTATTCAGAATGTGAAGTTAGCAGACCCTGGAAACTTTACCCTTCTCTAGGATTGCTCCGCAAGTCCTGCCTAGTCCTTGAAGAAGGCCAAGTGGGACAGTGTCTCTCCTGACACTGTAATGTCTTTGCAAGACATGTTGCTGAAAACCAAAAGCTCATATTTGCTCTGACTTTGATTCCACATTGGGAGGTACAAATTTGGTAATTAAGGAATTGGGGAATTGTCTTGTAAGGTTATCTGAGATTTTTAAAAATGTATCTTGTAAACTCCAAAGGTGTGGATAGGATTTGTGGCAGCAAGAGCTCTGCCTCCTGTGCACCCATGTCCTACTGGGTTCTTTGGGCAGTGGTGAGGGGGAAGGCAGTCAGATTTGAAAGCTGGTAAATACTTATTTGAGAGAGGGGACTGTATCTGTTGCCTTGAAGTAGGCAGTGGCTGCACCCCTCCTGAGGAGGCCATTTGAATAGGGTCACCTGAACATGTTGGATAATTCTGCCTAGTCTCCAACTTTTTCTTTGTGGGGAGTGAGGAAGGTGGTGGGGGTAGTGGGACTGCAGCTGCAAAAAAATCCTGGATGAAGCAGGTCCTATTAATTCCTTTCAGGTGGGTTTCAGACACAGACATGGAGGACTAAACTGCCTTGGTCACTCTTATGAATGACTTCCATTAGGACCTGTATGGGCAACTATGGCCCTCTTGGTCCTACAGGATCTCTCAGCAATGTCCAATATCACTGATCATGATATTCTTCTGGGCTCTCTGCAAAGATTATATATCTCCATCCCAGGCGAGTAGCAGAAGATGCAGTAGATGGATGAAAAAAGCTGAAATGAATATTAGAGAAGGGAGTTGCTGTTTGTTCAGAAGTTGTCAGTTTCAGTGGTGGCTCCACTGCTGACTCTGGTTGGGATCACCTTCCCCCTAAAGGAGCAGGGAAACAACTTGGGCTTCTTCTAGATTCACGGTTACTATCTTGTCAGAAGGTGGAGGAAGGAGACCCTTTGTCCAGTTGTGGTCCTATTTGGAGTGGGAGGCCCAGGCAGCAGTCAATCATGGCCTTATTACCTCAAGGTTGAATAACTATAGTGCACTGTGAAGACTGCCCAAAAACTTCATGGGATGGGAAGTGTGACAGCCTGTGCTCTGATGAGTAAAAGCCACTTCATCAGAGCTACACATATTGCAGGCAGCACATTGGCTGCCAGTTCACTTCTGAGTGCAATTCCTTTTTTTTAACAAGAGAACATTTTTCAAATTTACAAAAAAGAGGTGACTTCCAACTTTTAACAGCAACGATATACAACAATTTTCCATAATCAATCCCTTACTCTATATTAAACCAAAATCACATTATTTCTATAAATCATTCCATTGGTACATTATAAAAATCACTAAATACAGTTGCTTCCTCCCCTTATATTAAAATTATATATAGTGTGTGTGTATATATATACAGTATATATATACAGTGTATGTATGTATGTATGTATGTATGTATGTGTGTGTGTATATATATATATATATATATATATATATATATTAATTAATTCCAGGTTCTCTTGTCTCAGAGACAGTCCAACACATAGTGGCAGTGTGTAAGATGCAGGCAGGAACAGTATACACTGAACGGCACAACCAAGTAGCTGCCATTGTGTACAGGAACATCTGCACAGCATATGGGTTAGACCCTCCCAAGTCCAGATGGGAGATTCCACAGAAGGTCGTGGAGAATGACAGGGCTAAGATCCTGTGGGACTTCCAGATCCAGACGGACAGGAAGGTACTGGCCAATCAACCAAACATCGTGGTAGTAGACAAGGACCAGAATACAGCGGTGGTGATAGATGTAGCGGTGCCAAGTGACAGCAACATCAGGAAGAAGGAGTATGAGAAGCTGGAGAAGTACCAGGGCCTGAAGGAGGAACTAGAGAGGATGTGGAAAGTGAAGGCCAAAGTGGTCCCAGTGGTGGTAGGAACACTCGGGGCTGTGACTCCCAAGCTGGGAGAGTGGCTCCAACAGATCCCAGGAGCAACATCAGAGCTCTCTGTCCAGAAGAGTGCAGTGCTAGGAACAGCTAAGATACTGCGCAGAACCCTCAAACTCCCAGGCCTCTGGTAGAAGACACATACCACCCATGGGGTGAGAAGGGAATATATATATATATATATATATATATATATATATATATATATATATATATCCCCTAATCAACTTCCCCCCAAAGATAACATTTATTTAATTATTTCCTTCCTACTACTATTCTATACATTCCTGTCTACTATAATGAAGATCAAACTAAAAAACCTATCAATTGTCTGCCATTGTACTTGATAATACAACAATTTTAATAATCTTAATCATAACCAGACATTTATTATTTTTATTATACCTTAATAATCTTAATCCAAATTGTTAAAGATAAATGAAATCAGCCAAACCCTAAAGGCAATCCAGATAAATATTCTTAAACCCTTATCCCACTTCGAAATAAACCAGAGCATTTACATACCCCCACAATGCACACAGATTTTTTCTTTAAAAAACCAAACAGCCCAACTGTCCCCCTCAAAAACTCCAACTCTTCAGGAGACCTCCCATACATAATAACCCCTTCTTTTCCATGGTGTTCCATCAAAAGGTCAATTTCACTTATGGCTTGCAACTCGATCTCTCCCTTTAATTTCTTCAACTCGACTATCCAATTTTCATCCAGTAGTTCAACAGAAGTCCCGATCTCACTCTTAGAAGAGACATTTCTGTCACTGTTAAATTCCTAAGTTTCATCCATGACACCCCCAGCCAGATGACACATTTTAGACCTCATATTTTCCACAATGTCCTGGATGCCTTGCATAAAAACTTGGTAGGAATCAAAAAGAATCTGTTTAAAATCTTGTTGTAAGTCAGAGAAAGTCTGTTCAAAATCCTCCATGTCTCAAACAGTAGATTATGGCACCCCCTAGGACAGGGCTTTCCAAAGTGCCGCCGCTGGTGACACACCAGTGGCGGCAGCAGCAGCAGCGTGGCGGTGCATGCGCGCACGGCGGTGGCGCAGGGGAGCGGGCGGCGCACGCGCACGGCGGCGTCGCGGGGGGCAGGCGGCAGCACGGGGGGTGGGCGGCGCCGTGCGCATGCACGGCAGCGGCAGCCTCCGCTAAAATGCGGAAGCACTGATCCTGCAACTCTGCCACTGCCGCCGTGCACGCGCACGCCGCCGCTTCCAGGTGGTGTGGCGACACACCATGGTGTGTGTGGTGACACACTTTTGTGTCGCGACACACAGGAGCTTAACCAGCGAAAGTCAAAGATATGAAAGAATTCCGAAATGTGTTTACATAAGTGAAAGTGAGATATGCAGACAGTTCCCCTGGGAAAATAGAAGCAGAAAACTGAGAGTTCAAAACAGCCAATTCAACGTGCAGGAAAATGCTAATATCTTCAAATTTAGTACAAAAATAATAACAGGGAGACAATTATTTACTCTGAATCCTCCTTAATATTTGGATGGAAAACAAAGTCCAAAACTTAAAAAGAATTTTTTAAATAATTGATCCCAAAAATAATGATAAGCACCAAGAGAACCCACTTCTCCTTGCTGTAGAAAGCCTCTCTTAGGGTACGCATACTTAAAAGAAATATAAATTGGGTGATTTAGAAATGGGGTGGCCAGTCTTAGTGTCCCTTTAAGGCTACAGCGCAGCTTGGAAAGTGATGAAGTCCCCACCTCCCGGCTAGCTCTTACCAGTTGAGCGCGAAATGCTGTTTGCGGTCTTCTGGCTACAAGCAGCTATCCGGAGGACAGATGGGGTGATTCCAGGTGTTTTCCTTTTTCTGGAAAAACACTCCTGGGCTTCAGGGAAAACCTGCCTGAGTCCGAAAAAACTGCCGCGTTGTCAATTCTGCCCGCTTAGCCCATGGGCACAGCTGTTCAGTCCACCATGTCCCCACCAGAAGTCCCTGAGTGCAATTCCAAGTGCTGCTTTGATCTATAAAGGCCTATATGGCTTGGCTCTATGTTACCTTATGGACCGTCTTCTCCAAAAAGCATCTGCCCACCCTCTAACAATCAGCCCAGGATGGAGTACTTCATGCTCCTGCCACTTGGGATTTTAGAGGGATGAGGGCTCAGAAGTCAGCTTTGTCTGTGGCAGCCCATCACTTGGGAATACTCTACCACCCCCAGCCCCAAGTCTGGATGCACTCCACACTTTGAGAATTCATGAGTAATGTAAATAATGTAACAATTATATGACAATAAATTTAAACAAAAACATAACATGTGAGCTGTCAAATTCCCAATGACCAGTAGATGGTGGCAAAGAGAGTTTTCTGCATCTCTTTGCTGATGTACAGCTTTTTGCATTCCATATGTGATAGCTCTAATAAACGACCTACCTAAAGTCAGTGGGCACAACAAATACTAATGCCATCTAGCATCAAAATACTGACAGTTCTCAGCAAGCTTCCAAGGGAAGATCATTTCAGGTGCCATAGACTCTCAATGAAACTCAAATAATGAGAGTACACAAAGAAACAATTCCATGGAAAACTAATCATCTCCTGGATTCTAATGTCAGCTTACAAGATCACGGGAGATCTTTCAGACTTGTTCAAATGCAAACATTTCATATTCTCGTTTTCCTTCCCTGATAGCAGCACAAGTATGCTTCTCAAACTTTTCCAACTGGGATCTCTTCCACCTTTTCAGTCAGAAAATTGATAGTTTGGCTGGGGTGTGTGTGTGTGTGTGAGCTTGCCAAGTGACCAAGGAGTCACAGACTGATGGTGCATTCCGAAAAGTTGCTACATGTAGGATGCTTAAATATCTGGCTTTTTGTATCCAGATTAGAGATTTTGTCACTTTGTTCACATGATGGCCTGAGGCAAAATCTAAGCACGATGGCAATGGCAGAGGGGATATAGTGATTCAGGTCTCTCAGCCCAGGTTACAACAACATGAATAGCATGGGGGTAGACTGGGAATTAAGGCTAAATTGTGCATAATGCTTGAACATATTTATAGAACCTTATTTCCTAGTAACTTTATTGCCATTGTCCAGAAGCAATTTTAGAACAGAACAAATAAGATTCTAAACAATGAGATGCTGTACCATTATTATGATTGTTATTATTAATTATTTATTAATTAAACCTGTATGTCACCTGACTCTCAATGACTCTGTACCATGACTCTATAACAAAGAATTCTGGGATTTTATTTTGAAATTTGATGTTTTTCCATATGTCATATATACTCTGTCAAGAACAATCACTCACAACAATCAGTCACAGGAGGGACATTGGGGAGGGTACTGTCAAAGTATCATCCTAGTAGCTGGGGACATTGATCTCCATAAAACTTGAATTATTTATATGATACTAAATGCCTACTTCTCAAGAGTCATGCAGATGTTTCTCAACACTGATTTAGTGAAGGATCAACAGAAAATTAGGTTTTGGGGAAAATACAGTAATACATTCTATCCCCATTTATCTTATTAACTGAAACTGAAGGGGAAAAAACCCATGAAAATATAACTCCATTTTAGTATCTAGCCTACAATAATTGAATGAGCAGTGATTGGGACAAAAAGCTAAAAGAAGTTTTAGTAAGTCAACACTTCTCAAAAATGCAGGGTGATGATGAAGGAGTCAAGAAGATAAGCATAAGATCTGTATTTTTCATGAGGTCTGAATGGCCTCCACATGTCTAGAATTCAGGGAGGCAGTAAAACTGCTGTTACTTTGCTAGAACCTTGGAATTTGACTGTTTATTCTGTTTTAATTATCTTTGTTATTTTCATGATTGGGTTTTATGATAATGTTTTTATATGAGCACTTGGAGTTTGTAGAATTGGGCAGGATATAAACTTTGTAACAAATCATTACAACATTAGCAATGGTAGCCTAGAATTTTGTGACATGGAAGGATATTAAAACGTAACGTCACGTCACGTCACGTCACGTCACGTCACGTCACGTCACAACACAACACAACACAACACAACAAACATACTGTAGTATAATTACTTGGCATGCTGATTTTCAACTACTGTTCTAATATATCCCTTCACTGTTGTACTAAAGCTTCCTGCTGAAGCAACAGCCAAATTCACCTGCTAGCCACATGGGCTAGCCACTGAGCTTTTGTTTTGCTGCAAAATTGCCATACTGGAGAACTGAAGGATATCATAAGTTACAATCCCTCGATGATGTCCACTAATCCCATGGCTATGCTTTTTTAAAAACATGGTCCAAATCTTACAAGATCACTATGTTCAGTCAGGAGCTAGACTCTTTTAGAATTACAGTATTTTTCCAGACTTTTTTAAACAATCACTTTAAAATCCATTTTTCAGCAGACCAAGACTTCAGTGTGAATTATAGTGATATAATGATGTCACTGGAGGAGGCAGGATTTTGTCCCCCTTTCTAGGTAAGTTTTTGTTTCTAGGTAAGTTCCAAGCCGGACTGGATGAATCACAAGCCGGAGTTAAGATTGCTGGGAGAAATATCAACAACCTCAGATATGCAGACGATACCACCCTAATGGCAGAAAGTGAAGAGGAACTAAAGAGCCTCTTGATGAGGGTGAAAGAGGAGAGTGCAAAAGCTGGCTTGAACCTCAACATTAAAAAAACTCAGATCATGGCATCTGGTCCCATCACTTCCTGGCAAATAGAAGGGGAAGAAATAGAAGCAGTGACAGATTTTATTTTCTTGGGCTCCAAGATCACCGCAGACAGTGACTGCAGCCATGAAATTAAAAGACGCTTGCTCCTTGGGAGGAAAGCTATGGCAAACCTAGACAGCATATTAAAAAGCAGAGACATCACCTTGCCGACAAAGGTCCGTATAGTTAAAGCTATGGTTTTCCCAGTAGTAATGTATGGCTGTGAGAGTTGGACCATAAGGAAGGCTGAGCGCCGAAGAATTGATGCTTTCGAGCTGTGGTGCTGGAGAAGACTCTTGAGAGTCCCTTGGACTGCAAGGAGGTCAAACCAGTCAATCCTAAAGGAAATCAACCCTGACTGCTCATTGGAAGGACAGATGCTGAAGCTGAAGCTCAAATACTTTGGCCACCTAATGCGAAGAGAGGACTCACTGGAAAAGACCCTGATGCTGGGAAAGACTGAAGGCAAAAGGAGAAGGGGACGACAGAGGATGAGATGGTTAGGTATCATCACCGATGTAATGAACATGAATTTGAGTAAACTCCAAGAGACAGTGGAGGACAGGAAGGCCTGGCGTGCTATGGTCCATGAGGTCACGAAGAGTCGGACACGACTAAACGACTGAACAACAACAACAACAAAATTGGGGGAAGAGTGGATTTTCTCCCCTTTTCTAGGTAAGTTTAGCCTGTCTGAGGCTCAATATACCCAGAGGCCTTTTTTCTCTTCACAAAAGAGGGATTAATAGGAGCCACATGCTACAAGTTGGTCGCTATAAAATAAGTTGTCATTATTTCTTTACACTACAATCGTATCATTCGGTTGCAAGTGTGCCTATGCAAAAATTGACCAGGCCCTTAGTCTCCAATATATTTGTGCTCCTCCCAAAGCTATCCCTTTCTTCATACATTTTATTATATTTCAGGAGGCATTAGGAATGTAAGTGTGTACACAAATCTAGATTTTTCCATTTGTGAATTCATCTTAAAATGTGCTCTTTGCTCATCAGAATTTAAATAGGCTGGGAAAGAACACCCCTTTTCTAATACCGTAAAAACACAAATGCAAAATTACCAGCAGAGTTTAAGGGGAACAAGATAAACTTTTCTGCAGGGGAAGGGAGGGGAAAGGAGAGATGGGGAAAGAAAGAGTTGAGGGTCAACTCACTTTAAATCTGCCCCCCCAAAGCAAGAGGCACTAGAGGGATAAACTCCTGGCTGAGAAGAGCTTGCTGTCCTGCCCCAACACCTGCCTTGTTAGAATGGCACAGGGCTGCTGCAGCTAGCTATTTATTTATTTATTTATTTATTTATTTATTTATTTATTTAATTTATATGACCGCCCATCTCCCCCCAACGGGGAACTCTGGGCGGTTAATAATTAACTAGTAATTAACTAGCGATAAGATCCTGACAAACCCTTTTTAATGCATTTCTGGAGCAAGATGAAATTGTTTCATTTGGGAAGAGGCCTCCCCCCTCCTTTCCCAGGGGGAGTTGCCTCCAGGCTCCTTCAGTGAGAGGTAAAAATATGCCAATCATTAATGAGGGGAGAATTACAGAGCCTTTAATGCAATCAGAAAAGAGGGGCCCTGGGCAACTGGGGAATAAAGCCTGCCGCTAAATCAGACACAGGCTGCTGGAGCACGGGATCAGAAGCAATGCTCAGCCCTAAACATCAAGTCATCCACATATTATTATAAACGAAATGGGCAAGTAAAGCAAGTTATGGTTAAAACTCATCTGCTTACACCAATCTCTTATTCAAAATGTATTGATGCAAATTTTAAAAGGGCAATAAAAGTTTAAAATGTAACCAGAGCCATTGCAGAACTGCAGAAAACTTCAACGCAATCCATTTTCTTGATAACAATCTTAATTATGTAGACAACCCAAATACTTCACATCTATTATTTAATGAATATCATCTCTAAATAAAGAAGGGAGGCACAGTATTCCAATGGGCTTGTGGTTGACACCTCAAACTTGTGCTTCACAGTTCACACTTTTCATCTTCAAATCTATTCATCATCATAGCATATGATGTTATGCTATATTGAGTTACTGTATATGAGTTATACAAGGGTACGCCCACAGAGAGAGACAAATATAGGGCCAATGGATTAAAACAATAAATCAGAGTTGAGTGATCTGCAGCCCTCTTCCCAGTTTTAAGAACCATTTACAAATAGTCAGATCCTTGTCAAGACCAATCTCCTTTCCACAAGAGCCCACTACAGAAGGAGGAAGAAAGAGAGGAGTGATGAAAGAAAAGAGGATGGTAGGAAGAGAAGAAAGAAATGGCAGAAAGAAAGAAAGAAATGGCAGAAAGAGAGAGAGAGAGAGAGAGAGAGAGAGAGAGAGAGAGAGAGAGAGAGAGAGAGAGAGAGAGAGAGAGAGAGAATGAGAAGGTAACAACTCTGTCCACAACTTTGGTCTTGCTCATCACTGTCATGCAGCAACCAACAAAGAATCCCTGAAGAATACAGCCTTCAATGAAAACACTCCTCAATCCTTTGTTAATATACCAAAGACAAGACTATTTGATAGTGGCATTTACCTTATGACTTGGGCTCAATGAAATAGGGAGACAAAGACTCCCTTACAGTTCAATTCACTCAACCAGTTGTAAAACTTTCCTTCAGAGCCAAATATCAGCATTCTCCAACTATAAATTGCATCAGTAAAAAGGACATGACCAGGTAACTGCTTTCTGTGCTCCAAATTTGGCATCGTACCTCTTGGAACAGTTCATATACACCACTGGAAACCTTTTACATCATGGCCAGTGCTAACTTGTGCCAGTTCCCATCAGTGCCTAGTACACCACAATGCGCTGAAGAACTTCTGCAATTATACCAAGTTTGTGAATCTGACATTTGACATTCCCTACTGGATAAACATAGGTATAATAGGGAGCTGACCTATCTTAACTCTTTTGGTAAGTAAAGTAAAGGTTCCCCCTGAACATTTGTGCAGTCGTGTCCGACTCTAGGGGGCGGTGCTCATCTCCGTTTGTTAGCCGAAGAGCCAGCGCTGTCTGAAGACGCTTCCGCGATCATGTGGCTGGCATGACGCACGCAGAATGCTGTTACCTACCCACCGAAGTGGTACCTAATCATCTACTTGCATTTGCATGCTTTCGAATTGCTAGGTTGGCAAGAGCTGGAGCTAGTGTGGGAGCTCACTCCATCATGCAGGGCTAGGGATTTGAACCTCCAAACTTGCAATCTTCCGATCGACAAGCCTGGCGTCATACCCGCTGAGCCACCACACCCCTACCTAATTCTTTTGGACCTGCATTTATTCACTGGATTAGTGTTCTGTCTTCACTGGAGGATAATAACTAGATTACTGCCAAATGACATTTTCAGTTGTACATATCTAAATATCTATATCATGAAAAAATGTATGTTATTTCATTGTGGTCTCTAGCACTGCGCGCTCTCTCTCTCTCTCTCTCTCTCTCTCTCTCTCTCTCTTTCTTTCTTTCTTTCTTTCTTTCTTCTTTCTTCATCAAGCCTACTTTCTTCATTTCTTTTATATATTTTATATAGCCTGACTGTTGGTGTTTAACATCTGCAGGGTAGTGATAGGGTATCAGTCAGTATCTACTTTCCAAAGATGTTACATTGGAAATACATTTTGTTTGGGAGAGAAGTAGGAAAATGGTTTCAATCCAATGTTAAGGAACAGGTTAATTTGGAGAGACCCAGCTCCGCAGGCACTTCTCCACTCCAGCCTCTATTTTGTTTTCCCAAACCAGTCCAGCAACCCAACAGAACTGTTGTCGGAATCCATTCTGATTAGATTCCAAAGCACAGGACAGGTTCCCACTGGAAATGTCTGAGAAATTCAATCTGTATGAATTCTAATACAAACTGATTTGATCTGCACTTGGTAGATAATGTACAAATCAGCTGTAAGCTATTGGTTGCACTATGCTCATTTCCAAATCCCATAGTGCAGATTTGGGGTTTTAGGCATATGTTGAAATAAAATGTGTTTAGAACAGGAGGTTGAGAAAATGTACGCTGACCCCTGATTACCCCATCATTTCCCAGCAATAACAAGATTTTTTTTCAGCTGCCTGAAAATCCACCCCAAAAATGTGATGTTATGCTTATACTGGGAAGGTATTTGAACATGAGTTTGGAAAACTAATGACATACTCTAATACAACCAAAATGAAATAGTCAAAATAAAATCAAAGTTACAAGGAAATCATGATGGTGTGAGGTAACATTTGGTTACACTTTCCTTCCAAACTAGAACACAGTGATCCCTGAAAGATGGTGGAGAGTAGATGCCATTCAAATGGTACCATAAAGCAGAGTTTTTCCTCAAGAGGGGAGGTATACACAAGATGCATCACACTCAACAGCTCTACACACAAAGCTGCTCCGTCGTAAATGCCTCTTCATTCGAGTTTGTTATGATTAAAAATGCTCGTCTTCCAGCGAAGCCTTGGAGTGGAACCCAGCTGGAAATTGAATCATTAATATTCCCCTCTCCTGTCCATTGCTACAATTTCTTACCTTTTCATAAGCAATTGCTCCTCACGCAACAGTTTGTGCTTGGAAATGAAAGGAGTGCAAAGAGAGAGCCTAACGGTCTGTCCAGATCCCTTTCAGCAGTTCCCAATAGCTGCCAAAATTTGACATATTTGCCAGGCAGTCACACCAGTCTTGGTATGTGGCTTGAATCATGTCAACTGGATTTCTATTTTCTCAGTGGAAACGTTTCGCTCCTTATCCAAGGAGCTTCTTCAGTCTGAGCAAAGTTAGTAAGGGAATCCTTAAATAATCTCGGTATTGATGTTTTTTTCAATCACTCTGTACTTCTCACTTCTCTTTTCCTTGTCCAAAGAAGCCCAAAGTCCCAACAGATCTAACCTTTCTGGGAGAGTTCTTCAAGTTTATATGTTCTTCAAGTTTTTATATAGGTACCAATTCCCCTTATAAAGTCAATCTCCTGTATGTCACTGCCTATAGCATAGATATCTACCATGAGATTAGGAAAGAATTAGATGATGCAGAGAACACATGGCTGTATTGGAAAACAACAGTCCAACCTCCCCTTCTTCCCCCTCTTCTGGTAAAGCCGATAGATAGATGATAGATAGATAGATAGATAGATAGATAGATAGATAGATAGATAGATAGGACTCAAGCTAGTGGTTAAGGCACTAGTCTAGAAACAGACAGATGATAGATAGATAGATAGATAGATAGATAGATAGATAGATAGATAGATAGATAGATAGATGACATCATATTAAAAACAGCTTTTCTGTTTCTACCTCACTTCCACAACTGTCACCTGCAAATTCTTAGCAAGACTCTTTCACCCAGAGTCTTATGGAATTGGGCGGCCTTCTAAATTTAATAGATGAGTAAATTTAGGAAAATAAAATGATATCATGGCTTTGAGATTCACTAAATTAGGGATTCTCAAATTTTGCTGTATCACAACTGTCTAAAATGATAGATGAAGTTGTACAACCCTCCCCCATGAAAAAAATGATTTAATTGGGATTAGAGTTTGACAAGAAATAAATATACCTGGAGATCTAACCAAACCATGTGAGATACAAAAAGGAACAAGACAAGGCTGCCCATTGTCCCCTCTCCTGCTTATTTTAGTTCTTGAAATACTGAATAGAGACATAAGACAGGATGAGAGGATTGTGGGCGTACAAATGAAAAAAGAGACTTACAAGTTAAGAGCTTTTGCAGATGACTTGGTGTTGGTTTTGGAAGATCGTTTAAAGGGAATTGAAATATTAATGGGTAAATTAAAAGAATTTGGTGCACTAGCAGGTTTTAAGATTAATAAACAGAAGACAAAGATGTTAACAAAAATATGAAAATACAAGATCAAACAGAATTGATGAATAAAACGGGTTTTAAGATTGAGAAGAAGGTAAAATACCTGGGTATCACCATGACAAATATGAATTGTATGTTATTTCAAAGCAGTTATGTTAAGACATGGAATGAAGTTTAAAAAGATATGTTAAGATGGGACAAAGTACAATTGTCATTGTTGGGGAGAGTTTCTGTGATAAAAATAAATGTTTTACCTAGAATGTTATTTTTGTTTCACACAATACCTGTCTTAACAACTGATACACCATTTAAACAATGGCAGAAGGACATATCTAAATTTGTATGGCAGGGGAAAAAACATGAGTTAAATATAAAGTATGACAAGATGCAAAGGAAAGAGGAGGATTGAGTTTACCTGATTTGAAATTATACTTCTCTGCTTGTTGTTTAGTTTGGATGAAAGAGTGGGTGTTGCTGAGAAACAGAAGGCTATTGGGGTTAGAAGGACACAATCTGAGATTTGGGTAGCATGGATATTTGTGGTATGATAAAGCTAAGGTTAATGTAGATTTTAAAAATTGTTATGTCAGATGTGCCATTTTGAGAATATGGAATAAATACAAATCCAGGTTGTACCTGAAAACACCTCTGTGGCTCTCAGCACAAGAAGCATTTTATAGACTAGAAATGATAAGCAAACATAAATGGTTAACATATCGTAATATATTAGAATTTTTTAAAGGAAAATGTAAAATAAAATCAAGAGAAGATTTGGTAGCAGAGGGACATACCTGTTAATGGTTTTCTTATGCACAACTATCAGAAAGGTTTAAAGTACTGTAGACAAAAAAAGTTATGGTTTTGAACAATGTAAGACTGAGTTTGAAACAGAACTATGTACAAATGATGAACATGTTATTGCCAAAATGTACAAACTTTTATTGAAATTTGAAATACAAGAACAAGTGAAAGAATATATGATAAAATGCGCTAACAATTTTGGTTACAATATACAAATGGAACAATGGGAAAATATGTGGTTGAAAGGATTGAAATTTACATTATGTTCTAATCTTAAAGAGAATTTTTATAAAATGATGTACCATTGGTATATGTCACCAGAGATATTGTCTAGAACAGGGGTCCCCAACCCCTGGGCTGCGGACTAGTACTGGTCTGTGGCCTGTTAGGAACTGGGCTGCACTGTCCAGAACGAGTCTTCCCTCGCCGCCATGCCGGTCTCCGACTCGGAAGAAGAGGAGCTGATAACAGGAAGAGGCGGGGAAGGTGCAAAAGCCGAGCCTGATCTGGAGCAGCTGATAGGAGGAGACCAGGAAGCAGAAGCACCTATGCCTATCGGTGCACGGCAAAGGAGGCTAGAGAGGTGGGCCAAGCAGCACGAGGCCCGATTGGCTCCTGCCTGCAAACGGTGTGAAAATCGAAGCCTGGCCATGCACACTTCCGTCGCGCAAAGTCCAGCCGCCTGAACTCCAGCCGCTGCCCGTAGTGTAATGCGCTTGAATCATCCCGAAACCATCCCCACCCCGGTCCGTGGAAAAATTGCCTTCCACGAAACTGGTCGCTGGTGCCAAAAAGGTTGGGGACCCCTGGTCTAGAATGTATAAAGGTACTTTGAATTTATGCTGGAAATGTGAACAACAGGAAGGGACATTTTATCATGTTTGGTGGATGTGTAAAAAAGCCAGAAAGTTTTGGATGCAAATACATACACTAATTCAGAAGATCTTAAAGACTAATATACAATTGAAACCAGAGGCTTTCCTTTTGGGATTGATGGACAGACAGTTGGAAAAAGTCATGGAACTTTGTTTTTATATAAGATAACTGCAGCAAGATTATTTTATGATCAAAAGAAGAAAGACTCGGCACTACCCACAATGGAGGAATGGTTAGTGAAGATGATGGAACTTGCAGAGATGGCCAAACTGACTTTCTTGATTAGAGAAAAGACAACATCTATGTTTATTGTTGACTGGAAACCCTTTATAGACATTTTACATGAAACAAAAAAATGATATTATGATTTATGGCTTTGAGGATTAGAAAAAATAGATAGTAGAAAAAGAGAGCTTTTCTTTTTGTAACCATAGAGTAAAAGGTAATTTTGTAGTTGTACTTATAATTGCTGCAAAGAAAATGAGAAGCTACTCCTTTTTATTTATTTTCATTCTTTCTTTTTGCACTTTTTGCACTTTTTGTCTTTTTGTTTTTTCTTTTCCTTCTTTTCTTTACTTTATATTAGTTCTTGTTAGTTTTTATCTTCTTTTCAAAACTCTTAATAAAAAATTATACTGAAAAAGAAATAAATATACCTATACCTTATTTTTAATAATTCCACTTTATTCTATGTATTACAATAGTTCTCAAACTTTGCAGTACTACATCTCTCTACTGTGGGACTGTGCGGGCAAAGCAGAGAGCAAAGTCCAGAACACTGTAAGTTCATTTCTGATTTCTCTGTGCAAATGTGACCCCCTTCTAAATTGCTCACAATGTCTCAGGGAGGTGAACCACCGTTTGAGAACACCTGCACTGTAAAAAGGGGGGAAAGAAGACCTCAGTTGGCTTTGTGCATGGCAGTCATAGATCCTTCAAATCATCTGATTCCATTGTAGCTTCAGCATATGAGATACTGTATATTGTCTTGGATCCTTCCCATGCTCTGAGTCCAGCCTCAGCATAGCTAAAAAAGGTAAAGGTTCCCCCCGCACAGTTGTGCAGTCGTGTCAGACTCTAGGGGCCGGTGCTCATCTCCATTTGTTAGCCGGAGAGCCAGCGTTGTCCAAAGATGCTTCCGCGGTCATGTGGCCGGCATGACGCGTGCGGAACGCTGTTACCATCCCACCGAAGTGGTACCTATTCATCTACTTGCATTTGCATGCTTTCGAATTGCTAGGTTGGCAAGAGCTGGGGCGAGTGCGGGAGCTCACTCCGTCACGCGGGGCTAGGGATTCGAACCTCCGAACCTGCGACCTTCCGATCGACAAGCCTGGCGTCTTACCTGCTGAGCCACCACGCCCCTTCAGCATAGCTAACATAACTTCAAATCTAAAGCATGCCTTAGTAAAACTGTGTATCTACATAGATATGGTGGTGGCAATTCCGTGTATTTAAACATGGAACTAATCTAGCCATGTAGAAATGGGATTCTTCTTTTCATTTCAAAAAGGGTACATAAAACAGTAATAGTTACTTTCCTAAACAGCTACAAAAACAGGGATAGATATTTTCCTGAATATTTTCTGGTATTCATTTAATTTTTTGTAGTTTTAGCAACAGCATGGTAACAGCCTGTATTTTATGGTTTGATCCCTTAATGATTACATTGGTATTTCTTTGGTCAAACTAATTTTTTCTAGATTCTAAATGCAGAAAACATTTTCCTACAGCTTCTTCCCAGAGTGCTTTGCTCTCAGAGGGCTTTCATTTATTTCCCCTCCCAGAGTAATTTTGAGCAAAAAATACAGTAAGGCATTGCAGGACAGAGGGTTAAATAATTGAACCTTACACTAATTTAAGGGAATGAAGCAAGATTCCACTTACTTTCTGAAATGTCCACAATGACAAAGAAGTCTCTTTGATTGTTCTTTAACTTTAAAAAGCTTACAGGGTCTTTGAAGATCAAAGGTTTGTTGTGTGGATGATTCCTAAAGTAACATTGTGCTCATACAACGTTGTGTACAGTAGTCACATATCCATTCCAGGAAGTTTTGGGAAACAGCCTGGCACTGAAGTGGGCTGGATTAAAAAAAAAAAAAAAAAGTTCAGGAAAGAGGGAACTGCCTCCGTTGTTTCGAGGTTTTTTTTCCTTTTTCTGGAGAAGGATAAGCACTGGCTGGGCTTTGTCCTAGCTATCATTTATCCTACTGTAGATCTGCTGGTGTTGAAACCCCAATTCACTCCCAGCAGGACCCATGTCCCTCTTAACAGTGGGATACTTGAGGTACCATTTCCTGTCACGAAATTAATCTTCTTCCCTCATTGTATACCCAGTGGAGGTAGCCAGCTATGGAAACTGATCAACTGTCCTAATTCTGACCAAATGCCTGATTACTGGATCAAAGCCCAAAGGCATTTTTCAGTTTTCTCACTCCAGCCTCGATTTCATTACCCTGCGCATGCTGGTGCAGCGTTATTGTTATAACTCGTTAATATTCAACCATTAGTTGTTGACCATCACCAGAGCTGGTGGTTTTCCCAGTGAAGAAAGCAGGAGGACTCCGCGGGAATGGTCTCCCCTTCCCAGCTAATTCTCCCCGTCTTCCTAGGGCCCTGACTGGGCTCCCACTTCCCCGGGTCCCGAGCAAGCCTGGCTGGCTCAGTGCTCCCACTCCGGCCTTACCTCCACGCTCCCCAAGGACAAGCAAAGTTATTACGGTAGGTAATGAATCAGCCCGGCTGCTTACCGCTGCCAGTGGCGAAGGCAATTATCCCACTCTGGGTCCCCAGCCACTGCTCACTTCCCTCATAAAGGGAGGCTTTGGGGCTGCTTTGTGCTTTGATTGGAAATGAAGAGATTGCTAATTAGGGAATCCCTGCTGGGATCCGGCTGGCAGGAAAAACGGCCAAGCGGACAGAGCGCGCGTCCGTTTCGGGGAGGGAGGGGGGAGGGGGGAGACAGGAATTTGCATATCGCCGTAATATTGCGCATCCACACATCCACCCGAAACAATAGGGGTCGAGACAATTTTATTGGGCTTTTCACCTTTTAAGACAGGCTAATTCGTTGGGGGGGGGGTATAATTTGTTTAGATGTTTGTTCAAGTCGGTGTCCAAATGCATACACACGTGCACACCGAATTGGCTGGAATCGCAGCTCTTTCTGTCCCCCGGATAAATTTCTTCAATCTAAGTTTTAAATGGAAGGTTCCAAAGGGCTTACTATATACATGGTCCTGAAACAAAAATGCCACAATTATTATTTTTCCTTTTGGTTGACTCTCCCCAGTTCACTCAAGCAACAGAACAGCGTTTAGTTTGGTCCTCAAGGAGATACAGTATTTGGGGGAGGGTGCCTTGCTGCAGGGAAGACGGTATTACCTTTGGGAAGGGGAAATCATGCTGCTGCAAGCCCCCCCCCCTTCTCACCCTCTCTCATTTTTAGATAAGTAGAAATGTGTTCCTGCCCTGGAATAGGAAATTGCAAAAGGTAAGAGAAAAATGAGACAAAATTGGGCTTTCCGCTTTAATCTGCCAGCTCTGGGTGGATTCTAGTTTCCCCTTTCAAAATAAGACACTTTCTCTATTTTTGTTTCTTCTTGGATTTCAGATCTTGCAAAGGCAAAAGAAGCAGCCAAAGAAAATAGACGACCACAACGATGATGATGTCATCACTGTCAAATCAAGTTCAAGTCAAGTTCAGAAAGGATTGCAATTTTCTCTATTGCAATTATCAGGATCCTGCTTGATAACATAACATGGTCTCAGTTGCTATTTGAATGATGAGAAATTCCTGAATCAAATGCATAATGTAAAGAAGACCTGGTGGACTGTTTGCTTCACTTTAGGAACAACTGTGCAAGAGGGAGGGAGCTTGTATACCCCTTATTTTCCATTTGATCTGTATGCCCTCAGGAAAACAAAATTGGAGAAGGCCAAGAAAATCAGCATTATTATAATTTACCTTGGATACCACTGCAGTATTAAGTACTGGTGTGTAAAATTTGGCTGGCACGCATACCTTTGGTATGACAAAATTAAAGCAAATAAAATGTTTAATAATCACTGTATACGAAGAGCATTAATTAAAGTTTGGAATAAATATAAGAAAAGACTATTGCCAAATATACCATTCTGGTTATCCCCACAAGAAGCTTTCACGAGAGTAGAAAGCTCAAATAACCGTAATTGGTTTAAATATAAAGATTTAATATACTATGAAGGGGACAAAATTGAAATGAAATCAAGGGAAGAATTGGAAAAAAAAAAGAATATCAATGTAACTGGTTTATATACCTACAATTAAAAGAACAATTTAAATCAGATAAAAAGAACTATAAATTTGTAAAAAAAACCAACGTGGTTAGAAAACCAACTATTTGAAAACACTGATCATACTATAACTAAATTTTATAAAATGCTACTACAAATAAAATTAGAAGACGAACAAGTCAAAGAATGTATGATAAATTGGGCCAGAAATTTTGGATATAACATCATGTATGATCAATGGGAAAAAATGTGGACAAAAGGTTTAAAATTTACATTAAATTATAACTTAAAAGAAAATTTTTACAAAATGATGTACCGTTGGTATATAACTCCAGAGAAATTATCAAAAATGTATAAAAATGTATCAAGTAAATGTTGGAAATGTAAGAAGGAAAATGGAACATTTTACCATCTATGGTGGACGTGCAAGAAAGCGAAAAAATTTTGGAACTCAATACATGAAACCATAAAAACAATTTCATCAATGGACATACAAATTAAACCAGAATTATACTTATTAGGCTTCATGGACAATGAACTGGAGAAAAAACACAGAAATTTGTTGCTATATATGATTTCAGCTGCCAGAATAACATGCTCAACAATGGAAGAAAGAAGAAACCCCTACAATCCAAGACTGGATTACAAAAATTATGGACCTAGCACAGATGGCAAAACTAACAGAGATGTTAAAAGATAAGAACATGGACAAATTTAAAAATGATTGGAAACCGTTTCTGGACTATATGATAAATGTACAAAAATAATACAATATATATAGGATTTAATGATTAAGTTGGTAAGAAATAGAAAAGGAACAAATGTAATTTAAACAAGCAATTAAGTAATGAGACAAATATATTAACCACAGTTAAGGAAATCGAGAACCAAACCTTTTTTCCCTTTTCCCTTTTTTTTTCCTCCCTTTTTTTTCTTCTGTTTCCTTGTTTGTCTCCCCTTTTACACACCTTTCCTTCTTTTCCCCTCACCCTGTTTAATTGTTTCAAGGTGTATGTAAGTTATATGTTGTATGTTATATGTTATATGTAAATTTTATATAATAAAGTATTTTTTACATTGAAAAAAAAAAGTACTGGTGTGTGTGCGTGTGTCATTACTACTTTCTCTCATATTATGTGCTTAACTGTGCTCCAAAGCACCCCTATCCAGTCTGATGCTCTCCCGCTATAATATCAGCTCACATAATCCCCAGCAATCATGGCTTTCTCCAGAAGACTAAGTCTTTCTCATTGAACACTCAAAACATGTCTTTTACTGTAACTATTTCATATCATAAACAATTTCATATCATTTGCTTCTTCTAGTCCCAGAAAACTAAATACTACCAAATTCTCTAAATCACCAAGCTGTACCCTAGTTCTACCTATTATTATGACCTCTTGTATAGTACAGAAAACATGTACTGTATATTGACATAACTACCATACCCTGAAAGTCTGGAGATTTTTTTCCCCAAAAACTTACTACCCCCAGATTTACTGTGAGGTGAGCACTCAAAGAAGTATATATAACTAACATTCTAATTATGATTACTACTGTTGTATAAGAGCTTAATTCCTTTGCAGTCTTTCAGACCAAAGCCCAGTTTACTTTAACTAGTCGGGTTCATTTCTAAAGATTTGCACAGCTGTAAGAAAACCAGAAAAAAAGTCAGCATCCAGTCATATCACCACATAATATGAGGGCAATTCCTAATGTCTGGACACCATGGCTGGCCCCATACACTTTGCTCCCTGAGAAGATGTGCTAACAGCACTCCTTCTTCCAGGTGAAGGCACCTAGTGCTCAAGGGGATCAAGTCATTTAGGAAACTGAAGCAGAGTCTGAGTATTTTCAATGCTGGTCATGGCACACAGAATTAGCATCTCCAGGCAGTTGTTTCACTCACCAAATGGTCAGGCTGACCATACATCCCATTTTGAACAGGACTGTCCTGTTCTTTCACCATTTCTGGAGCGTCCCATCGTTAAGGTAAAAATCTCAATTTTGTCCCATTTTTGAAAGTTTCCCAGTGAAGTGCACGCACGCGTGCACACACCCCGCACACACACACCCCGCACGCGTCCGCACACCCACTTTGTCCAGCGAAGTTTTTGCCTCAAGGAAATATGGTCAGCCTACAAATGGTAGGTCTGGATTTATTTATTTATTTATTTATTTATTTATTTATTTATTTATGTTTCGACTTCTATCACCGCACCATCTCCCCCAAGGGGACTCTGGGCGGTTTACAAACAGAGATTAAAATTCTGTTATAAAAACACATAAAAATACAATATACAATTAATTATTATTATAAATTAAGTAGAAAATCCAAGAAGGCAGACCATGATCTTTAAAAGGGCTCTATGGCACCAGCCATCCCCATGAGGAACTATTCCTGTTCCCATCCCACGCGAGGCGGCAAAACCAGGTCTTTAGGTTCTTCCGGAAGGACAGGAGTGATGGGGCCTGCCTCACCTCCAGGGGCAGGTTGTTCCAAAGGGCAGGCGCCACTGCCGAGAAGGCCCGCCTTCTGGACCCTGCCAAACGAAACTCCCTTACCGACGGGGTCCGGAGCATGCCCTCTCTACATAATCGAGTGGGATGGTTTGAAGTTATGGGGATGAGGCGGTCCCTCAGATACCCTGGTCCCATGCCATGTAGGGCTTTAAAGGTCAAAACCAACACCTTGAATTGCACCCGGAAGCATACCGGCACCCAATGCAGCTGGCGCAGCAGAGGTGTCACATGGGCCGATCTAGGGGCACCAATAACTGCGCGCGCAGCCGCATTCTGGACCAGTTGTAGCTTCCGGATACTCTTCAAGGGTAGCCCCATGTAAAGCGCATTGCAGTAGTCTATGTGGGAGATGACCAGGGCATGAGTGACTGTACGGAGGGAACTCCTGATCCAGGAAAGGGCGTAACTGGCGCACAACACGAAGATTACTAATTACTAATTAATTACTCATTACTAATTGTGCAAATTTCTAATATAGATGCCAATTATTTAAGCATCAGAGTTATGCTATTACAGATACAATACATAATTATTTATTCATTCATTCTATTTCTCCAGTCCCAATTATACTTTTTTGGTAGTATAAGTAAAGGTAAAGGTTCTCCCACACAGTCTTTTCCAACTCTAGGGGCAGGTGCTCATCTCTGTTTGTTAGCCGAAGAGCCAGCGTTGTCCAAAGACGCTTCCACGGTCATGTGGCTGGCATGACGCGTGCAGAACACTGTTACCTTCCCACCGAAGTGGTACCTATTTATCTACTTGCATTTGCATGCTTTCGAATTGCTAGGTTGGCAAGAGCTGGGGCGAGTGCGGGAGCTCACTCCATCACGCGGGGCTAGGGATTTGAACCTCCGAACTTGTGACCTTCCAATCAACAAGCCTGGCCTCTTAACTGCTGTAGTATACAGTTTAAAAAAAACAGTTAAGGACAGCTAAAACAGTGACAAGTCTTCCTTCCTTCCTAAGGGCTTTCAGAGATGTTAATACTCTGATTTCAGTAGGGAACCCACTGCAAAACTCAGGAGCTGCTGCAGAGAAGAGTCGGCCACCAGTTGTTGCCAGAGGAATATCTGAAGTTGTAGGCTGACTGCTCCATATGAGTAGTGGGGACAATTCAGAAGGACTGCCTTAGGCAATTGTACCCAAGCTATTGAGGGCTTTAAATGAAATCATCAGCACTTAGCATCGCAACTAGAAGGAAAATAATTTTTAATATATAGTCAAGCAACCTTTCTGAGTTATCTTGGAGACCAACCTGGCTGCTTAATTCTGAATTAATGGAAATTTCTGGACTACAAACAAGAGCTGCTTCACATAGGACACATTGCAGTAGTTGAATCTCAAGTTACCAGATCGTTGTCTTCTATAAATGAATGTAGCAGCTGACATATCAGCCAAAGCTGATAAAACATGTTCTGGCTATTGCCTCTATCTGAAGTCCCAGGGAGAGACCCAGATCCAGAAGCATTTCCCAGCTGCTTCCAGGAGTGAGTATTAATTTATACCATAAACAACAATCGTGTTATCAAATTTCATTATCCTTTGTTTCAGAAAGCATACTATGTCAACTAGTAATGTTCACCATCAAAAATAAGTAACTATGTTTTTTATGTTTTTTAACTATGTTTTATTGTGAACTGCCCAGGGTCCCCGGCAGGGGAGATGGGTGGTAATATAAATTTAATAAAATAAAATAAAATAAATAAAACTATGAACCCATTCCAAAAGTATTAATGATTCAGAAGATAAATAAGAAGCACAATTGTTTAAAATTTATCAATTTCCACAAACTCCTAAGAGTTAATTCAATCACTTGCCTAATGGAAAATACATAGACTACCACACATCAGCCAAGATTAAACAAACAGGACAAATACAAAGGAACAATTCCTGAAACTTAAATAAGTCTGGTTGACTTAAATAAAAGGACCAAGTATAACAGGACAACACAGTTCACACAGACAATTATTGAATTCCTGTGTAAAGTTAAGCCAAGCTTTAAACCTGATTTGCTGAACAAACCATAATGGCTTGGTTCTCATATAACATTCATCCATAATAGGTAGATTTGTACATTATACTAAACCCAAAAACATGCAAACCATATTGTGGCTTAGCAATATGTCTGAGCAAAATATTTTAGTTGAACTATGGTTTTATTCTGCTCTGAACTCTTCTTAAATGCTTCCATCCCATTCCTTACTTCTTGGTTCAGCATACTGTAACGATATATTGCTGTGACATCCAAATTATGGAACCTATAGTTCCTGCAAAACATGGTTTGCCATCAAAACAAGTCAGGAAACCCACATCAAATTCTTTTTCCAATAATGGTTTGGAGGTAAACCCTAATTTGCAATAATCATATTATGCCCATTCAATCTCCTCAGCCAACTTTGGACATTATAAACCAAAATTATGGCAATGACATTGAGCATATGAGGAAAAAGAGCAGGGTGGAGAAGAAATCAGAGTAAAAAGGCAGAGGGATAAGGTTCTTGAGACAATGTTCTGAGATAAAAATATCTTCCTGACCCATCCACAGCACTGTCCAAGTGATAAAGGCCCATTTTGCTAATGCTGATTAGCAAAGCTGCAGAAGCCTAAACTGCTCATAGAGTGCTGGCTATGAAACTCTTTATGAAAGAGCATAAAACAAGGTAAAAATCACCACGTGTAAGTCAGGCGTTTATCTAAATCTGTGTTAGTACTCATGGTTTATGCTTCTTGTCTGGACAACCTTGAAGGGCTGACATCAATCTTGCAAGTCTGAAAGCACTTCTCCCCTCCTTTACTTTTACCTTCCAGAAAATTAGGGAGGGCCCCTTCTGAGATGCTTCCCATTCCCCTTTTCCTTCTGTGGGCTGAGACAGTTGTCTAGTCTGCAGCTGTTCCTCCTGTCTCCCAAGGTCATTCCCACATACCATTACAATCTGCCTCCTCAATATTAGTGACTCTGAGAAGTATTTTGACTACAATTCCCAAAATTGCAGTCTGGTGCTTATTGCTTGCTGGTTGGGAATTCTGGGAGTTGGAATCCTAAAACACCTGGAGGGTATAGAAGACATAGTATAGACATAGGGAACAGCAAGCAGAAAGTGTGGAAATATGAGGGGGAGGAGAAAAAGAAGAAGAGCAAACCAGTTTGTGCCAGAGAGAGACAGAGAAGCCAATATGGGGAAACACTTAGCAAACATCCAAAAAATGTTCCACGTGCAAAATTGCCATTGTCAGCAAAACTTCCAATTACAGAAATAATTCTAGCTGTGATTTTCTTGGAGTGTAAAGCTCCTTGTAAACACAAGGGTTATATGAAAGTAACCATCATTTGCTTTCTTTACTGACTGTGTCCCTAATTCATAATAATGAACAGACAGTATTGTAGAAGAATCTCTATTTCTCTCTCCAGCTCCAAGCATACACTCCAACACCCAAAAAGGCATGCTGGACATTTAAGCCAAGGGAAGTGCTTTGCTTCTTGAAGTTCCTGGAAAAGCTATTGGAATGCAAAGTTGCTCATGGGATACCCAGATTTTGGTAACAGCTTAGGAAAGTGACACAAGGATCAAGAGAAAGCCAATCTCTAGGGCCTCACAGTCTGTCCAAGTGAAGATTCCCCCCCCCCCCCACCTCCCCACTGCTTGAACATTACTACCCTGGTTTTGTGGCTTTCCAAAGCTTGACAGGACACTGTCCAAAGGGTGATTCATATTTTGACTGTTGTAATCAGTGCTGAAAATAACAGCCAAGCCTCTCCGCATGCTCTCTCGTTCTCTCATTATGTTTAGTAAGAAAAATAGTCACATGATATACCATTGTGTGATGATGAGCTTTGCTGCCTGTGAACCACTTCATCCTTGGGATGGAGGGAAGTCAAAATGCAGGGGCATCATGGCACCTTTTTGCCTTCCCAAACTTTACAGAGGCACAACAGAGGAGAAGAAGGGACAAAGCTGCCACAAGACCTAGCTTGAATTACAAGAAGAAAAGGTAACAGACAGCTAAAGTAACAGTGACCAATAGGTCAGAATACACATGTGTAACTTATTTTAATTTGCTATTATTAGCATTCTAAAACTGCACAAGAGAGGCAGGAATTCAGAGTAACACTAGATAGACAGACAGACAGATGCCAAGTTTCTAGCTGGGTTAGATGACTTTTTCTTCTCTCCATTTCAGGAATGATCTTTCAATAAAAGAGAGCTTAGTTCCATTTGAAAGGAGAGATGTCTATACAGGAAAATCTTACTGTTGTCTACTCTCAAGGGAAATATCAGATTTTGGAAAATGGCATACTTGGTAGACAGTAACAGAGAACGTGAATCCGTTTTATAACCCAGCACCAGAAACCTAATCTTGGCATTTAAGAAAAACCAGGAAGTAGTACTCATGAAAGTAGCAAGAGAAAAAGAAAATGGCATATACAGCCCATATAAAGCTCCATGGAGATCAGCTATGGAGAAACCCTAGGGAGATCTGCAAAGATTGCTGCTGCTGCTGCATCTACTGCTGGCAAGAGAGAAGGCTGGGGGAGGACAATACTAATTCGTAATCTTTATTGATTACTATGATGCATATATTTAATAGTGCCTAATGTTGTGATTTAATATCAGGAAGATGTATGTTGATTTGATAGACCACACTGCCCCTCCTCCCCTCAGGCCCCGATTAGACAGGCTATCTTTCACTCAATTAGTACTTGCACGAAGGGCTCCTCTCAAAATAAATAGCAAATGTGGGGAGCTCAGCCCAGATGGGTTATATTATCAATTTCCCCACTGCAGTGACTCCCCCTTTTCCTAGCATTTTTGCCATTTGTGCGGGAAGGAAAGTCTCAAACAGCCCAATGCCCTTTTCTCTTCCAATGCAAGGAGCAGTGCAGGGGAAGGAATAGCCCAGATTGGGGTAACACAGAATTGAAAATATGGATAATATATTCCAACCAGTATGGAGAGCAACGGAAAGATTGATCTAAGCCAGGGGTGGGGAACCTTTTTTCTGCCAAGGGCCATTTGGATATTTATAACTGGGGACCGGGGGAGGTGGGGGGCGGGGTTTCTGGGATTTCCGCGGACCGGGGGCCGGAGTTTGCGGGCAGGAGCCAATCACAAGCACTGGGGGGCAGGGTTTGTGGGTGGGAGCCAATCGCGTGGAAGGGGCGGGGTTTGCAGGCGGGAGCCCCGCAGGCCTTAGGCGGGAGCCCCGCGGGCCTTATATGGCCCACGGGTCTGACGTTGCCCACCCCTGATCTAAGCAATCATCAAAGCTCAACTTTAAAAGCAAGGTGGTATCACAAACACAAATAGATTGGGGACAGGCTTAGGATCAATCCACACAGTGACCATAATTCAACGAAACATATAAATGAATGATCTAAAAAAGGTAATCTCCCTTAGGCCAAGCTGAACTCCCACTGACAAAATGGGCATGTCTTCGTAGTTTTCTTGGCAACAGTACAGAAGTGGTTTGCCACTGCCTTCTTCCAAGATGTGTTTTTATTTATGTATTTATTTCCCAATCTAGCCTACAGTCTTCAGATTTCCCAGTGTTCTCCCATCACAGTACTCGCATCCAAATCTGAGCTTTTTTGCAAGATTGGTTAGATGATGCTATATTTTGGGGAAACTTCCCGAATTTTGTCCGCAAGATAGTTTTCACAGAGGTAGGCCTATCTCCTCTGGCTTACACATTCCTGATTTAGTTGTATGAAGCCTCCCCATATTGGGCCAGCATGACAAAAGCCACAGGCCGAAATCCTTCTTTAGCCTTGAAATCTACATTAAATTATTTGCTTCCAAATATTCTTCTTTCATGTTTTGCTGTCTAGCAGATATCCTGTGAGTTCAGATATTTTCTAGTTATTAGGATATATGTGACAGACAGACAATTATATTTGATTGTTATCATTTGTTTCCCTAATTGATATTTTGCACTATTTGTAAGCTGCTCCTCATGCGATCCGCGAACATTTCTCTCAAGTAAGACTTCAGCCACGAGTCTTGAGAAGCAAACGATTTATTGCGTACACATGAGTAAGAATTCGAAAAAGACAAGGATGGTTCCCGGACGCCCGGCTTGGCTTTTTAAACCCTCCCGCCTGGGCTCCCACCCCCTCCCTGCTGAGGGCTTCCCTTCGGTCCGCTTCAGGTCAGGTTTGGGTCAGTTTCCTTGAGCGCTTAAGCGCCCCTCAGCTGGAAGGCGTGGTTGATGGTTGTCTTCCCGTCCTCGCCCCGGATCTATTGTTTCCTTTATCAATTTCTTCTTTCCTTTTCAATGTCGGGCGCGCCCGGGATATGGCGGGACCCTGGGGTCATGCCAGGGTTCTGACATGCCGCCGGCCCAAGATCTTCCCCCTCCCCCTTTCTTTGTCCTGCGCCTGTGATTTTCCTGCTTGTCAGTGACCCTGGTATCTGCAATGAAACAACACATTGTTAGTATGGGATTCAATGGGTTTTTTCAGGGAATTTGCGGTGGAAGTCTTTGATTAGGGCTGGTGCTTGCATGTGCTCAGCTGCTACCCATTCTCTGAAGCCCACTGGTAGGTGCTGCCATTTGACTAGATATTGCAGCCGCCCTCTGTGTTTTCGTGAGTCGCAGACTTCCTCGATTTCGAAGTGCGGTTCTCCGTTTACTATTGTTGGTGCCGGCTCTGGGGTTTCTGGGTTCCATTGATCTGACGGATGGTACTGTTTTAGGAGGCTCACATGGAACACCGGGTGGATTTTTCTCAGCGCCTTGGGCAGTTGTAGCTGTGCTGTCACTGGGTTGATTACTTTTACTATGGTGAATGGCCCAATGAATCTTGGGGCAAGTTTGCGAGATGGCTGTGTGGACCGCAGGTTTTTGGTAGATAAGTATACTTTGTCCCCTTCTTTTAATTCCCATTCCACTGCCCTTTTTTTGTCTGCATATTTCTTGTAGGTGGCTTTTGCCTCCTGTAGGGTTTGTAGCATGATTGGCCAATTACTAGTTAGTTTGTTTATCCATTCATCTGCCCATAGGGGTGCATGCGCGTCCTTTCTCTGGATCATGTCTACTTCTGGGATTGCTGGGAAGTCTTGTCCCATGGCTATTTTAAACGGCGTGAACCCCGTGCTGTGGTGTACTGAGTTGTTATATGCCACTTCTGCGAATGGTAGCAGTTCAGCCCAGTCGTTCTGCTGGTAGCTGATGTAACATCTCAAGTATTGTTCTAACACGGACACCAGTCATTCCGACGATCCGTCCGTGCACGGATGGAATACGCTGCTCAGTCCTTGTTCAGATCCAATCAATTTCAAGAACGCTTTCCAGAACTTGGACGTGAATGTGCTTCCTCGGTCGCTGATGATTCTTTCAGGCGCGCCGTGTAATCTGTATATATGTTGTGTGAAGAGTTTAGTGAGTTAGGGTGCCGCTGGGATTCCATTGCAAGCAATGAAATGGGCTTGCTTCGAGAACAGGTCTGTGATTACCCAAACTGCCGTTTTCTTTTTGCTTGTGGGTAGGTCGACCACGAAGTCCATGGCTATTTGCCTCCATGGCTGTGAGGGGTCTGCTACCAGTTGCAGGAGTCCCTTGGGTTTCCCTATAGTCCTTTTTGCTGTTGCGCACACCGGGCAGGTTCTTACGTAGTCCTTCACGTCCTTGCACAGTGTGGGCCACCAAAACTTGCGCCTGGTGAGGTGCATGGTTTTCACGAAGCCAAAGTGCCCAGCTGCTTTATGATCATGGCTTTTCTCTAGTACGCGCTTCCGCAGGCTGGCGGGTACATACAGTTTGTCGTTGTTCCACCATCCCCCATCGTGTTCTTGTAGTAATTCTTTGTTTTCGCCCCACCACGTGTCACCTGTCGTTGTTGCCTGTATGTCCTTTTCTAGGGGGTTCTGTGTCCTGGTCTCCTTTTTATGATCCTTTGCCACAGCCATGTTTCCTTCCTGTTTGTTTTGCGATTCTTGGTCGTCTGGTGTGTTTGTGGTTTTGTTGGGGAATAGGGTTTCCGTGATTTCCTCTGCTTTCCCGTCATGTTGTGGCAGCCGTGATAATGCATCTGCCAGGTAGTTCTTCCCCCCTTGGAAGTACTTTAGAGTGAAGTTAAAGCGGCTGAAAAATTCAGCCCATCGGAGCTGTTTCGGGTTCAGTCTCCTGGGCGATTTCAGTGCTTCCAGGTTCTTGTGGTCTGTCCATACTTCGAACGGGACCGACGATCCTTCCAGCAGGTGTCTCCACATTGCCAGGGCATGACGGATGGCAAACGCTTCTTTTTCCCATACATGCCAGCATTTCTCCGTATCGTTGATCTTCTTTGAGATGTACGCACAGGGTCTTAGTTTGTCGTCCTCGTCTGCCTGCAATAGTATTGATCCTACTGCGTTATTTGACGCATCCGTGTGGATGATAAATGGTTTATCCACTTCGGGGTGCTTCAATATGGGTTCCACTGTGAATAGCGCTTTGAGTTTATTGAAGGCTTCCTGGCACTCCGGGGTCCACTTTATTTTGGAACTTGGTTGTTTTGTTTGTGTTTTGCTACCACTTGTTTTTGTTTTCAACAAGTCCGTTAGTGGTAGTGCTATTTGTGCGAAATTTTTTATGAAGTCTCTATAGAAATTGGCGAACCCTATGAACGCCTGTAGTTGGCGTCTGGTTCGTGGGGGTTCCCACCCCACTACTGCCTGTACCTTGGCGGGGTCCATCTCGATGCCTTTGTTCGAAATCCTGAACCCTAGGAAGTCCAATTTCTCTTTGTGGAATTCGCATTTGTCTAGTTTGACATACAGTTTAGCTTCCAGCAGTTTCTCAAGGACTGCTTTCACTAGCTTTACGTGTTCTGCCATGTCTTCAGAAAAAATTAGTATGTCATCTAGGTACACAATGACTCCCTGGTACAAAAACTCGTATAGAATCTCATTGATTAGTTTCATAAAAATTCCTGGTCCCCCTGCAATCCCAAATGGGAGGACTCAGTATTGAAACGAGCCGAGTGGGCAGTTGAATGTGGTCTTCCATTCGTCCCCCTCCCTTATTCAGACCCTGTAATAGGCTTCCCTTAGATCCAATTTAGTAAAGATTTTCCCTTTGGCCAGCTGTGCCAGCATGTCTTTTAGTAGGGGTAGGGGGTATTGATTTGTGATGGAAATGGCGTTCAGCCCCCTGTAGTCAGTGCAGAGCCACAGTGAGCCATCCTTTTTCTTACAAAATAGTACGGGGGCAGCCAGGGGGGAGTTTGCTGGTTCAATGAAGCCCTGCGCCAAATTTTTATCTATAAATTTCCGCAGCTCCTGGAGTTCCCTCTGGGTCATGACGTACATCTTCGGCTTGGGGAATGTGGCCCCAGGGATCAGCTCAATGGTGCAATCCGTTTTCCTGTGGGGCGGTAGCTGATCTCACTCCTGCTCATTGAATACTTCTTTGACAGGTTTGTAATTTTTGGGAAATGTTGTCTTTACTCCTTCCCGTGATTCCTCCCCCCTCACAGTCCCTGCTGCCCCGGGCTCCGTTTCGCTCCCTGTTGCATACTTTATTTCATTGCAGTACTTCCCGTCTATGAATTCTATCTCCCCTGACACCCAATCGATTTGGGGGTTTCTTTCCCTCAGCCACTTGAGTCCTAGTACGATGGGTTGCGTAGAGATGGGGGCTACTATGAACCGTAAAGTTTCCATGTGTGTGCCTATTGACATCTTCACTGCTTCCGTGAAGTGCCCCACCAGCCCCCCTTTCATTTCTGTCCCATCTAACTGACAGAATGTGATGGGCGATTTCAATTTGAACAGTTTGAGCCCCATGTCAATTGCAATTGATGGGTGCATCAAGCATCTGGTGCACCCCGAGTCCAGCATTGCTGCCCCAACAACCTGCTCCCCCCATCCAAGGTTTCCAATTTTACCTTGACCTGCATCGTGGGGCAGTCTTCGGTCGTCATTTTGTCGCTGCGCCCCTTGCTGAAGGCCTGTCCCGTGGCGCATTTAGGGCAGGCCATTGCCGTTTCCCGCCGGCATGAATTCCTCATCTGTGGAGTCGTCCGTTGTTGACTCTGGTTCTCTGTACTTTCGCCTCTCCGTAGCTGCCTTTGCTGTTGATTGCTTGTGGGGGGGGGGGCTTTGTGCTGCTTCTCTCCGGGTCTGCTCTTTTCTGGTGGCTGGTTGCACTCGTTGATTCTATGGCCCTATCTCCTGCACTTGAAGCATAGTTTGTTTCTGGCCCGTCGTTCTTTTTCTTCCGCCCATGGCTTTCTTTCATGTTCTTTTCTGTGGTGATACTGGCTAGTCTGTGCTGTGCTTCCTGTGTATTGGAGTTGCCGGTAGGATCGAATTCTCATTTTCGTGCTCTCTACCTTTCCTGCCAATTGGACCCACTTGTCAAGTGTTTCTGGATCCCCTCTCCCCGCCGCCATGTCTAGTAGTTCCGGTCTCAGTCCCATTTGGAAATACTCGACTTTAAACGATTCAGGCCAATTCGGGAGGCGGCTGACTAATTTTTTTAACTCTAGGGCGTATTCTGCCACTGTCCGGTGTCCCTGTCTCAGCCTTTGTATCTCTGCTTTCGCTGACATCCTGGACAGGGTGTCTTCGAATCTTTTGCGCAGGGCTCTCATGAACAAGTTAAAGTTATGCAGTTCTTTCGCCCCGGTTTCATGCAGCACTGCTAGCCATTTCGCTGCTTCCCCAATCAGGAAATTTGACACGTATCGGACCTTGGCTTCTTCGTTAAGAAATAGCCTTTCTGACTCCTCCATGAACCCTCTTACGTGGTTCAGGAAGCATGCTAACTTTTCAGGGTCCCCGTCAAATTAAGTTTTCAGTTTTGTTATGATGACAGGTTTGTGCATTTGATAGGGAGTGGGGTTACTCACATAGCTTGGCTGCGCTACCGGCTCGTCCATTTCCTCCCTGTAGTCCTCCTCTTTCTCGTCGCTTTCTCTGGCGCTTTCCGATTCGGAGGTTCCCGGGGGTTGGCTGTCTTCCTTCAGCATGCTTCTGTTCCTTTCTTGACGTTGGGGCTTTTCCAACAGTCTCTCTAAGGCGGCTTGTATTGCCGTCAGTTTCGCGTCCATGCCTTCTAGCCCCATTTCCATCCTGGCTGCCCTTGCCTCCAGCGCCACGATTCTTTGTGATTGGGAGATTTGCGGTTTTGCTGCTTGCTTCCCTTGGGCTGGTGCCATGCCTCCGCCCACCCCGACTGACCACTCCGCCGTTGGGTGGCTTGCGCACAGGGGGGGTGCGAGGGGGCTCGGTTACCTCCCTCTCCTTGCCTTTCCTTGGCTTCCGTCGTTCGCCGATTTCTAGTTGCACCCCTGGCCCTGGCATCGCTACCGCTTCTGCCGCGTTTGTCTGGAGCGTGGTCGCGTTGTCGTCGGCTTGGAGCATTCCGCTCTGTTCCATGCTTGGTTGGTAACACGCCGTGCGTCGCCCGACGTGAGCTGCTGGTGAGCACCAGTCTCCGCTGTAGGCTTCCCGTGGTTTTCAGCTTCGCCGCCGAAGAATCTCCGCTGGGTCAGCCACCGGGATCTGCCGGTTGGAGCCGATCTCCGCTGTGGGCTTCCCGCGGTTTTCAGCTTTGCCGCCGGAGAATCTCCACTGGATCAGCCGCCGTGAGCTGCTGGTGAGCGCCGGTCTCCGCTGTAGGCTTCCCGGCCGTTCTCAGCTCCGCCGCCGGACAATCTCTGCTGGATCAGCCACCGTAAGCTGCTGGTGAATGCCGGTCTCTGCTGTGGGCTTCCCGGCCGTTGTCGGTTTCGCCGCCGGACAATCTCCGCTGGGCTGCCTGCCACCAGCTGTAGATGTGAGCTGATCTCAACCGTGGAGCTTCCCGAAGGTTTTCGGGTTCGCTCCTGGGAAAATCGGCTGGTACTGATCCTTGTCTTTCTGTAAGCTGCTCCTCATGCGATCCGTGAACGTTTCTCTCAAGTAAGACTTCAGCCACGAGTCTTGAGAAGCAAACGATTTATTGCATACACATGAGTAAGCATTCGAAAAAGACAAGGATGGTTCCTGGACGCCCGGCTTGGCTTTTTAAACCCTCCCGCCTGGGCTCCCACCCCCTCCCTGCTGAGGGCTTCCTTTCGGTCCGCTTCAGGTCAGGTTTGGGTCAGTTTCCTTGAGCGCTTAAGCGCCCCTCAGCTGGAAGGCGTGGTTGATGGTTGTCTTCCCGTCCTCGCCCCGGATCTATTGTTTCCTTTATCAATTTCTTCTTTCCTTTTCAATGTCGGGCGCGCCCGGGGTATGGCGGGACCCTGGGGTCATGCCAGGGTTCTGACACTATTTTACACTCTGCATATACAGTATATGTTTGGTATTTTTCAGGATTAATAGTTAACATGCAGTGATATATGAGAAGGGATATCCCATGTTCCAGCTTTTCATATTTACCAGTCCAACTTTCTGTAGAGGCCTGGGGTTACAGGACCAGTGCATCACTGCCACCAAATCTGTCCTTATAGCAAAATCCTCTGGGCTATGGTCTTGGATGTACATTGAATTTATATTGGCCAGTGTTGGGCATAACCATAACCTGTGCCAAATAGAAATACTAAACACTTCACTAGGAAAATTATTGGTGCAGCCAAATGTCTTTCAGCTGTTTTTCTACCTGGAAAACAATTTGAAAGTTATTGATATCCATATCTGTCAAGTCTTGCTAATTCACATTTAATCTTATAATGAATTATAAATAATATACAATAGTTAACATGTAACATAGGAGCAGTTGGTGAGGGAACATCTGGGACCCATTCCCTCTGCATTTCAGAATTCCCTTGATCCCCCCCACCTCTCCAATTTTTAACTGGTACATTGTGATGGCTACTTCCAGGGATCGAAACATTCTGCTAGTACACACTTGAAGCTTTGCTTTTAAACTGTACACCTTCTAAGTAGAGGATTGGAGTTCCATAAGGCATTCTCAGGGCTTCTCTCCTCTGCAGCCTTAAGCTGCCAGACATTAAACCAGCTTGAAGAAGTCCCTCTCCAATTTTCATCCTCTTCCTCTGCTTTGACCACATGATGGCCTAGTGCTCTGTACAGACCTTGTTTACCACAGCCCTTGATTGGCAGAATCCCCTGCTTCTTAATCCCTCCTGGACCTTGAAGTCTCAGAAATTTTATAACATTTAGTCTTAGCATCAAGATCCTGGCATTGTTTGGAGCATCATATTCTTAATTATATGCCCCTCACATTAACCATGAAGTTGATTCATTCAGTGTATAACACATGATATGATGATGATGATGATGATGATGATGATGATGGGATGAGATGGAGGATTTATCAGCCCCTGCATATATGAGGGTTGCTAGCTCAAGCATTTAAAACAGTATGAAATCAGTATGCACATACCATTGCCAGCAAGAGTTCCTTTACAGTGAAGCAATATATATCTGAACTAGTTCCTATACAACCATGCGGAGTCTACCTGAAATATGTCATGGGCAGTCATGCAGTAGGTATGTGAATTGGCTTCTATACAATCCTTGAGTCATTCATTCATTCATTCATTCATTCATTCATTCATTCATTCACATACTCCAAAGTGTCTTAGCAGTTTACAATATACAAAAAAAATCAATAAAACAAATACATAACACTAGTAAAACTACTAAAATAATCCACCCACCCAAGGTTTATTACCTGGTAGATATTGGCACTGATTCCTACATAGTGCCATGCTAGATATCTGAATTGAATATCATGCACTCTGCAGTATATACTATCTGCATAGGCTCCTATACGGTCATCTACTCTAGATCTAGATGTCTTTCATATGTGTCCATTTTTCAATGGTTGTTTGACCTCCAATCATTTCTTCCCAGGGACTGGATAAATAATGGGACCTGAAGGAGATAACAAAATGCTTTGGGGATTCAGAGGAGCTGCCTTAATAAACCTGACAGTGACTGTGGAAATCTGTAAAGCTGTATACAACATGCATTTTATAGGGTAAGAGACCTGCTTCAGGGGTATACCTTGATCAGGTACATAGACTTATTATTTTAGAGACAAGTAAATGCTCTTCACTGCACTCAGATCAATGTAATATTTCCTTAACTTTATTCAGAAGAACCTTCCCCATCATTAGACCTTTCTATCATTGCACCTGTCCAATCCTTTAATAAGGATAGCTGTTAAGTTAACCCTTAACAGAAGTTTAAGCTGTTTTTTGTAAAACAGTGCTTTCTCTCATGGCCTGTTTTTGAATACAAGATACACACGTATCCCCAACATGCAAGGATCAAAGGCATTTGGTAGAAAATATCTTTTTTTTTTTATTAAATTTTATTAAGTTTTACAATACATAATAAAATTTAAAGTAGAAAAAGAAATAGAAACAGAAATACAAAATAAGAAAAAGATAAAGAAAAAGTGAAGTCAAGAAATAATAAGCAAAGAAAATATAGAAAATAGATGTCCTCCAATCTATCTTTGAACTTAAAGTACAACAATTGATTTTAAATGTTAGTCCTTCATACAGTATACAGGAACTTTTCTTTGTCATATGCCTTTTGATTTCTTTAATCCAATCTTCTAACCTTCATCTTACTGTCTCCCAATAATCCATCTTTGGCTTCCACTCCTTGAAGTAGTAGTTAAATGTTGAATGTTCATTACTACATATTTATATCTTCAATAAAGACCAATTAGTATAACAAATAAAAGCCTTATTTACTTCTAATAAACTACAATATATTCTATTCATATTATGACTCATAACCTAACATGTTATGTAACTTAATACATAGTTTAGCAATTCTTATAGTGTTCATACATATATATTTCTATAATTTAATTCTAATATATATATATATCTCCATAAAAAAGGAATTCTTGAATCTCAATTATCCATCTGTAATTTCCATTCCTTGTAGTAGTGTCCATTTAAACTAAATGCATAATCTATCATATCACTTAACCTAATAGCTAATATATCAATTCTTATAATATTCATACAATACATATTGATATATATCATCCTGTAGTAACCATCATTCTAATTCCATCATATCATTATCTTCTCATAAATATATCTCTAAGGAAAACAATATTCTATAATATCAACTTGTGTTTGTATTTAGCATCTTACATTTAGAATATCACTTTTTATATATCCATACAATTTCTCATAACAATTCAAGTCCATATTTTTTCATTAACCTTTATATCCATACAGTTTCTCATATCTTCTGTTTAGGTTATGCCAAAATCACAATACACTGTGGGAGATTCGCAATATACAGCCTGCTCTTTTCTATATCTCATATAGAATATCAGAGCAACCTTCTCTCCCTTTCCACATATTTCACAACATCCATCCAACTGTGCACCCATATTTTCACTCTGTCTCCACTGCCACAACATATCTATACCAAGATTGTAGTGTAAAGCCTTCAGAATGTTCTTCTGAACTAATATACTCAAAATTTCCTCCTTCTGTTTCTCCTCCACTTGAAAAACATTTTTCCTTTCTGTCTCCGTTTCTGTTCTCTGTTCTTTCTCTCTGTTTTGCAGAGTTACGAACAGTAATTCCAACGACCTTTGAATATTTGAAAAAGCCTCAGTAATCTCTCTTCTGAGCTCCTCAGGTACAAGTTGGAAAGCCATCTTTCCTGTGACCTTCAAATTAAAACAACAACCCTTCTAGTCAAAACAATAATAATGTAATCTGTCCATGGAATACTACCAGCAGAATCTATTAAGCAGAGCGTCGTTGTTGTTTTGTTTTGTTTTTTAAAGTCAAAAGAAAAAAGAAAGTTCCAATAATCCAAAATACAGGAGAGAATAATATTTTAAACAGTTTATAGAAGGAGAAATAAAAAATATATTCCAAATGAAGCAAAATCCAACCAGGGAGGATGTAGAAAAAGACGACAAGGAAAAAAACACGTTACCCTGTGTTTTTATTCTTCAAACTGCGAGCTTTCGTTCTTCAAGCTGCAAGCTGCTTAATCCAAACAAAGAGTTTCTCAAAAAATGAATAGTCATTTAGTTTATCAAGCGAAGAATTACAAACAGAGTCTCTTAAATCCCTCTAATACAAAAGAGAAGTAAAAAAAAAAATGCAGACGTTTCATTATGTTGCAAATATAGAGTCCATCAAACTTCCACCAGAATCAGTTATAGCAAAGAAAGCACAAAGTTAGCCAACATTTTCAACAAAGTCCAAAAAATCGATCTTAGATTTCAAAAATATTTTAATCTAAAAAAAAACATTCCTAAAGTGATCTAAAAGCGGCTGGGCGCTCTTGTGTCTCTTCAAAGAGACTTGTTTCCCCTGCGAGAGCCTGATATATCTCGGCCATTGCCTTGCACTTACCCTGTTCCTTCCACGGTGGAAAACTACAGAAAAAACAAGGGTAGGCAATCCCAATGGCCCCACGAGTAATCTTCTGGTCTCCCCTTCTCCAGGGGAAAAAAAAACTTCAGTGGACCACAACTTCTGCAATCCACGCAAGCAAGGGAAATTCAGTCAGCTTCTCTGAGAAATCTGACTGGTCGAGCTGGCAGCCAAGCCTGGAGTCGCATTTGGTAGAAAATATCAATTGCAAATAGTTGTCTATTTATGAGAGTTCATATCTGAAACATATTTGAACTGAAACATTCAAGAAATTCCAAGTTTTCAAATGTGTGTCTATAATGTGAACTTGAACTTCTTTTCAAGAAGTTACTGACAAAAACTAACTGATCTTCTAACCCAGTTATTAATATTAATTTCAGCGTTTATCTTTTAGCCACACTGGCATTTCTGGAATGAGACAATCTGCTAAAGAGATTTCAGTCAACCTCCCCTATCAAAGCCAGAAAGGAACATATATTGTATATAACGCCTGGAAGACCAGTCACACGATTGTGGTGTAACCCACCATACAAAACTCAACTCACTAGGCCTACCTGCTCTGAAGTAGCTCTAAATTTGGACACCTGCAAATGTGTGCAAATATCTAATGACCTAAATTGTACAGATTCTTTCAATTCTTTAAGAAAAGGAATCAAAGGTGATGTATTTTTTTAATATATTAAACCCATTTTAAACCAGCAAGGGGTGGGGGGAAGCTGTTTTCCCTGGCATTCAAAGATCCTACTATTTGAATGATAATTTATTTATTGCACCTGCCAGGCCTCTGCACATCCCTGCTTTCCATATGTGGCTACCTCCAGGAGAAGCATTCTGGAGCATCATTTGATTTTGTTTTAAATATCTCACTGCAGTTTCCATGTTTAAATGGTGAGGTGATTATTCTCCTTCACTTCCCACAACCCAACCGAAGAGAAGTTATACAACAGTTGAAAATGCTGATGGCTGAACTTTTCAATATTTTTCCATGGCAGCCCTGAGGGGGTTTAACTCTTTCCACTGTACTGAGATCTTTCTTTTGGAGTTCAATGTTTAACTCAGGCTGGGAGACTCATAAATATTCGGAGTCACTCTCTCCCTCTCTGTTTGATTAGGAAATGAGCATTTAACTCAATGTAATCCCCAAGCCATTAACAAAAAAGCCCTCAACAGCTCCACCATTAGAATTTCACTTCTAACCCACCGAGGATTGAATTAGATTAACATAACTACCAGCAATCTGAGTTTATTTTCTGTGCCAGAAAGAAATGTATTTTCCAGGGGAAAAAAAGTGTGCACAGCAGGGGAAGAGAAGCGATAGAAAGAAAAAGCATAATGAAATGTAAAACTGAGATATGATAAAAAGACAGGCCGAGGTATAAGTGAAGAAGAGATAGCAGAAGAAAGTGAAATAGATGGCTGCATAATCTTTTTAAAATGTGTGGCTCCCAAGTCCTCCTATTTTTTAAAAGATAGAGGCCTTCATGATTCATAACTAAGCAATTCTCTAGCTGATCCTTCTTACCTTCCAGATGTCCATGTTAACATTTCAAGCTCACAAACAAAGAGGTAACCAACAGGTACATTTCACACACCTGTATGAGGTTCAGCTTCGCATGCAAGCATTGTAGAATATTCATGATTGGAAATTCAGTAGAAAGAGGGTTACTAAAACAAGTCAAGCAGCATAACTCGTTATTCATGACTCTATAGGCATAAACAGGTAGAAGAGGGAAGGCTTTCTTCTCAGAATCATGAACAGGCTTATTTAAAAAAACTGTATTTGAGAAGAAAATTCAGATGTGATAGTGCTGGCCATAAAGGCAAAGAGGAATACCCTATATTCCTTGAAGGACCTGACATTTTTCAAAGGCAAGAAAAAGAATCTACTGAACAGAAGGGGAAATAAGTAGCAGAGCACACATACATCCAAGGAGCTGAAATCCAAGTATACCCTTAAGCATGCCAAAAGGTGTTCCAAAAATGCCAAAATAAAATAGTTTAAAACGTTTCCATCAATTATCTGAAGGCCAAAGTTTTTATTAATTGTGAATACTGGGATGCATGTCAGTAGGGATTTCTCCCTGTTTTGCATATGTTTGGTAGTAAAGAAATGGGGGTTACAATCCTGAACCTGCAAAGGGCATGGTATTCAGTTTTTAAATGTAGTAAATGCAGCAGGACCAAGCCTAAAGAAAGGGGTCCTTGAGCATAGTCTATGTTTTTAATCTCATTGCAAAAACCTTCCTTTTAGCTACTAGGTAACATTACATTTGTGCATTTGTTTTCATGAAAACATTCAGGCCACTGCTCCTGTAAGTGAAGAATGAAACAGGAGAAAGATATATGGACGACTTAATGTAAAACCAATATATAGTGGCTTGACACAGAGTAAATACATTTAATTTTGAATTCGAATAGCAACAAAAACTACAAAGAAAACTTGACTAAATTGCTAGCTTTTTCAGGATTCTGGGTTAGCTTCCTTTCTAATAGAACTTGGGTTTCTTCAGAAATATGAAGCATTCTCAATTTATGTTAAATTGTACTAAACCAAAACTTATTACCCCTGTTTATATTATACCAACACAGAGATCTATCCTGGCTCTCATTAATTTTTCTGAGAATAAATATGGGATAATAAAGTAAACTATAAAGTACACATGAAGGATACAACATATCCAGAAGCTACAGCTGGTGCAGAATGCAGCCACGTGAGCAGTCTTAGGAGTCCCAAGGAGAGCACACATAACACCATTGGTGCGCAAGCTGCATTGGGTGCCAGTTTGCTTCCGGGTCCAATTCAAGGTGTTGGTTATCACCTTTAAAGCCCTACATGGAATGGGTCCAGGTTACCTGAGGAACCGCCTCACCCCCGTTACATCGACTCATCCCACCCGGTCAGGCAGAGAGGGCATGATACGGACCCTGTCCATGAGGGATTGCTGATTGGCAGGGTCCAGGAGGAGGGCCTTCTCTGCCATCGCGCCCACCCTTTGGAATAAGTTACCCTCGGAGGTAAGACAGGCCCCCACTCTCCTGGCCTTCAGGAAGGGGGTTAAAACCTGGTTATGCCACCTGGCTTGGGGTGGGAGGGGTGATAGCTATGCATGGAGATGGTTGGCACTGTGATGGTGCCAACAGTAAGATCTTGATTGCCATCTTGTATTTATATTTTATATTTGTATTTTTATACTTATAATATATATATATATATATATATATATATATACACACACATACATACATATATACATATACATATACATATACATATACATATACATATACATATACATATATATATATATATATATACACACATATATATATTTGGTTTCTCTGCGACAGCCCCCGCCTTATGGAACATCTTGCCCCCGGAGGTGAGACTGGCCCCTTCACTCCTGGCCTTTCGGAAGGCCCTTAAGACCTGGCTCTGCCGCCTGGCCTGGGACAACGGAGGTGGTAGTGCCTCCTGGGGTTGGCTGGCCCCGTAGCAATAAGTCCTATGCTACGGTCTCCAATCCATCTGGGATTCTATTTTATTTTATTTTATATTTTATTTATTTTTATACATTTTCTACTTGTATGGTTTTAAATATTTTAAATTTTTAAGTCTTGATTATTGTAACCTGCCCAGAGTCCCTTGTATGGGAGATGGGCGGGGAATAAATTAAATAAATAATAAAATAATAATAATAATACACACACACACACACACACACACACACATTGATATGTACTGTATATTGTATTTTTTAATGATATACTATTTTTATTATTGTAAACTGCCCAGAGTCATTGTATATGAGTTGGGCGGTCGAGAAGTTAAATAAATAAATAAATAAATAAATAAATAAATAAATAAATAAATAAATAGTAAAATTTTAGTGCAACATAAATGAAGAATCAGTTACAGCAAACATTTATTTATGTAAGATTTCTCAGCTAGTCACATGTTAACTATCCTCAGCTATTTCTTAACATTTTCTTTAAATCTACTCTGTCCATAATATAAAAATATTTTTGTCAAACGTATGCAAAGGCATTGTTTATTGTTATTCCATTAAGTTCAATCACACACCTCTTCAGAAAGTTGACATATCAGATTAATTTTGAGATTACTTTAAAGCAAATGGAAAATAATTTGAATATGAGAATTAAGAGAAAAGAAAGATTAACATTAGCAACTTTAAAAATGCATCCAATAAGAATTTATTTCCTAATCAATAAAATGGACTAAAAAGAAATTCAGTTAGAAAGTTACAAAGCTCCGAGCGAAGAGCTATTGAATTAATATAAATTAGTCTCACTGGTTTGGCAAAATAAAACTATACACCACATATAAAATAAGCATTAATGACTGATTTTCTTTCCATTTACAGTAAGCAATTATCTGCAATTTTGCTTGTACAAGAGGCATATCACAAAAGGGTATTTTTGTAGATTCAGTTTCTTAAAAGAAGGTACTACATTGACATAGATATCTCTAAATGGTTTCCACTCTCAAGACTTCATCTACTAAATAGGTGTACATACACACAGAGATCAACATATTAAAAAATATCCCCTTTCACATGATTTCAATACAGTATATTTGTACAAACCTTTGCAGTGATTAATGTTGAGATACACAAGAGAAGATCTGTATTGCTAAAGTTTTTTTCCCCATTTTTAGGCTTCACATGGGTGCTGGATCACCTGTCCTTGATAAGCCCTTAAACTGAATTCCTTTCCTTGTTGCCATGTGGAATGCTGGCAATCTTATTTGCATTTCCCAAACAACAGTATGTGGCACAAACTTTCACTGGCTTAATTCAAGATAAAAAGAAACCTAAAACTGTTTTATAAACTGTCTAAAGTTCTGAAATGCCCGTCTGTGAGCTTCCTTTTAAAAGGTAATGGGGGGGGGGAATCACATCCCATCTCCTTCTCCAGTTCAGTGTTTTAAAGTGTATGCACCCATAATTTCAAGTTCAGATAAATAGCTGGGGGGGAAAAAGCTAGTCCCCCAAGGTACTTACATGCTTTGGGCTGAGAGATGAACCTCAAGGCAGGGGAGACTTTTCTTTTCTCTTGGGTGTTGCTGAGTAAATATCTTTCAGTTCTGCATGCTCAAGCCAGGAGTCCCTTCTGCGTCTCGGGCTCTCTTTGTAACTGAGGACACAGCATTCTGAGTCCCAACCTATAAATAGATCCCAGCTCCCTGATTGATATAACAGGCAGCTGACAAAGAAAAAATAATAATAAGCAGGTCTTAGGCAAAGCAGCAAATGCTGAGTTTTTTGACTCCACGCTGCATCCAGGGAGGAACACCCCCCACACACAGTCCTGGGTGGGCTCAGCAAAGGAAAAAGTGCAAAGCAATTACTTCCCCAGCAGCATTGCAGGGAACGTGAAGCAAGGAAAGCAAAATGAACAATATCTGATTCATGAAAAATGCAAACTGCTAGCCAGTCTCAGACTGGTCTGTGTCTTAGGAAACAGACTTGCCAAGGCCTCTGATATACTTTTCTTCCCAAAGCAGAACAAGCACCTTGGTCGGCCCTGGCAGCTTTCTTTGACAAAGGCTTGAAAGGAAAACAGCTGAGTAGTCTCTTATTATCCTACCTGTTGATCACTCACTGCCAGAGGTTTCTCCCAAAAATTATTGTCCTACCTCAAGGTATTCTCCGACAACTATTAACAGTTCCACATCCTTTGCTTCTGGATATGGCAAATCTGTACACATCCAGCCCTGGCAAATATGGAAGGATGCAGATTTTTTTTCTTAATAATCTTCAAAGGTCTTTTAAACCACCACGAGAACTTTTTGCAACTGAAGGGCCATAGAAAAGAGCTCAGAGCCATTTGGCATTACAGATGAGATGAACTATAGCCAAAGTCTGTAGCTGTTGGTGATTTTGGAGTCAAGACAAAGTTGAATGAACTTTTGTCATTCCTGATTCTATTGATTGTATACACGTTGGCTGCACACATATTGCAAAGAGAAAAAAATACTTTAATGTATAGATGTTGAACAATAACATGAGAACTCTGGATAATGTGTCGTGGACACACCCATATTATTGGCTTACGCTAATTTTAATTTGGGGTTTAATACATCTTCACTCATGAAACCAAAGTAATTGTATCTTAGCAGGGTACAAGGAATTCAGCTAGACAAAAACACAGGTTCTCAAAAAGAAACATCGTTGTAGATTTATCTCCATCTCAGAAGAATGTGGTAGTGTAGTATCAAGGGAATAAAAAAATATAGTGTGGAGCAGGTCAAGAGCATAACGGTGGCATGCAGAGACATTCTTTAAGCACGAATACAATTCTAGTAATACCACTTGCCCCAGCTTGGAGCCTTTTAGATATGTTGGAACTACAATTCCCCAAATTCCTTTGGCCATCCTGGCTGGAAATTCTAAGGTTTTCAGTCCCAGCACATCTGGAGGATGCCAAAGTACAGAAAGTTATAATAATCTAATGCTAAAAATTGGAAAGATATACAATATATACGGTATTCGTTCTTCCAGACTTCTAAATATGGCTTTGATGAAAGACTTGGTCATAGCCTTTCCCATGGGAGTAAGGGGTGGGGGTCAAGGAAAGGTAAATGATGAAACAACAATTGCAGCATTGCAATGGAAGCTCTGCCCATTTTGTACAACTGTTGTGACATTGCATACAGGTACCTAGCTCCTCCCCATACTATCATGGCACTGCATTTTTCCTTTAATGGATCTGTATCAGGACTAGTAAAAGATGAAGGAATTCTTTTATAAGGTCTTGGGGAATTACAAATGGCATAGCGAAGTATACTTGGGAGAAGGGACAGAATACTGATAATTTCTTCTGTAAGAGGGAAAGTCCATGTATATTTATGGCAGAGATCCACCAACTAAACCCTTGGGACAATGTGCACCCTGTGAAAATTTGGGATGTGGCCGCCAGAGCTTGTCCAGAACTTGTCTCCAAAGGGCAAAAATATTGAATATATGGGGAGTTATTTTATGAATGTTGTTTTAATTTTAATTAAATTTGAATGTAAATGAAATGAAATTTTATTTTTGTCTTGACCATGACTTTCTTTTCCCTGATCCTGCTCTTTTTGTTGTGGAATCCCTGGCACACTACTCAAAGGCCACCTGTAACCATTGGCCCAGAAAAACCTGCACACTCCAGATTTAGGCTGCAAACATTGGGGGTCATGCATCATAGGGAAATTAAAATAGCAGTGGCAACCAATCAAACCATATGGGGCTGTAGTCCTTCCAGCACTGTTGCAATCTGATAAACTTCACATCTGCAGCAGACTGGCTGCCATATTCCTCTGTGTCTACAATTTAATATATGGCCATGTGTGCTTGTGCATGTGTGTGGGTAGGTCAGAATCTGATGCCCTCCGGATTTTTCCGCTTTGGTTGTGAAATTCAGTGAAGTTTTGCACCTTTCGGAATAGTTTCTACCAGCAGAACTGGGCAGGGAGGCTCAGGGAAAGAGGCTTCTGCTATCAGCCCTTGTGAATTTGGCTTCACAAGCATGCCTCAATACTCCTTCTTCCTGAGATCTCTTTCCCTAAACACCCAAGAGTCCAGCCTCCTGTATCTTGAAAAATCGTGTTACTGTTCTGTTCCTTAAAATTCCAGCACTGAAGCCATTAGTACTTTGCAAGGCATCTCAATATCCTCATAGCAGAACAGCTTCTATTTAGACCAGTGTCTTAAAAGATCTCCTTCAGCAAGGAAATGAAGCTAGACATCAAAGGAAACCGAGACCTTACTTAAATTTCAGACACCAACTGCGGGGGGGGGGGGGGGGGGGGGGGGGGGGGGGATGGAGCTACATCCAAGCCAGTTTGTCTGGCTTCCAGACCCCTGTCCCACTTGGAGCTCTCCAGGGTGCTAGTCATCGACTTGTCTAATTTCACCATGCTCTGGCTGTGTCCATAGAACCTGGATCTGCTGGTGCTCCAGCAATGCCTAATCTTTTCTTGCAGGGCCTGATAATGTAGAAAAAGCATTCCCCTTCAACCTACCGTACACTCTCAAAATCCGCTGGGGAGAACTTGGAAACTGCTGGGGATTGAGGTTGAGATGGAAAACCGGTGGCAAGGAGAGGAGAAGAGGAGAAAATCTAGTGCTACAAAAGGTCTTCCAGTCCTGAAGAACTGAAGGCTGCATTTCCGCACTCGCTCACCTGTAAGTTTGGGGAATCCTTGTAGTATTGCACAGTGAACCAGTTTATCTGGTGAGAGATAGTATGAACAATAAATCTTCATTAACCTTTTCAAGGTAAATTGTAGAAAAATATGTATTATGCCCAACAAGAAATAGTTTTAATGGCAACCCAGAAGTTAAACTAATGTTATTATTAAGATCATATTTTAACCTGCAAATGTTAATGAAATATGGAAACTTATTTTATGCCACATAACGGCATCATTTCTTTTTACAATGTTTTTCTTAAATATTTATTTACGTATTTATATTTTATTTTATGGCAAAGAAAAAAACACCTCACAGACTTCTCAGGTATTAAAACATAAAATAAGAGCAATAGAGTTATTGAGTTGCAGTGCAAACAGCTTATGACTTCTAATTATCATACAATAATGTAATTCCATGCAAGTTACACTTGCACTCACCTTGAGTGAGGAAAATAATTTCCCAGCAAAGTATATGCAGGTGGATAGTAGATGTGGGAAAAGTGAGTTGGGATCATGTCTAAGTTGTGTGATGGATTTCGGGCCAGAGGAAGGAGGGAGCGCATTCCAAGGAGATAAGCGTTCTCACAGCCTTCAGAGCCTTGACCGGCAGACAAAGAGAGTTAGAGTAGCCCCGCCTTAGAGTTCCTGGGGTATTTACCCTTAGGGTAGTTAGGATAGGTTTAGTCTGGCAAGACTCTGCTTTATGGTAGAGCAATAAAGATTTAGACTTGGAATATCTGCTCAGCGTGTTTCTTTGCTAGATCCCCTGACAGTTGTCATAATAGGGCATTATTTCATTATAAGACCACTGAAATCTGCAATAAAATTTGCATTGTGAACTGCTGCTGTTCAAAATTCTAGCCATGTTTTTCCATGAACAAAATGTGTGTCCTCCTTTTCTACCCAAGGAAAAAAAGGAAAGGAATGTAGTTAAATCCAGTTTATATCAACAGTTTCAAATTACCTCTCCATACCTTTCTATCCTTGCAAACCATCCTTGTTTCTACCATGTCCATTTACTGCTTCATATATTGCCTCTGTTCTTTCTGTTTGAGGATCTTATCAACCCCATTCAACACTCAGTCTTCCCCCTCCCTCCCTCTCTATCCATTCATTTTTCCTTCATATATTTGGGTTTTTTTTAATTTGATCTTCAGTAATTCTCTCTATATGACCAAACTGCCTCCACGCACTTCTTTCATACTGATCTCTCATTTTTGTATTCTACCCACATTCATTCTGCACCCATTGATTCTTGGCCCTACCTCTTTCTGCTTAAACACAAACACTCCTTAAGTATGCCTTCTCATTGTGTTCAACTTAATTTTCTATTTCTTCTGACATACTCAACTCTCATTTCCATATAATAAAGTGGACAGACTTATACACAACTCTTATACACAGTTTCACTTTTCAACAAACATAATTCCTCACAATAGACCTCATATTATCCATTACTTTTTTTACTAACATTGCACATCTTAAAATTTCCTCAACCATTTCCCTACATTCTATCAAGGTACACTACTTAAGCGATTTGCTCTAGTTTTTCACCACTTATGTATAACATGCAGTCATTCATTCCCTTTTTCCCATTATACACAACTACCTTGGTCTTTGATTCATTAATTTTCAAATCCATATTCTTTGTTGCATCATGCAATCTAATATTTGCTACAAATCATTCTGATTGTCAGACAACAACATGGCATTATCTGCATACAAAAGTATATCTACATTCACATCCCCAACGAATATACCTCTGCTGTCACCACAAGCATTCCTTAAGATTTGTCCATAAATAAATATATTAAATAACCAAAGGGACATCACGTATCCTTGTTTTACTCCTAAATACATGTTCCACCATTCTTTTCCCAAATTTTGCTGATTGTCACCTCTCATACAATTTGATTAGAATTCTGCCAATCCCCCTCCAGGCACAATTAACAAGCTAACCCCCCTGCAGTTTTTGCATATACTGTTGCTACTTTTCCCTTTGTTTCATGGAACAAAAAACACATTTTTCCAGGCACAGAGGAGTGTTTACCCAAATGTTAAATAAGTCACATAGCTACTCTTTAAGCAAACCATATTCTTATTTGAACACTTTTTCCAGTTTCATCATCTACACCTGCAGCCTTACCTTTTGTCCACATTCTTACATCTTCATCCTTTTTTTCTTAGTCATTGAAATTATATAATCTGTTTCAATTCCACAACTCAATAGATCACTATCATTTATACACAGATCTTTAAGTCTAGTCTAGAAACACAAGTCTACCAGAAATCTACCCACACTAACCAAGTGCTCCACTACCAAAGCAATAACCCAACCTCCCACAAGAGGAGCTGTGTAAGAACACTATTCAGACGAGCACAAACGCACTGCAGCAACCCAGAACACCAGAAAAAGGAAATAGACCACTTATATAGCATCTTCCAGCAAAATGGATATCCACGCAATTTATCAAAAAGTGCCTGACCACTCAACCCACCACAGCAAAACCAACAGAAGCTATGAAAAGGATTACACTGCCATACATCAGAAACATCTCAGAAACTACTAATAGACTATTACAACCACACGGCATCACCGTAGCACACAAACCAACCAAAACCCTTCAGAACATCGTAGTAAACCAAAAGACCCAGTAGCCCAAGAAGAAAAAACAGGAGTTATCTACAACATACAGTGTAAGGACTGTAATAGCCACTATGTAGGACAGACTGGCAGAAGATTAGCAGAACGCATCCATGAACACCAACTAGCAGTCAGAAGACATGATGAAAACTCCTTAATCTCACAACACATGGACAGACTTAACCATAATTTCAATTGGGAAACTGTGAGCATCTTAAACCAAGCCAAATCCAAAAATGCTAGAGAATTCCTGGAAGCTTGGCACTCAGACAAAGCAGCCATCAACAGACACATAGAGGTAAACAACATTTACATACCATTCATAAGAGACAATAGAAAAGCCAGAAGACCAGAACACCTCTTTGCCAACAATCAACAACAAGATAGGCAAAGATTAACAGCAAGATTAGCAGCAGAGGAGCAATCAAACAACACAATATACCCTAATCAAGGAACTATTAACTCAGCCAATCAACCAAGCAGCAAACAACAACCCAATCAAGGTACTACCAAGGAGAGTACAACACCCCCACCAACACAGGCAGGACAAGCCAGGGTATATAAACAGAGAGCAAGTTCCACTCCCTTTTCGCACTGAAGATGTTGCCTAGCCTGGCAATGAAACATCTGCAAGAAAACATGACATGATTCAAGCCACAGCCACAGATTCAAGCCACAGACTGTTCCACCTGGATGACTGAGAACCTTCATCAACATCTGCAAGAAAACAACAAGGCTCAGAGAGCACCATGGACTTCACAGATCTTTAAAATAAACTCCCAGCATTCCCTCATTCCAGTTTCATTCCAAATCATTTCATCACTTTTATTTTAATACCATTAAGTGAAATGGAGGCTGCTTATTTAGTCTTCACCAATTCGAAAACATTTCATTTATTTCCATCAAAGTTGCTCTGCATTTTCTCTGCCTCTTTTAATCTTAACCATTCATTGCTGTGATAGCAGCTCAGTCTGTATTTCATTATTATTGAGGTTGCTGCTGTTGTATGTCATTGTTAAATGTTATTGTTTTACTATTTTTACAGTAAGCATTGGAAGGGACCTTGAAGATCATCTGGTCTGACCCTTTGCCAAGTGCAGGAGTCTACTACTAATCTACTACAACAGCCTCCCTGATAAATGGTAATCCAGCCTGTTTAAACAGCCCCAGTGAAGGAGAGTCTACTACCCCCAAGGTATATTGTTTTGATACATAAATATTTTGATACATAAATATCTAATCAACATAGGAGGCTGGCAGTGCCAGTTACATTCCATTATCCAGCTCTGCAGACTTTCTAACTCAGAGCACTTCAGATTTGTCCAGAAAAGTTTCCACTTCTTCACCTATCTCCAATCTCCAAAATTGTTGTGTGTTGTGAGGAACCTCCAGTATCACAGTAAATCTGAGAGTTGCACATGCATATGGCCAGAAAAGTGAAAGTGCGTCATTAAAAAGTAAGCACAGATTTACATGTATATGTACCAACTGTATGATATACATTTTCAAGTAAATACTGTAATAGAAATGGAAATACAGTACATTTTAGTCCAGCAATGAACCCTGCAAGTAATAACTGATTTGCTTTCTGAGTTAAGTCTGCAGGTACTGAGTGCTGACGAGGAACTTCAACTTACTATCCTCCCTTAATTCTCTTTGGATTGGATTTGGATTGCACAGCCCTTCAGACAGGACATCTTCTAGTCTAGGACTATCCCTTGCAAAGGATGGATCAGATCATCCTAGTTCAGCCATAGACGAGCCATTTCTCTCAGAGCTTGCTGCTATTTAACTTTCTAAAGCAGTGCTTTCCAAAGTGCCGCCGTTGGCAATACACCAACGGTGGCAGCGGCGGTGGTGCGCGGGGGCGCGTGGGGGCACACACGTGCACAGCGGTGGCGCGGGGGGCACGCAGCGGTGGCGGTGTGCACGGCGGCGGTGTGTATGGCGGCGGCAGTGGCCTCCGCTAAAACGCAGAAGCGCTGATGGTGCGCCGCTGCCATCATCACTGCCGCTGCCGCTGTGCACGCCCCCGCCACCGCTTCCGGGTTGTGTTGCAACACACCAAACTGTGTGTTGCGACACACTAAAGTGTCGCGACACACAGTTTGGAGAGCTATGTTCTAAAGCATATTCTGTTTCTGAGAGGAAGTTCAATAATAACAAAATCTTATTTTGCACTCTGCTGCTCTGCCCAAATGATCAACCTATGATCCAAGCTAGAAGAGAATGGCTTGGTCCTTTGGAAGGAGGAAGGATTTTTATCTCAATGAGTAAGATTTCATTTTACTAAAAACTGTTTATCTGTTTCTATATTTATTTATGTGGTTATTTTATTGGATTTGTAAGGCTACCTAATTATCAAACTATTCAAGGTGGGATACAAGACAAGTTAAAACCACAATATAGAAGAAGAACCAAATAGTGAACAACCATCCAGGGAATACAAAATTTAAACAGTCATAGCATATTAGTGGGTTCACAAAACCCAATGGCCCTGGGCCTGCTAAGAGAGCTAGGTCTTTATTAAATATGAAATATTGAAGAATGGAAAAAAAATTCACTGTCGAGTATGAAGCATCAAGCAGAAAGATACTCAAAGTGCATGTATTCATTCATTCATTCATTGGCGATCACTCATAGCCGAGTAAGTATATCTGGAAGGAAAAGCTGAAACTTTCTTTTTAAGTGAGTTAGGGGAAATCAAGCCAGAAGCATTTGGAGGCTTAAAACTCTCAGTTTGTGCCATTAAAATATTCAGGTCATAATTAGGGACCTTTACGCATTCTCAAAGGGGCATGGTGGCTCAGCAGGTAAGACGCCAGGCTTTTCGATCGGAAGATCGCAAGTTCGGAGGTTCGAATCCCTAGTCCTGCATGACGGAGTGAGCTCCCGCACTAGCCCCAGCTCTTGCCAACCTAGCAATTTGAAAGCATGCAAATGCAAGTAGATGAATAGGTACCACTTCGGTGGGTAGGTAACAGCGTTCCGCGTGCGTCATGCCGGCCACATGACCATGGAAGCCTCTTTGGACAATGCTGGCTCTTCGGCTAACAAACGGAGATGAGCACCGGCCCCTAGAGTCGGACACGACTGCACAAATGTGCAGGGGGAAACTTTACCTTTTTAAAGCATTCTCAAATTGAAACTACACCTTCACCTTGGAAACAAGCTATTCTGTCTCACTGGGAATGTGCTACTACTGTTCTGACCATACTGGAAGCATCTGACCGGGATCAGGGTTTGCATGCACAAGCAAAGCCAAAGGCCTGGCTTGACTGTTTTCTGGGCTTTTTTTGGCCTGTGAGGTTTAGCACTTAAGTGTATGGAAAATTCAGCGGACTTAAGTATCTAAAGAAGAATGTAACTTCTGCTGACTCCTGTAATGAATGGGCAGGCAAGCTCCCACCCGACATCCACTGACAGTCAACAGCATCTAAGTTTCAGTATAAATTCAAAATGTCTAAGGCAGAGCTTTCCAAACTTTTCATGTTGGTGACACACTTTTTAGACATGCATCATTTCACGACACACTCTTATGGCAGGGCATAAGGCAGGCACTAGGACCTGCGCAGAATCACAGCAGGTTTGGAGGCAGCAAGGCACAAGGCAGGCACTAGGACCTGCGTGGAATCCTGGCAGGGCTCGGAGGCAGCAGCAGCCGCGACACACCCAGACACTGCAGCCGACACACTAATGTGTCCCGACACACAGTTTGGAAAGCTCTGGTCTAAGGAATGAGTGAGGCATGGCTGGACATCAGGTACATGGGGGATAACTCGCAATCCCTCCCTTTCTGCTTGGGAGAAAATAAGCTCATTAATGGTTTGTTTTATGGAACTGAGAACCTCTGTATAGCAGAGTTACCTTGAAATTAGGAGCAGACCAAGTATTGTCCTATGGCCTGCCCAGAGCCTTATATTTTCCTTTATATTTTTTCTATGGGAGATCCTTTTATGCTGCAATCTGTGATTTGTACAGCTATATATTTTTATCTCCTTTGCCTTTGAAAGTTTTGCTTGTGACTACGTAAAGCCAACAAAAGGATTTTACATTCTCTCTTTTCTTTTTTAAAGTACGATTTTATTTATCTCTTATTTATCTCAAAAGTGAAGGGGGGAAATGGGCTGATTTCCCTAGCCACGTTCCTCAAGTGCTACAAAGCCAGAGATGGCATTGTAGATTTATTTTTTTATTTTTATTCTATTCCATTTTATATATAATTTTATTAAGAATTTTGATTATAATAGTAAAATCTAATACAAACTAAACTGAAAGAAAGAAAAGAGAATAGAAAGAAGGAGTAAAAAGTGCAAAGAAAAGGAAAAGAAGAAAGAGAAAAGTAAGAATATAATAAAGAAAGAGAAAAGAAATATATAAAGAAGTGACTTCCAACCTTCATCACAAGTATAAACACATTTAATGACTCTTCACCCCCTCTAAGGTTACAAACAATTATCTCTTCATCCCATATCCCATCTCTTATCTATAAACAAATTGATAAATCATCATCTTTTCAGTCCTGGGGTCAGCAGAAAGTCCATAGAGGGTTGCAAGAAGTAACAACATATCTTGTTTTAATCTTGATCAAATAAACCAACCTTACATTCCTTCCTTTTACTTCTAACAGTCTTAATCTTTAGTTCATTCAAATATTGTCGTAGGATTTGATTTCCCTTCATTTCTTCTTTGTCCCATCGCACAGAGTTCTTCAAGGCTTTAACAAGCCTCTTCTGTAAATCCAATAGGAAAAAAATTTTGGGACTCAGGCAGGTCTTTCCTGAAGCCCTGGAGCATTTTTACGGAGAAGGAAAACACTCAGAATTACCCCATCTGTCCTCGGGAAGGCTGCTTGCAGCCAGAAAATCACAAACAGCTTCTGTGACCAACTGGTAAGAGCAGCCGGGAGGCTGGGGCGTCATCATTTCCAAGCCATGCTGTAGCCTTACATTAAGACCAGCCACCCCATTTCTAAATCACCCAATTTATTTTTATTTTAAGCACGTGTACCCTAAGAGAGGCTTTCTACAGCAAGGAGAAACACGTTCTCTTGGTGCTTATCATTATTTTTGTGATTAATATATTTTTTTAAAATTCTTTTTAAAGTTTGGATTTTGCTTTCCATCCAAATATTAAGGAAGGTTGAGACTACGCAATCGTCTCCCTGTTATTATTTTTGTACTAAATTTGAAGATTTCTGCATTATCCTACACGTTGAATCTGCTGTTTTGAACTTTCAGCTTTCTGTTGCTACTTTCACTGGGGAACTGCCTGTTATCATACTTTCACTTGGGTAAACACGTTTCGGAATTTTCCTATTATCTCCCACTTTCGCTGGTTAAGTACCTAGGGGGTGCTATAATTTACTGTGTGAGACATGGAGGATTTCAATCAGACTCTCTCGGATTTTCATTGAGACCTTAAACAGATTCTTTTTTATTCCTGTCAAGTTCTTATGCAAGGCATTCAGGACATTGTGGAGAATGTGAGGTCTGAAGTGTGTCATCTGGTTGGGGATGTTGTGGAAGAAATTGAAGAGCTTAACAATGATAGAAATGTTTATTTTAATAGTGAGATTGGGGCTTCTGTTGAAATGCTAGATGAAGATTGGATTGCTGAGTTGAAGAAATTAATGGGACAGATCGAATTGCAAGCTATAAGGGAAATTGATTTTCTGATGGAATGTTATGGAAAAGAAGGGGTTATTATGGGAGGCTTTCTGTTGAGAAGTCGGTGTTTTTAAGGGGGCAGTTGGGCTGTTTGATTTCTTTATGAAAAAAGCTCTGTGTGTATTGTGGGAATATGTAAATGCTCTGGTTTATTTTGAAGTGGGGTAAGGGTTTAAGAATATTTGTTTGGATTGCTTCTAGGGCTTGTTTGACTTCAGTCATCTTTAATGATTTGGATTAAGTTTAATAAAGTACAATAATAAATGCTTGGTTTTAGGCTTAATATGATTGAGATTATTATAATTGTCGTATTATTAGTTATAATGGCAGACTATTTATATGCTTTTTAGTTTGATTTTTATTATAGTAGACAGAAATTTATAGAATAGTATTAGGAAGGAAATAATTAAATAAATGTTATCTTTGGGGGGGAAGTCGATTAGGAGATTATATATATATATATATATATTCTTTTTCTTTTAATATAAGGGGATAGAGCAAATGTACTTAGTGATTTTTATAATGTACCAATGGAATGATTTATAGAAATAACATGATTTTGGTTTAATATTGAGTAAGGGATTGATTATGGAAAACTTGTTGTATATTCTTGCTGTTAAAAGTCAGAAGTCACCACTTCTTGTAATTGTAAAATTTTTTCGCTTGTGTTTTCACACTTCTTTATTTTTCTTTTTTCTTTTTGTAGTTTTTTTCTTTTTTTGTAGTTTTTATCTTTGTCTTAAATCTAATAAAATTCTTATTAAAAATAATAACACCTTTTGGACATAGTCTATCCATAGAAGCAGACATCATTACTGACATTATTGATATTGTGGCTACTATTTTCTGATTCCATTTTTTCCTTCAGTATTTTTATTGTTATAATGTTTTGCATCATTTTATAGGCTTATAAATCTTATTTAGCTTTTTGCTGTTTATTTCAGTTTCTTTAAATTCTTAAGCTTATGATTAAAATTTTCTTTTGTTCAGGATTGAAGGAGGCTCACCCAGCATTTTCAAACTTGTCATTCCGAAGGTCTCTAATAACTTCAAGATAGTTAAGAGGCAATTTCTGAAAGTGATTAGAAAGTGAGGTTTGCAAACTTAGTGTCCTTTAATGGTCTCCAGCACAGTTGGGAGCAAGATGGCTAATCCCTTTGTCTCCCGGTGCTCAAACCCATGGAAAACTGCTGTCCTGCGATCTCCTTGTGAGGAGCAGCCATCCAGAGCACACGTGAGCAATCTCCCATTCTCTCCTTATTTGGAGAGGTTCCAAGGCACCGGTCTACTCACCAGTTCTTTGGCCTTTGCCGTGGTTGACAGCTCCACTTTCACAGAGCTGTCTTCAGTTCGCCATGCCTGCCCCCCCCCCCCCGGAAGTTCACTATTCCATTTTAGTAGAGCTTGATGCACATCATTGTGGTTTATGGATGAAAACTAACCAGAACATGTTTGTTTGTGTGAATGTGTGTATATAGTTCAGTAATTCAGTAGGACTCTGAGCCCAATACTGCATTATATCAAAGGAATTCTAAGCAGAAGTGTGGGCAGTAAGTTTAGGATTTCAGCTGATATCTCTTAACTACTGAAGTTTTTAAAATGGTTTTAATTGTCTAACTGTATATCATATCTGCAATATTAAAAAATGGGGGAATTTAAATGAGGAAAAAGACACACACTCAAGAGGGATATCAAGCTATTTCTCTTACGTCTTTGGTTCCTGAGCAAAGCATCCAGGACTACTACTACTACTGCTATTACTATTACTATTATTATTTAAATTTGTATGCTGCCTGACTCCCAGTAACTATGGGCTGTTAAATTTTCTAATATTATATTATAATATATAATTTAATAAAAGAAAGAAGACAAGATTTATTATTATTTCTTGATAATAAATCAAGAAATGCCATCCAGCTCAGGAGAAATTCTTTATAAGGATTTTTTTTTCTGAAGATCTTATATTCCAAAAACCACTGCATTTTTCACGGGTTCCAATTTAACTTTAGAACAAATTATTGAATGTATGATACCAAGAAAATGTGAAAAGCCAGTCCAATCTGAAATTTTAGTGTTAAGGCATTGCAAAGTTTGAGAACCTCTGTCTTGTTGGGGTTGTCATGTTTTATAACTTTTTGAGACAATGCACCTTTTTAAAAAATCCATTGGCAGATACCCATTATTAACTTTTTTGGTATTTCTCAACTTGAAAGGTTAACAAGACAAATTATTGTTTCAACAGGTTGTTGCCTAATTTAGATAACACCCTGAACAAATAAGTTTGTAATCTTACAACAGGATACATATCAAGGAACCATTACCAGCTCAATTGTAAATTGGGCATAAACACAATGGCAGATTTGGGTTTGCATCTGTAACATGACTCCGTAATATTCTTCATTTCTTTTTAGTGTTAACTCCCTCCTCCACCAAAAAAAAAACCCTCTAAAAAGATAGCTACAAACTTTATTAATTTATTTACTTTTATTTTCTTAATTTATATGGTCTTTGGGACTCTAGGCAGCATACAATAGACTCCTCAAAAACACAAGATAAACCATTCCAATTAAAATTCAACCGGACATTAATAGGCAACCAGAAATTCACATTCATGCTCCCTTCCACATGGGAACTCCAATTATTGTGGCCCCAACAACCAAGGAAAAAGCCAAGTTTTTACTGCCTTTCTGAAGGCCAACAGGATTGGGGCCAACCATATATCAAATACAACCCCAATTATAAAACAGTAAACCAAAGTACAGGACAGTAACTGTAAATAACAAAATATATAGACAATCCCAGCAATAAATAAATAAATAAATACAAGGGGGGAAAGTTCCTACTTCAGGAAGGAAGGAAGGAAGGAAGGAAGGAAGGGAGGGAGGGAGGGAGGGAGGGAGGAAGGAAGGAAGGAAGGAAGGAAGGAAGGAAGGAAGGAAGGAAGGAAGGAAGGAAGGAAGGAAGGAAGGAGGGGTTGCTTTACAATTTCACTTGGCATCTAAAGGTGCTGAGAGCCAACCCTACAAAAACAGCTATCATCAGATCAGTCTTGAATACTGTTCTTTCTCTGCTTCCACTTTATTTTCCTCTTTATCAGTCAAGAAGCAAACTATAGTGTAGGAAATAGCCTGAATCTCTGCTGTTGATTGCTTCCTTTCAGAGGATGCCAACTCTACAACTAACAAGCTACTAAAGTAGATAGTATCAGTAGCAGCATGGAAATCTTAGACATAAAACTTGAAGAGTTTGCATCTCAGCCCATTAGCTTGATGACACTCTTGCAGACTCACAGCCAGTTACAATGGAGAAATCTAACTACAGTATTTGGTGCAAGATGAACTTTGTCATCATCACTAATTAACTGTTAGCTAAAGATGCATTAACATAGTTTAACTGATAGCTGGTGAAGCCTGAAAAATAATCTATTTTGATGGTGACGCTGTACATTAAAAATCTAAGTCAGATTTCAGATTAGAAATGATAGTTCAACTATAATTTTCATATGTGGGGTTTATATTTTACTCACTACTGAATATCAAAGATGTTATTTTCCAAGAATGAGTAGCAGAAACATTAATAATGAAGTCACTATTCTTTCTAAATACAAATGGAAAGTTGATTATCAAGATATAGTAATAAGTAGTAGCACATTTTTTGTACACTGTGTACAAATTTCAGAGATTCCAAAGACTCTGTTGGAACTCTGTGGCTCTGTTCTTACTATACATGCAACTAAACTGAATACAAGCCCATATACACACTGAACATTGTGTATATTCAGGGCATTGAGAATAGAATACAGGTCTGATATACACAAAATACATCTGTGCATTATATCCAATATGGTTCCCACACTTTGATGCATTCTCTAAATTCAGCATAGTAGCCCCATGTAAAACAATCTACTTTTCACAGGAGTCCTTGATAAACACCTATTGGAAAATGAAGGTAGAGAACATAGAACTGTATAAGAGCCAGTGATGAGATGAGAAACATTCGTAATGTTAGTCAAATGTCATTGCATTTGTATAATGTATTCTTCAACATACAACTCTTACATACAGATTGGTTCTTGTTAGGATAAGAAGAAAAGGTATGTTGGCTGGAGAAGTCCAGCCTAGCATAATCAGTCAATACATTGAGATTTAGCTCAGGGTAGTTTGCCATGTAATTGTAATGGTATGTGGGAATGACCTTAGGAGACAGGAGGAAAAGCTGAAGACTGGACAAGCATCATGTAAAAGATATCTCAGTCCACAGAAGGAGGGGTGTGTGGGAAGTGTTTCAGAAGGGGCCCTCCCTAGTTTTCCAGAGAGTAAAAGGAGAGGAGGGGAGAAATACTTTCAGATGTGCAAGATTCTGTTAATGTAACCTTATAATAAAGATAGAGCTGGTATTCATTGTTGTGCTTCTTGTCTAGACTCACCCCTGAAGGGCTAACAGTAATACTTGATGAGCTGATGACTTAAAAAGACATGCCACAGTGGAAGAAAAAAATTATCACACTTCTACAATCATATCAGAAATCTGGGGAACCAGAAGAACAAAAAAGGTTCTCTTTGCTAGAGGGTAAAATGCTGCCCACAACATCTTTCCAAGCACATGCCAGTAGACATGCCTGTATTAAGTGATCACTTGATAAATGGTCACCTCCTTTCACCTAGCATCAGATGGGTTTGAACATAAGCTTGCCGCTTTGCTCCAGCATCTCCTTCTGCTTTCAGGTATAAGTACAATCTTTCTCTTTTTGGAGGTGATTGGTATTTTTAATCAGCCTTCTTCAACCTGATAAGGAATTATGATGGGTGCAATCCAAAGCATTTGGAGAGCATCAGGTTGGGAAGACTTTCATTCCATTCCATCTGAAGTTTTGGACAAAACAAGAAGAGGATGCAATGGCTTCAGTAGACTATGACTCCAAGTATCACTGGAATTTTCCTATCTTCTGCCTGAATAAGACCAGATGACTCATCTGGCAGCTTTTTTCCCCCTGGCTCCTAACCAAACGAAAAAACCAGCTGCAAGAGGGGCGTGGCTTATGAGACCTTAAACAAAGGCAGAAAAAACTGCAGTAAGAGTGCAAAGTCGTTCAATGAAGCACATCTTTCTCTTCCTCCTAAAAAAAATATAAGCTTCATCTGTATGGATTAGAGTGCACCACTCAAGGTCCCAGGGGCTGGATGTGGCTCTTGAAGCCCCTTTCAGAGTAATCAAACAAATTGTACTTTTTAATGTGCTAGAATGGAAAAAAGATTAAATACATGGAAAACAGTAATATTGATTAAGTTGAAATAAGTTGAAAGGCAAATTAAATCAAATTTAGTTGTAGGCTTGGTGCCATCCACATCTTTCTCATAACTTCATATTTGTTTTGCAGTGCAGCATCTGGCATGCCACTCAAAAGTCAAATGCAATTTTCAACCTAAAAATTGTTCTGAGGTAGATCGAATAAAATGGAAATAAAATTGCATGCATATTGACCTACATTTCACTGGAATTCCTTAAAATAATCTCCCATAGCATCTTTTCCCAATTTGGCATTCCATGCCAGCAGGCTAACTAAGAATTCTGGGTGTTTCAGCCCCAACACATTTGAGGGGTGGCAGGCTGGGGAAGATTGTCCTACAAAATTGTATTTACTTTCCAAAATGTATATGTCACCCCAGTACTTTTCAAATTCAAATATGGTGCCACTCAAATTCCAACTGTGGTCAACTGCAATAATTGAAAACCCTGAGAACCGCAATATTTGGTCATCCTCAGTTTATTGTACTTATAATAATATATTTTGCAACTCACTGAGTACACTCCCTGTCTCTTGCTATTCCACACCAAAAGCATTCCAGCAGCAATTTTCCAACTAGTAGGCCTAAGATGCATTTAAGGTCAGGCTCCAAATGAGGATCTGGTTTCATGTTCTTAATGACCTTGGAGATGTGGGGAAGGAGAAAAAGAGTGTACCTTGGACAGCTTTTCTCTTTTAAAGCAAAATTTAAGCAGTGTGGGGCATGCAAACTCTGCTAACACAAGAAAAGGCAGAAGAAATAAAGAGACCAAAAGGTAAACTGATTCTGATGCTAGAGCAATTTAAAAAACAACGGAACTGCCAGCAACATTTTCCTTACAGATTTCCTAAATTCAATGTGAAAAAAATTATAGAACCATTGAACATGGGTGCAGCCATAATATGGAACTACTTTATATCAAAAACCCAGATTACCCAAATAAAATGTCCCATTTTATTTTCTTCCCAATGTAATTTGAAGACGTCCAGAGAATTATTGAAGCTAAATGGAGCTAGCTGATCCTGAAAGATCCTGGGATGGTCAACTGCATAAGAAACATCTCAGAGGGAGACTGGAATGGCGCCATTACAATATCCTCCATGGGACAAATCAAGATGGATCAATTGACCAATAAGTAGAGAAGGCAACTATTCCAAGCTGGATTTAGCCCAGTTCCTCATTTTTTTCATCCTTAAGCGTAGATCATGTTGGGTGATGGTGGCTTTTGGGGTTCCAGGCTTGAAGTAATCCAAACAACGCGTTGTAAGGCTAACAATATCTCTATTGATAGCATAAGGCAATAATGGATGTATGGTGCATTATTGCAAAAAGGAAGAAACAAAGCATACGCAGAGTTCCATCACCAGAATGGAAAGAAAGCATCATGGTCTGTGCAAAGACCAGGCATAGTTACAGTTTAGATACAAAAGTACATGTAGAGAGCAGTCTACATAGAAGTAGCATAGGAAGAACATAAGTGAGATGAATACCCATGGTTCATAGCTGAAATATACCCATGGTTCAGAATTCTGATTGGTTAATATGGGCTAGGCAACTTTTCAGCTTAACATTGTTGTACTTACTATAAACCGTCATGGGGTGGCGGTGTTGCATATTGGCTTTCCCTCGAGACTCTATTCTCATGGGAAAGAACTGATAACGTTTTATTGTTTTGACTAGATAGAGGAGCACATCTGGTGTTTACTCTTACAGCAGAGAAGCTTGGAAATTTCCACTTTCAGGCCAGATTCACAGTGTAGAAATTCCATGCGTTTGCTTCTGCATAGAATAACTTTACCAAATAACTTTAACAGATCATTGGGTTTCTGTAGTATTTTTTAAAAAGTATGTACAAATATTCATAGTATTTTAATGCTAGTTAATTTGCATTACTTGCAATAAAGCAATTTTGCACACTTTTCCATAATCTATTTTTGCAACCATTTCCCCATAATGCAGTGTGATTTCTGTGTATGTAATTCTAACATAGACATTTTTATGCAACTTGTAAACAGCTTAGTTAAATGTAAAAACCTGTAGACACTAGCTTAAAATTGTATTCTGGTTCATATATAACTTTGAAAGTACAATGTGGGTAACTGATTTCCTCCTCATCCCTATTAAAATGTGAGATTTGCAGTTGGAAAAGCCATGATCCCCCTTGCTTGTTGCAACATTTATAGCTGAATTTTGTGGAATATATTTCTTCTATACAAATGACAGCAATGATCAAAAAGACATGATCCCCCTTTAACATATTTGTTTCAAAAATGAAAGTTCTATGCAATATGTTAAAATATTTCAAGAAACCAGATCTACATAACTGGGCCAAACTGAATATACTTGTTTCCTTTGGGAAATTCTGCATTTATATTTTTAGGTAACCCACTTGCTAAGCTGTTGCCTCTTTTGTGAAATTATTTCTGATTTAGACACACTTAATTTTTTTCAAATGTTTTCCCCCTTTCTTCCTCTCTTTCATCAAGATGCACAGATTACTAGTGTTGGTATAACAACCCCACAGCCTTAGCTGTGTTCTGTGGTAACCCTTTTGTGCTGTTGACTCCAATGAAATGGGGAGGGGACTTCCCAACAGGACCTCTGCCACCTGCCGACTTGACCCATGCCCCTCCTGACTCCTACACAGAGCTGGGGGCGTGGCAGGCTGGAGCTGGGAGGTGGTCAATGCCTCCCTTTGGGACAGGGTGTCAGCTAGCCTGCTTGAAGGAGGTTGTGGTATTCCCCCTTCTTATGAGGTTCTCCATGGATCTGGCTAATTTTGACAATAATCATCCAGTCTCAATGTTAGCGAGTGATGGTTTTGCAGCTCCAGAGAGTCCTAGAAGAACAGGATTATATGGACCTCATTCAGTCAAGGTTCAGTTCTAGGCATGGGCTCCGAAAGGCACTGGGCACTTTGGTCAATGAACCAGAATGTGGGTAATACACCCCTCTGGATACTGTTGGATCTCCCAGTAGCCTTCAATACCACACCGCCTGTGAGGATTGGGCATGGGAGGAACTGGTTGGCAGTGGCTCCACTCCACTCCTCCCTTGCAGGCAGTTACAGTCAGTGGCAGTGGGGGAAAAGCAATTGGCCCTGAGGCTATTCCCATGTGGGGCGCCCCAGGGTTCAGTTTTCCTTCTGCTTTTAAAGTCATTTGTTGCTTTGGGGTAAGCTGCTAAATGCCTAGCAGCCACTTACCACAAAGAAAGCTAGATTTCACAGTGTTTTGTTAACCAGATTATTGAAAGGCAAAAGGGATTAAGTTACAGAAATCTTGGCAACTGAATATTTGGCAACCCATTTATCTTTATGTTTGTTATAGTAGAGATTCCTTGATCCTCTTACTAACCACTCATTGATGCAGAAGAGAGGTGGCTACCCATTTTCCTGATAAGGGAAGAATATGCAGATGTGCCCAACTTGTAATATTTTGCAAACTCATCCTTTTCCCCAGCTCTGAGAAGTCCATTACTTGAAGCATCATCAATATGCTGATGGTACCCAGTTTTACATTAACACCCAAGGCCTGGCCAGATGCCATGGAGGTTTTGCCCCAGTGACCCAGTGCCTGGAGGCTGTTAGGCTGTTATTATAGCCTATCTCAATAATTTGGTTCTTCCAGTGGAGTCTGTTTCCTGATTTCAACCTTATAAGCCTAAGCGGCACCTGCCCTATGGAACATTCTTTCCCCAGAGATAAGACAGACCCCTTCACTCCTGGACTTCAGAAAACAATTGAAAACCTGGCTCTGTGATCTCGCCTGGGGCAAGAGGGAAAGTGGTCAAGCTTGGGGATGGCTGATCGCTTAGAGCCACCCCAAATATTTTAAATAGTCTTCAGCAACACTGCAAACCATCTGCCACTTGGTTTCAATTTAAATTAGATTTATTATATTTAGTGTATTGTATTTTATCGTGTTTTTATTGTATTGTATTATTGTTATAGCTGTGAACCGCCCAGAGTCCCTCCTTGAGAGGGAGATGGGCAGTCATAGAAATTTAATTAATAAATAAATAAGCAAGCAAGCAAGCAAGCAAGCAAGCAAGCCTGCTTGTGCTTTTCCAACCCTCCTTTCTATATCCTGCTGCCTGAGTCTCTTCCAAATACTAACTTGTTGCCCAGGACTTAATGAATGTTTCAGCCCTCCTTGCTTATGTAATGGTTCTTGCCATGATTCTCTACCTACACGATTCTCTACATACAGCAGAGAGGCTTCATTAAAAAGTGTAATGGTATGTGGGAATGACCTTGGGAGATGGGGCAAAGAGTTGCTGCCTAGAGAACAGGCAGATAAGAGACAGCATAGCCCACAGCTGCATAGTGGGTGGAACAAGAGGTTCAGGGGGGACCCTCCTTATGGTCTCAGGCTGCAAAGGTGACAGCAGGAGAATTGTACTTTCAGACTTGCAAGATTCTGTTAATGTGGCTTTACAATAAAGTAGAATTAGCTTATTTGACCATTTCCTGTCTGGCCTACCTGGTAAAGCTGACAAAAAGCTTCCCTTGTCACACTTTTTGGAGACTTCAAAATAGGCTGACCATATTTCATTCAGACGAAAATGGGACTTTGGGGATGGCAAGATGGGACAGGGTCTTATGCCACCATGCCAGCCTCCAAACCCCGCCCCCAGTCCACGCAATTGGCTCCCGCCTGCAAACCCCGCCCCCGCCCCACACGATTGGCTCCCGCCTGCAAACCCCGCCTTTGAAAGGGCAGGCCCCAGGGACCCCGAAAATGCCCTCAGTTTAGGCAGGGAGGCTGCGCGCACGCGCATGTTGCCAAGCGGCGCTCAGCTTTTCTGCGGGGAGAATTTCCACCCCGGCTCCAGGGCAGCGTGTGCGTGGGGAGGGGAGGCTTTTGCCTCCCTGCCAGAACCGAGGGCATTTTCGGGGTCCCCGGAGCCTGCCCTTTTGAAGGGGCAGTGGCAGCAGCGGCAACCCGGAAGCACCGCCACCGGCACTTCCGTGTTTTTGTTTGGAAAGCCCTGGCCTAGTGTGTGTGTGTGTGTGTGTGTGTGCGCGCGCGATTACGCTGAGCAAGTAATCTGCGCACATGCACACACACACACACACACGCACGCGCGTGCACCCTCTTTCCACAACCTTCCCGTACCTAATCAGGTAAGGAGGCAGGAACCTGGACTGTGGTGCTGCTTCTGCTGCTGGGATCGCACGTGGCAACTGGGCTTCCAGTTGCCGCGCTGATAGGGCATCTTCCGGGCTGCCTCCAATGGCAAGTCCGGCTCCAGTCCTCCTTCCTGTCTTCCTGTCGTCCTTCCCACCGGGTTTAAAAAAGGGACAAAATTGAGATTTTTATCAAAACGACGGGACGGTTGAAAAATGCTAAAATAACGGGACTGTCCCGTTCAAAACGGGACGTATGGTCACCCTACTTCAAAAAGAAAAAAATGTGCAGTGTGCAGTACAGAGGGGCAAGCTCAGGTTGGCTGAGGCATTCCCAAAAGATGGTCTGAAGATTTGCCACCTCTGGATTGAAGAACAGAAACAAGAGGGGGTCAAACTCAGCCTAAGCAGCACTGACTGATCACTGGGACATCTGGGGATTAAAGCTGTTTATTTGTTCAGTCGCTTCCGACTCTTCGAGACTTCATGGACCAGCCCATGCCAGAGCTTCCTGTCAGCCGTCACCATCCCCAGCTCCCCCAAGGTCGAGTCTGTCACCTCCAGAATATCATCCATCCATCCATCTTGCCCTTGGTCGGCCCCTCTTCCTTTTGCCTTCCACCTTCCCTAGCATCAGCATCTTCTCCAGGGTATCCTGTCTTCTCATTATGTGGCCAAAGTACTTCAGTTTTGCTTTTAATATCATTCCCTCAAGTGAGCAGTCTGGCTTTATTTCCTGGAGTGTGTATTGGTTTGATCTTTTTGCAGTCCAAGGCACTCTCAGAATTTTCCTCCAACACCACAGTTCAAAAGCATCTATCTTCCTTCGCTCAGCCTTCCTTATGGTCCAGCTCTCGCAGCCATAGGTTACTACAGGGAATACCATTGCTTTAACTATGCGGACCTTTGTTGTCAGTGTGATGTCTCTGCTCTTAACTATTTTATCGAGATTTGTCATTGCTCTCCTCCCAAGAAGTAAACGTCTTCTGATTTCCTGGCTGCAGTCAGCATCTGCAGTAACCTTTGCGCCTAGAAATACGAAGTCTGTCACTGCCTCCACGTTTTCTCCCTCTATTTGCCAGTTATCAATCAAGCTGGTTGCCATAATCTTGGCTTTTTTGAGGTTTAACTGCAACCCAGCTTTTGCACTTTCCTCTTTCACCTTCGTCAGAAGGCTCCTCAGCTCCTCCTTGCTTTCAGCCATCAAAGTGGTATCTTCTGCATATCTGAGATTGTTAATGTTTCTTCCAGCGATTTTAACTCCAGCCTTGGATTCATCAAGTCCAGCACATCACATTATGTGTTCTGTGTACAGGTTGAATAGGTAGGGTGAGAGTATACAGCCCTGCCGTACTCCTTTCCCAATCTTAAACCAGTCCGTTGTTCCGTGGTCTGTTCTTACCGTTGGTACTTGGTCGTTATACAGATTCCTCAGGAGGCAGACAAGATGACTTGGTATCCCCATACCACCAAGAACTTGCCACAATTTGTTATGATCCACACAGTCAAAGGCTTTAGAACAGTCAATAAAACAGAAATAGATGTTTTTCTGAAACTCCCTGGCTTTCTCCATTATCCAGCGGATATTGGCAATTTGGTCTCTGGTTCCTCTGCCTTTTCTAAACCCAGCTTGTACATCTGGCAATTCTCGCTCCAAGAATTGCTGCAGTCTACCTTGCAGTATAGTAAAGTATAGAATATTTTTTTGTAAATCCAGGCAATTATAGGGTTATCAGATTTAAGTTGCAAAAATGAAGATAGCAACATGGAGGCTCAGAAAACTCTAACTCTTTGCTGCCCTATAGTGGTTCTTTGTATTTTACAGCCCAAATCTGGCAACTCTGTATTTGGAATACAGAAATAAAATTTAAAAATGTAGTTCCAAGAACTGATTAATTCTTGTTTTGTTGTTGTTGTTCAGTCGTTTAGTCGTGTCCGACTCTTCGTGACCTCATGGACCATAGCACGCCAGGCCTTCCTGTCCTCAACTGTCTCCCGGAGTTTACTCAAATTCATGTTCATTACATCAGTGATGCTATCTAACCATCTCATCCTCTGCCGTCCCCTTCTCCTTTTGCCTTCAGTCTTTCCCAGCATCAGGGTCTTTTCCATTCTTGTTTATTCCCCCTCTATAAAGCTCTTGGTTTTGCTTCAAACATTAATATGTTAATGTTACATTAACACATGACCACAATAGAAAAGAGGTGAAAAAGCAGCGTATGAATGTAGCTGATGCTGAATTTCACAGTAAGGGTTATATTTGTTATATCCTTTGTGTGACTGGGAATGGCTGGGATTGCTTACATATAGTATGGCGGGAACCAAGAATGGGTTACTATTAGGGTTTATTATTTTTTCCAGTCAAATCAATTTGTATGTCAAGATCTTAGGAATAAAAGCCAAAATAAACAGCTATATTATTGAAATTAGCTATGAGCGTAGGGAAGTGCTATGATGGATGCCCTGGTTAGTTCTACGTGAGATTCACGTTTCTAGATGGGATGCCAGCTTCTTTCATCCCAAAATTCCCTGAGTTCTCATTAACGAGACAGATATATTTCCCTGACTGCAGGGCCAGACACTGAATTGCTGGTGGGTCATCAAGGGACATCAAGGTTGGGAAGCTTATCAACTGATTATTAATTAGGTTATTTCCTTCTCTCTTCAACACACCAGTAGATTTTCTTATGGATCAGAAGGACAGGAGGAGACAATAACAAGGAACAAAGAACAAGTGGGTGGATGATGGGAAGAAAGGAAGGGAAAAAGTGATGAACACTGATCTAGGAAATAAATGTTAGTCTATAAAGCAGATAAGCTGAAATAAAGTTTTCTTGCTTTTTGTGTTAACAAAAAGCTTAATATAAGGAAAAGGCAGATATCGGGAATGACTAAAGTTCACGTTTCAAGAAAATAAGGTTTTTTAAGAGTTCAAAGTGGTTTATGCTTAAAGCAGAAGTGGTTTGCCTTCTATGATATCTACATATCAAATAGAATTCTGAAGGCTTTATAAAAAGAAATGCAAAACTCAGCAAACTTTATTGCCAGAGGCAAACTGGGATGGGTAGGTATGCGTCAGCCAAGAGAGGCCAAAATCCAAGCCCACACAACAATATTTGACTGCCCAAATTTCACAAGGTGTACATACAGCCTTTATCCATGCAACCAGTATCATTTTAATTAATTTGTTTTTGTCAAAAGTAGTGTTTGTTGATTGTTTAGATGTGATTTTTAAGTAGTAAAATTCCTTCACCCTGATTTTGACCTAGGAATTCTATTCATAACATATTTGGCTCCTCGTGGTATTTCCCATTGCCTTGGTTGCAGTGAGTGAGTGAGAAATTTACATGTAAGGCCCCAGAATTGGCTTGTTTTAACACTGCATGTGATGCTCTTCTGTAACTGAACTTAAACTCTATTTTCTTCTTTCTTCTTGCATTTCTTAGGATTTGGTAAAGTCATGGGTTTGTAGGTTGCTTCTAGGAATGGAAGAGCAGAAGGAGATTAGATGTCACAGCAATGTCCAGGACCAGATTAGAAATTGTATGCTGCTGCTGAGACGGCCAACGCATTGTCTGTACAAATGAACCATAGAAGAACCATTTTGAACTTTATAAAGAAACTCTGCTAAACAATTTCTGCCTTGAAGGAGGCAGGTTAATCTCTCCCATCATCTTATCTAATCATTCATGGGAAAAGGAATAAGCCTTGGAAGGAATAGATTTTGTCTTCTTTTGCTAGGGAAAGCCTTGGACCATGAATGGAGGAGAAAATTCCCATTTAACTAGCCTGTCTCAAGGTTTTGGATTCCTTCTTTCTTTTATGTCTTCCCTTTTGTGCCTCTTTCTTCTCTTTTCCATGTGGTCCATGTCATTTCAGCAGCCTTCTCTGTTCTTTCCATACCAGATATGCCTCTGGAGCAGCTCCTAAGCCTTTTTTCCTCCATGTCTTATCAGCCACCTTCCTGAACTTGATGTTGCTGTTTTCTCAGTTGCTACTTCTCTCTCCCACTTCTTTGGAAATAGTTCTGGAGGGGAAACAGAGCTTCAGAATTGAGCTCCAGCGTATTCTAGCATTGTGAAACGCAGTTGTAATGTTTTTGTTTTTCAGAGGAATGGGATGGAATTTACAGGCAAACAAAAATATTAACAGTATCTAAAGTATGCCAAGTGTTATAAAAAATACAAGAGAAACCATTCACCTTTATTACTAATTTTTTTGGGGGGAGGGGGAAAGTATTTGTAATTTGAGGGGGAGGTGCCTTCAAGTCAGTCTTGACTCCTGGTGACTGCCTGGACAAGTCCCTGCAGTTTTCTTGGCAAGGTTTTCAGAAGTGGTTTGCCATTGCCTCCTTCCCAGGGATGAGAGAAAGTGACTGGCCCAAGGTCACCCTGCTGGCTTTGTGCCTAAGGCAGGACTAGAACTCAAGAGTCTCCCGTTTCTAGCCTGATGCTCTCACCAATTTGGCACAATAGAATTAATGATTATTAAATATTATGTTATGGATTGTTTAACCATTGTTATGGCAATGGACTGCATGCTGCTTAGCAGTTTAGAAGTCTGACAAATAAATAAGCAAACTTAGTTTTTGGAACCAAACTGAAATTAAAACTGCAGTGATAACAGTCTCTGCAAAATTTCAGGTGTATGGGGTGGGCATTGCATACAAAGAAAGAGTATTCATTAGAAATTAAGATGCACCTTCATGAATGGAGTGGAACTGAATGTTGGGGGTTGAGACAGAGCTTACTGGTCCTTTCTATAAAATAAATTGGATGTTCAACCACACTAGCTAGCTAATACTGCTCACAAAATATTGCCATGAAACCTCTTAGGGTGAGAGACAGGTCAACGATGAAATGGAACAAATTATAAGCTTAAGAACCACACTGAGTGTAGTTTACTCAATTAAACAAATTGCCTGAGTATGCAAGAGAGACTGAAACATGAACTAACATGACCTTATTACACCTGCTGGCTTTGTACAACATGCTAAGCTAAATGTTGTAGGGGTCTGTGGTTCAGCATGTTGTGTGAATATGGCCATTGTGTCAGCCCTTCAAGGTAGTCCAGACAGGAAATCAAAACCATGAGTACTAACACTACCTTTACTGTAAGGTTACAGTAACAGAATCTTGCAAGTCTGAAAGCACTTCCCCCTCCCCTGCCTTTACTTTCCAGAGAACTAGGGAGGGTCCCTTCTGAGATGCTTTCTCCACCCCCATCTCTCCTTTGGTACTCAGAGTTCTCTTATCAGACTGTTGTCTAGGCTGGGGCTCTTCCTACTGTCTCCCAAAGTTATTCTTACAACCTTGTGAGAATCACACATCACAATCACACATTGTGATCAGAGCAACCACTGATGTCCCAATCTGCAAGGATCATTGGGTCCAAGGGCAAACTCTGATTTGTTCACTGAATCCAATACTTCCTTTTCCTTCCCTCCCCACTATGAAGTTTAAACTAAATAATTATATTAGATTTCTTTTTGGCATGGCTCCTATAATCCCACCCTTCAAAATACAGGGGGGGTGGGTGGGTAGGAGAAACAAATCCGTAGGAAGCTTTAGTAGAAGACTGGAACTGGAATAGAGCAGGATCAGACTTGTCGATTCCATCCCAAATAAATCAAACACTGTTTCAAGTTACCCCATTAGCCAATTCCAATGCACACTGAAAGTAAATGAATATTGCTACAACTCTAGGCACTGGGAACTGAGGGCTTCTAAAGCCAGCTTACCTGAAAGCAGCACAAGTATACTGTTCCTTCACTACATCTCTGGATCTAAATGCTCAGATATTTAGGGTTTAAAAAAAACCTTGGGCTTCTTTTTCTAAGTCAGAGGACTCTCTATCTCACTGTATCAGCATCTGCATCTCTAGTGCTCAAGAGCTGGCATCATCCTTAGCCAGCTTGTCATCTGGAAGTTCAGGCAAGGACCATTTCAGGAGAGACTTTAAAGCATTTTACCTTGAAGCCCTACAAAAGACAGACAGACAGACAGACAGACCCTTAATTCCCCCTTCCACCCATCTACCCACTCACATGTATACACGCCATGATCCCTTGTCATTGCCCATCAAACCTGTTCCTTTACTTTCTGGGCTCCCCTTTTGGCACCTCCTTGCTTGCTTTTTCTTCTTCTCTCATGGTCCTGGTTCCCTTTACCCACTGCCCTGGTCTCTCCTCTCTCCTCTTTTTCCCATCCACCCGCCATGTTGTACCTCATCTCAGTACACAATGTATTTATCACAGGATGAAGTCTTTCATCTACCGCATAAGGCTCTGTCCACAATGAATGGAGAAAAGGCCAAGGAAAGGAATTAAGGGGGAATTTAAAGGAAGGTAAGAGAAAGATGGAGACAGAGGAGTAGGTAAAAGAAGGGGAGAGAGAGGGGCCATAAATTCCCTTCTAATTCCAAATAATTCCGATTACACGGATGAGTAGTTTTCAATCAGAAAGATAATCTCAAAGATAGATGGCAGGATAATTGCTCGTCGGCGCGACGTAAATATTGTGTCGTTTCTATTAATCTCAGCGAATCAGGTGTCAGAGTTGTCACTCATTCATCAAAACAAATTAAAAAAAACATATTAAAAAGAGAGAGATGCCAGGAAGAGGGGGGGGTTGTGTATCCAACCCACAGTGAGAGGGCCAAGTGCATGGTAATAAATGTTGCTTACATGCTATTTGTATTTTTTTTATTTTTAGAAAAGCCTGAGGTAAACAGGCTGTAGGTCTTTATTAACCTTCTTGTTGGAATAGAAACAGCCCCTGCTACAGGCAGGATAGAGGAAGAAGCCACTGCACAGGCACACAGAGCCTGCCACAACTGGACAAAGAACAAGGTGGGAACAAAATACAAGCAGACACAGCCAACAGCTTCCCGATCTGGGGCTTTTGTGGGCCTTGGGAAAAAATACTCTGAGCAGGAGATAGTGAAATACATTGAAGGTTAACAAGAATTAAAAAGCAAGGACAATCCATGTTCCAACATGAAACAATCACTCTGGGCTACATTTTCCTGGGTGTGGTGTGTTCTCACTTTTTCTGAAATCTGTCCCTCTACATTTTAAACAAATGAGTGCCAGTCCAAAGTAGGGATGGGTGTCACTTTGATCCAATTTGGGATTATTTTAAAATGAAAAATTCATGGATTCATAAAGGCAATATTGTGCCAAGCACAAAATTGTCTAGGGGGAACCAACACTGAGGAAGAAGTACATTTTAAAGAGGAAAACAAAATAATTATTTCATTTCTTCATATAAATAGCATTTAAGAATGGATGATGGACATTGAGATTGGAGATGTCCCATATGCAAGTAGAAGTGGCTTTACTATCTGGAATAATTATGTTGTATACATATATTGATACCTCATTGAAAAAGTAAAAGAAGAAGACATTGCTTAGGAGAGGAAAAGGGAACATTTTTTAAAATGGCAGGAAAAGTCTACTGGGACATTGGAATATTGGAAATTCTAACTTTGAAGCCAGCCAAGGAGAACATTTTGTCTGAAGGGGAAATTCAGAAAAAATATGTAGCAAATATACATATTTGCAGTGTTATCTAAGCAGTGATTAAGACAGCAATCCTATAAAAGAACCAGTATGGTGTGTGGGTTAGGTGTTAGACTAGGACAAGATAAACCCAAGCTCAAGCTGGGTGACTTTGGGCCAATTTCTCTCTCTCGGTCCAGCCCATCTCACAAGGTTGTGGATGTGGGGAAAAATTGGAAGAGGGGAAGCTACAGTATAGAACTTGCTTTGGACTTCTAGACAAGAGGCAAGATATACATCTCACAAATAAATAAGTGTAATGAATGTGATTGTACTCTATGACAATTATTCAGCATTAGCATAGGAATCACAAGATTTATTTGAAGTGACATCTATTTAAATGTTGAAGACAGTGTCCTATCTGATTAAACATCATGCTTAGTTTCTGAAGCATTTGGGATCGAGAGTGCAGAAAATCCAAGAGAGTATTTCATAGCATTTATCATCATTCACTTAAGAGATGCTAACTGTGTTTCTGAGCTCTGGGATCTAAATAAAAAATGAACACTGTTCTGAATACTCAAAACAACAACTGACTCCCCCCCACACACACACACAAATGTGGTAAATAATAATATTTCACTCCCTTTTTACTGGCAAATTGAAACAGGAAGTCAGTGACTCTGAGGTGCTCCTGACATCAGCTTGGCTGATACAACTTCAAAATCCCAGTTGAGCCTTCACTAGTCTTCTGGGGACGTTGGATTATACTGTAGCTCCCATTATCTCCATCCATTCTGGACAGCAGCCCTAGCTGAAGATGGCATGCACAGTTGAAGCTAAAGCTTGTTCCCTCGCCCCAAGTTCGACCATCTGAATTCTCATTGCACACTTTCTGGAAGGAATGAAACCTGCCTCAGGTGTACTTCCAACTTATCAACCCTAAACAACGCAATATCCGCAGGGAGATTTCAGCTGTCACTGGGCCTCGGTCTTATCTCACAATCTGCTAGTAGGCCCACTGCTTGGTGAAATGCCATTTCTTTTTCCCTTTCTTTTCAGATGGAAGTGAACTTATGTACCTGGCATGGGGGGCTGACAGACATGAACTGAAGGGCTGTCAAGGATCTTCTGAAAAATAGCTAGGTTTCCCTGGGTCAGATTTCGGGGTCTAACACTGCAGTTTTCTGTCTGCTGAGCAGCCAGTCTATGGAGCCTTTGATGAGGAGCCAGGGAGCTGTCAGCAAAGGGTTGGCCTCCAAGGCTAAACTTTGTAGGCATAAACACCTGGAAAAGATGTACCAAGCAGCAGAGAATAGCAAGAGTATTGTAAAGCGAGATGCAGCACAAGACCGCTCCTTCATATCCAAAGGGGAATCAGAGCATAAGTGCTGATAAATGAGGGGGAAGAAGTCTTTGGCACTCACGTCTACCTAAAATTCAAGTGAAGGAAGCCACCTCATGGGGAAAAAAGCATGGACAATTCCAAAGAGGTGTGTAAAACACCCCAGAGAACTGTTGCCAAATCAATAGCAGACCAGTGCTGAATAAAGGCTGATAAATACAAAAGGGTATGTGTGTCAGTGTCTGACTGCGTATGTGTATAAGAGAGAGAGAGAGAGAGAGAGAGAGAGAGAGAGAGAGAGAGGGAGGGAGGGAGGGAGGGAGGGAGGGAGGGAGAGAGCTCCCCAATTTTTATAAATATAAAATTCATGTTTCCTAGAATCTTCTACAACCAGCTCCAGCTGAAAATCTTCCTCTTCCAGTGTAAGCTTCTTCTGTGGGGCAACTCAATTCCAGGTTCAGCACTGGTATTCCATACCAGGTGGAGAGGCTTTTATATTACCTGAAGAGCTGGAACTTTATTTTCTTAGGCTGGATTTTTTCAATAGAGAAAGTCGAATCCGGAGGAGGCATGGGAACCTGTATCGTGTGCTCTGTAACTGAGGCAGCTGACTCAGTCCTGACATGGAGCATCTATGTTGATCCATTCTGGATGAAGTCCCAGAACCTTCCTTCAGGCTGTAGCATGTCTGCTTAAAACGTAAACCCATCGACTTTAATGGTTTTCTTTAAACCTAGCATGCCACCTGAAATTATTGGTAGCTTTGTCAGAATAAACACTGTTTTATTTCTATTTCAGCTTCCTACCTATTAAAAACTATTTTTGTCAAACATGGAGGCAGGACTTTATATTTTCAAAAGCATGGGCACCCAAAAATTGATCTAATGTTAGCAGCTGCTAAAATAATCCTGATCAGCCAGCAGAAATATTAAATCCTTGGTTCATTTGTGTGTTCAAAGCATTGCTATAGTAAAATAGTAATATACCACTGATTTGGAAATGAGAACTAAAACAGAGAAAAAATAAATTAAGATCCAGTTCACACAGTACCCAAGTATGTATGTGACTGCAACATACACACAAATATATATTCAGTCCTTCCAGATTTTCGGCAGATGCATCATGGAGATTGGTCATTTATTTCAGCATCCACCAGGTCATAGCTCCCCAAATCATGCTAAACCAAAATATTGGGAGGAGTTATTTTAATGTAGCCCAGTGTGTGAGCCCAGCCATTGTGGCTTAGGAAGCATGCTTTACATCTTAGCATTATGTGTGACTCAGACCACTATCACTTATTCAACAAATCATGGTTAAAATTATATAAGTGAATGAGTGAACCAGTCACAGAGTGTTATGCTCTGTAACCTGGGAGGCAGGCCCCATATCTCTGTGACTACACTGCACTTTGCGTTAAAAATATGCTCTTAATATTTGATTCAAGTAGGAAGTGTCAGGCTAGAATTTCTGTTTCTCTGAATGGAGAATTTTGTGATTTTTCCCAGGAAGGATCAGCTTAAATGTTTTATTCCAGTAGTGAACCAACTGCCTCAGTCACAAAATACACAACATACATTTCAATTCTTCCTTTGGACCCAATTTTCTCTTTTTGAAATTGTTAGAATTTTTTTAATTTCCTTACCAGGTTCGTTTCTGAGCCGAGACCAAAGAAACAGGCAGTTGCATGAAATTAAGTTCTTTATTTTTCACTCAAGAGCAAAAGCAATGACAGCAAGCTGTTAGGTGGGCGGCCGCGCAGGACCCCCTTCCTAAAGTACATTATATACATTCCATTCTGCTCCTCCTTTAGAATCCCGCCCCTTACTCAGTTACCCATACTCCACCTTAACCTCATTCCATATTGGGAATTTCCTTCCTTCACTCTATCTTAACATCATTCCATATTAGGGACTTCCTCCCATCCTTGCTAGGGCCCCTTGACCGTCATTAAACAATACCTTTCCTCTGGAGAAGCTATCCTTCGAATGTACACCTTTTCTTGTTTCTATGGGCACAGCTATCTATCAAGGCCTGTAGGCCTGTGAGAAAGGAAGATTAAGAAAGCCAAAACAACTCTTCAAGGAAATACAACATATGGTTTCAGAGCCATAATACAAGTGCAATAATGTTTCTAATATATGAATAAAGGTAAAGGTTCCCCCCGCACATTTGTGCAGTCGTGTCCGACTCTAGGGGCTGGTGCTCATCTCCATTTGTTAGCCGAAGAGCCAGCGTTGTCCGAAGACGCTTCAACGGTCATGTGGACACACGACGCGCGCGGAACACTGTTACCTACCAACCGAAGTGGTACCTATTAATCTACTTGCATTTGCATGCTTTCGAATTGCTAGGTTGGCAAGAGCTGGGGCTAGTGTGGGAGCTCACTCCATCACGCGGGGCTAGGGATTCGAACCTCCGAACGTACGGTCTTCCTATTGACAAGCGTAGCACCTTACCTGCTGAGCCACCACGCCCCTATATATGAATACTACATATAATATATATGTATGAATATATGAATACTACATATAAAATATATGAAAATGAAATATATTTGTATTTAAGTTCTATATATATAAAATCATCATAACAAATTGTGGCAAGTTCTTGGTGGTATGGGGATACCAAGTCATCTTGTCTGCCTCCTGAGGAATCTGTATAACAACCAAGTAGCAACGGTAAGAACAGATCATGGAACAACGGACTGGTTTAAGACTGGGAAAGGAGTACGGCAGGGCTGTATACTCTCACCCTACCTATTCAACCTGTACGCAGAACACATCATGCGACGTGCTGGGCTTGAGGAATCCAAGGCTGGAGTTAAAATCGCTGGAAGAAACATTAACAATCTTAGATATGCAGATGATACCACTTTGATGGCTGAAAGCGAGGAGGAGCTGAGGAGCCTTCTGACGAAGGTGAAAGAAGAAAGTGCAAAAGCTGGGTTGCAGTTAAACCTCAGAAAAACCAAGATTATGGCAACCAGCTTGATTGATAACTGGCAAATAGAGGGAGAAAAAGTGGAGGCAGTGACAGACTTTGTATTTCTAGGCACAAAGATTACTGCAGATGCTGACTGCAGCCAGGAAATCAGAAGACGTCTACTTCTTGGAAGGAGCGCAATGGCAAATCTTGATAAAATAGTTAAGAGCAGAGACATCACACTGACAACAAAGGTCTGCATAGTTAAAGCAATGGTATTCCCTGTAGTAACCTATGGCTGTGAGAGCTGGACCATAAGGAAGGCTGAGCGAAGGAAGATAGATGCTTTTGAACTGTGGTGTTGGAGGAAAATTCTGAGAGTGCCTTGGACTGCAAGAAGATCAAACCAGTCCATACTCCAGGAAATAAAGCCAGACTGCTCACTTGAGGGAATGATATTCAAGGCAAAACTGAAGTACTTTGGCCACATAATGAGAAGACAGGATACCCTGGAGAAGAAGCTGATGCTAGGGAAAGTGGGAGGCAAAAGGAAGAGGGGCCGACCAAGGGCAAGATGGATGGATGGATGATATTCTGAAGGTGACAGACTCAACCATGGGGGAGCTGGGGATGGTGAAAGCCGACAGGAAGCTCTGGCGTAGGGTGGTCCATGAAGTCACGAAGAGTCAGAAGCGACTGAACGAAAAAACAACAACAAAAATATGTATGTAAAATCTTCTATCAATATGACAGATCTCTCAGATAATTACAGGATTCATAAACTGCCATGTACTATGTGCTTTGAAGTTGCTAATATATCAGGTTTATTGGGATTCTGCTAGGTTCAGTTGATTTGTATAGGGAAAATCAAGCCACGCAGTCTTTGACCCACATTGTGAAACTTAGTAGAAAGGATTAAGGTCAGGTTTGTTGATAAAATCAGTGTATGGAAATTACCAAAGAGGAAGCTATTCTTCAAGGATAGGGAAGGAGTGAGGAGAATGCCCTTGTTTCTGCTTCTACTAAGGCATTGTTGTTTATTCGTTCAGTCGCTTCCGACTCTTTGTGACTTCATGGACCAGCCCACGCCAGAGCTTCCTGTTGGCTGTCGCCATCCCCAGCTCCCCCAAGGTCGAGTCCGTCACCTCCAGAATATCATCCATCCATCTTGCCCTTGGTCGGCCCCTTTTCCTTTCGCCTTCCACTTTCCCTAGCATCAGCATCTTCTCCAGGGTATCCTGTCTTCTCATTATGTGGCCAAAGTACTTCAGTTTTGCCTTGAATATCATTCCCTCAAGTGAGCAGTCTGGCTTTATTTCCTGGAGTATGGACTGGTTTGATCTTCTTGCAGTCCAAGGCACTCTCAGAACTTTCCTCCAACACCACAGTTCAAAAGCATCTATCTTCCTTCGCTCAGCCTTCCTTATGGTCCAGCTCTCGCAGCCATAGGTTACTACAGGGAATACCATTGCTTTAACTATGTGGACCTTTGTTGTCAGTGTGATGTCTCTGCTCTTAACTATTTTATCAAGATTTGTCAATGCTCTCCTCCCAAGAAGTAGACGTCTTCTGATTTCCTGGCTGCAGTCAGCATCTGCAGTAATCTTTGCGCCTAGAAATACAAAGTCTGTCACTGCCTCCACTTTTTCTCCCTCTATTTGCCAGTTATCAATCAAGCTGATTGACATAATCTTGGTTTTTCTGAGGTTTAACTGCAACCCAGCTTTTGCACTTTCTTCTTTCACCTTCGTCAGAAGGCTCCTCAGCTCCTCCTCGCTTTCAGCCATCAAAGTGGTATCATCTGCATATCTGAGATTGTTAATGTTTCTTCCAGCAATTTCAACTCCAGCCTTGGATTCATCAAGCTCAGCACGTCGCATGATGTGTTCTGCATACAAGTTGAATAAATAGTTTGAGAGTATACAACCCTGTCATACTCCTTTCCCAATCTTAAACCAGTCCGTTGTTCCATGGTCTGTTCTTACCGTTGCTACTTGGTTGTTATACAGATTCCTCAGGAGGCAGACAAGATGACTTGGTATCCCCATACCACCAAGAACTTGCTACAATTTGTTATGATCCACACAGTCAAAGGCTTTAGAATAGTCAATAAAACAGAAATAGATGTTTTTCTGAAACTCCCTGGCTTTCTCCATTATCCAGCAGATATTGGCAATTTGGTCTCTAGTTCCTCTGCCTTTTCTAAACCCAGCTTGTACATCTGGCAATTCTCGCTCCATGAATTGCTGGAGTCTACCTTGCAGGATCTTGAGCATTACCTTACTGGCATGTGAAATAAGTGCCACTGTTCGATACTTTGAACATTCTTTAGTGCTTCCCTTTTTTGGTATGGGGATATAAGTTGATTTTTTCCAATCTGATGGCCATTCTTGTGTTTTCCAAATTTACTGGCATATGGCATGCATCACCTTGACAGCATCATCTTGCAAGATTTTAAACAGTTGAGCTGGGATACTGTCGTCTCCTGCTGCCTTGTTACTAGCAATGCTTCTTAAGGCCCATTCAACCTCACTCTTCAGGATGTCTGGCTCTAACTCACTGACCACACCGTCAAAGCTATCCCTGATATTATTATCCTTCCTATACAGATCTTCCATATATTCTTGCCACCTTTTCTTGATCTCTTCTTCTTCTGTTAGGTCCTTGCCATCTTTGTTTTTGATCATACCCATTTTTGCCTGGAATTTACCTCTCATGTTTCTAATTTTCTGGAAGTGGTATCTTGTCCTTCCTATTCTATTGTCTTCTTCCACATCTGTGCATTGCTTGTTTAAAAATAATCCCTTATCTCTTCTGGCTAACCTCTGGAATCAATTGAAGAGAATATTTGTAGCTCAGGGTTGAACTGTGGAGTCCTTGGTGCTCTCTGAGCCTTGTTGTTTTCTTGCAGACGTTTCATTGCCACGCTAGGCAACATCTTCAGTGCGAAAAGGGAGCGGGGCTTACTTCCTTTTCGCACTGAAGATGTTGCCTAGCCTGGCAATGAAACGTCTGCAAGAAAACAACAAGGCTCAGAGAGCACCAAGGAATCCACAACCTCTGGAATTTTGCATTTAATTCCAACTCTCTTGTCTTCTTCCACTTCCATGCATTGCTTGTTTAAAAATAATTCCTTATCTCTTCTGGCTAACCTCTGGAATTCTACATTTAATTGGGCATATCTCCCCCTATCACTGTTGCCTTTTGCTTTCCTTCTTTCTTGGGCTACTTCCAGTGTCTCAGAAGACAGCCATCTTGCCTTCTTGGTTTTCTTTTTCTTTGGGACATTTTTTGTTGCCGCCTCCTGAACAATGTTGCAAACTTCTGTCCATAGTTCTAGTCCCTTAAATCTATTCTTCACCTCCACTGCATATTCCTTAGGAATATTAGTGAGCTCATATCTAACTGATCTGTGGGTCTTCCCTATTCCCTTTAGTCTGATTCTAAATTGTGCAATAAGAAGTTCATGATCTGAACTACAGTCAGCTCCAGGTCTTCTTTTTACCGACTGTATATGTAGATGTCTGCCACCTTTGGCTGCAAAGGATGTAGTCAATCTGATTTTGGTGTCGACCATCTGGTGAAGTCCGTGTATAAAGTCGTCTTTTAGGTTGTTGGAAGAGAGTGTTTGTTATGCATAGTGAGTTGTCTTGGCAAAATTCTATCAGCCTATGTCCTGCTTCATTTTCTTCTCCCAGACCATGCTTGCCTGTAATTCCAGGTGTCGTCTGACTACCCACCTTAGCATTCCAGTCTCCTGTAATGAAAATAACATCTCTTTTTGGTGTATTGTCCTGTAGGTGCTGCATATCCTCATAGAACTAATCTACTTCTGCTTCTTCAACATCTGTGGTTGGGGCATATATTTGGATCACTGTAATGTTAAATTGCTTACCCTGAATTCGAATTGAGGTCATTCTATCGTTTTTTGGATTGTATCCAAGCACTGCTTTAGCCACTTTATTATTAATTATGAGGGCTACTCCATTTCTTCTGTGATCCTCTTGTCCACAGTAGTAGATCTGGTGGTCATCTGATGTGAAGTGGCCCAACCCAGTCCATTTCAGTTCACTGACACCCAAACTGTCTATATTTAATCTTGCCATCTCACCAATAACCACATCCAATTTGCCCTGGCTCATAGATCTTACATTCCAGGTTCCTATGGTGTGTTGATCTTTAGAACATCGGATTCGTCGTTCACCACCAGCACCGTCGGCCGCTAGCCGTCCTTTCGGCTTTGAGCTAGCTGCGTCATCACATCTGGGGCTAGTTGAACGTATCCTCTGTTCCTCCCCAGTAGCATTTTGACCATCTTCCGACCTGGGAGTCCCATCTTCCGTTGGTATACCGACATATCTCTGGTTGTACTTATCCGTTTAGTTTTCAGAGCAAGAATACTGGGTGGGTTGCCGTTACCTTCCCCAGGGATTGTATTTAGTCTGACCTCTCTGCCATGACCTTCCTGTCTTGGGTGTCCCTTCATGGTTTAGCTCATGGCGTCATTGAGGTGCTCAAGCTCCAGCACCACGACAAGGTAACGATCTCCTTTGCTGGAGCATTAAGGGTCAGGAAAGCATCTATTTCTCTTTTTAAAATAACTATATACAGGGAAGAAGGAAAGATAATTTGAACCCAATGGTGTCCGCAGAGAGAAAATTGGGCTTAAAGCAATGAAACATGTACAACAGCTACTGGAGTTTGGAGATGTACTGCTACCGGTTGCTCAAAATACAGTAAGGAACGCTCTAGCACCTCCTTCTCCTGAGCTAACAAGATACGTGTCTCATAAACATGTTATAAATGCAGACAATATTAAGAAATGTCCATCATGTGACATGGTCCTGCATTAATTCTACCCTAAGGTCCTAATCCTTCACTTTACAGCCTCCTCCACTTCTTGATTGCATCAGATCTTTGTCATTTACATCCATTTTTGATTACTGCAATCAAAATAATGGTAATTTGGCCAGTTTACATAAAGATAGTCACTGAATACAATTTATTCAAAGAAGATTGGATGTTTGACAAAAACACATAAACCTCTGTGACTGCTGGGTATGCTGTTGATTAGATCATCTTATGAGTATCTGACTTGTGGTTGTTTCTCCCCACAGCTAACCATCTTTTCCATTCTAAATACCTTTTCAATCTGTATTTCTTTCCTCCACTTCTTCTCTTCATTAAACATGTTGGTTTGACAACAATGTTTACCTATTTCCTCCACCATGGGTTGTTGTTGTTTTGTCCAAACACAGTGCAATTTTATTTCTTCCTCATTTTTAATCTGCTCAAGGCCGTTTGCATTATTGCTATTTCCTCACTCACTTGTGTTTGGAACACTCCCAATTAAGTATGTCTGCAGATTTAATTAATGGACTGTTTACCTCCTCTTCTAGAGCACTAATGAAGAGGATTAATCACACTAGACCTAACATGGATGCCTTCTCCATCTTACTAGATCACACTCCCCCCCCCCCCCGGCAGTCTCAATTATTATTTTATAAATAAGAGGACATCAGGAATCTTGCAAATACCCATTCCATTACTTGTTTGAAGAATTATTTTTCAAAATTTGCTATCTTGGGCAAGTTTTCTATCTTCATAGCAATCCTTTCATTGAGAGACAACTTAATTCTAATAAATTATGAAAACCAAACTTCCAAATACAGCACAGAAAAGCATGACGATGTTTCTTTCTGCTACTTCACACACATATAAAGGAATATTTTGATTTACTGTTTACACAAGAGTGTAGCATTTGTACTGTGTGGTAGTGTCAAGTACCCCTACTAATGGCCATGACTTTTAGAGATAGAAAATATGTTCTTGGTCAACATTATAGTAAACACACGTTTTTCTTCCCCCCAAGTGATAGGGAAAGTATTATCTAAGACAACAGAAATATGCACAGAAATCTGTAGTGTGAGCTTCTTGATGAAAATAAACAAACCATGTTTTTTAAAGTAATTTTTATTAATAGATTTTACATTGATAATAAGAAATACTGTCCATTCAAAGAAAGAAAAAAAGAAAAAATATAGCAAGATAAGTGTGAAAAAGAAAAAAGAGAAGAAAAAATAGCGAGGAAAAAAGTTAGAAAAAAAGAAAATAAAAGTCAGAAAGCATGAAAAAAATCTTTTTTTCATGCTTTCTGTCATTTATTTTCTTTTTTTATCTTCTTTTCTGATGAAAATAAATAAACCGTGGTTTATAGATGTTTGTTCTCTTTATTTTCTATCTTCTCAACAATCATTTTCACTGATTCTTTCATAAGATTGTTTCCATTCCATAGATCAGCAGCCTCTTGAGGCATAGCAAGAGATTTAACCAAAGTTTGTGAGTAATTTGTGAGTTTCTGCAAAATAGTGGTTTGTTGAGGATTTTCAATCACCTGGATTGTCAACAAACTCCAGTTCACACATTCAACCAAACTCATTCATGTGTGTGTTGAGAGCAGATGACACAAAAATGCCATACATGCAATGACATTGTTGTGCAAATGCTATTACATCTTTGCATCCCAACATCTGATGCAAATATATAAGTCACAGCATTTGCACAATGACCTTGTTATGGACTTGTCAACATTAGGCTCCCATTGTCTGAAAGAGAAAAGTCGGTCCTGCGTTTGAAGCTGGCTAAAAATGTTGCCAAGATGTTTCTGAATAGAGAAGCAGTTCTTAAGATTTTGCGGTGCTGGACGGAAGCTGTTTTTGAAACCCAACTGCCTGCAGGCATGATGCTTGCTTCCCAAGACTAGTTCCAGAGTTTGGGGGGCCACAGATAAGATGTTCTGTCCCCTTCCATAGGAGTGCTCCCCTGCTGCAAATGCAGTAGTAGCTTCCATCTTTATTTTCCTCAAAATCAAAGTTCCAGAATGTTTGTTTCTGACACAAGGTGGTTAAAAACATAACCAAACCAAAAAAAAAAAAAGTCCACCACAACACTCATAGCAGCTGCCATGCTTTTTCAGGCAACAGCCATGCTCATTTTTTAGCTACGATGTACAACTTCTGGCGTACATCTTTATTTTCATAAAAGACAATCACAGCTGCAAAGGAGATCAGAATAGGAGCTGATAGTAATAATGGACTTGTTTCAGGTGTCACCAAGAGTATGGGGCCCACCATTTGCTGGGCCACCTACTTCTTATTTACTCAATCTATATATTTATACATAATGCATAATACAAATACCACTCTTTTATACCAAGCGTTAACAAAGGAACTGACCTTATATGTTTGTCCCTACAATTCCCACTGAAATTGTGGCAGCCACATCACAACCAATCCATAGATAAAGCCCCCCTTCCAAGAAGCATGCCATTATGATAGAAGGACCTATATGCAATGCAAAACTCTCCACGGGGGCATGAAAACAGAGAATGCCCAAGACTGCTACTCAGAGCAGCAGGGCTTGAGGCCAGAGCACTTGAGTGGTGACAGCTGAACTGACAAAACAAAGCAACACCTGACACCCCCAGGAAACCTACCTGACTTACCCTCAGGCTAGTCCCAGAACAAAAGACTCTCCCATTAGCCCATTCTTCCTCCCCTCTTTTTCTCTCCTGTCTCATCCTTATCAGGCCAATGATGGAATTATCTCTCTGCACTTCTTACAGGGAGGAAGTACCCTCAGATTGCTCTCAACATCCAGAGGAACTCTGCAGCTTTGGTTACAATGATTCTGCTTAAGCGCCCGGTTGGTTGTAAAGCACAGTGCTGACATTGTGGGGCAGGTGTCTGAAGATGGCCAGGACTCACTGATGCCTGTGAGAGATCTAAGTTGTTGTTTCAGCCCATGTGTGTTTCAAGGCACTTTCACACCATTCTGAAGGATAAATCTGACTGTGATCATCTTCACTTCTGCCACTGAGAACATGTGGGGCACACCATGAGCCAATCATTGCTCACCTCCAGCTGAACAATAACAGTGTGCAAAAAAAAATCTAATAAACATTCCCCCATGAACTACTGTAAGGCAAACAAAACTAGGAGAAAGAAGTAATTTCCTATCTCATGACAACTTTTCCAACAAGCTCATAGTTGTGTTATGAAAGTATTTGACAGTGGTTCCAGTGGCTAATCTTAGGCAATGCACTTGATGGTGTTGGTGGATTTGTACTTCTTCCTAATTCGATTGCTAACCCTGTTTATTTTCCTGTAGTTCCATGTATAGAGTATGTACTGTATGTATGTAGTCAGCTACAGATGAAGACAATCCGACTCAATACTACTAAGATGGGGTGGCTGTGGATATTAGGATGACCTGGGTCTGCACTTCCCCATTCAAGGGTGGTGTGCAATCTGGGCCTTTGGAACTCACAGTTCCTACTTGATGAGCAGGTGGCAGATGTGGACAGAAGGGCCTTAGCACAACTCCACCTGGCTGAACTGAATTGAATTGGACTGAATTGGACTGAATTGGACTGAATCTCACTACTTGTGTTTGGAAAGTGGACCAAATAGTTTATTGTAATTTTGCAGATTTTAACTTACTTGTGCAGCACTGTATAGAGGATACAGCTCTCCAAGCTGCCTGCTTCTACTATCTGATTACGTTGTTACCCCCCCCTCCCTTTTTCTCTTTCTCTCTCACCTCCAAATCCTAGAGGTTAAAGGTCACTACCTGATCTACTGAGCCACCCTTGGCTCTAGATCGCAACGTTAACAAATCGCCATTTATCTTTGTTAGTGTAGCAAGTGTTCTAGGGAAAATGTGCCCCAAAGATCACATCTGTTGGGATAACCTATTGATTTCTATCATATTCCACCCAATTCCTATTTTATTCTTGTTCAAGCAGGGGTCAAGATGGGTTAAAAATAACTTCAGTGGTCTGAGGTGCCAGGATGAAGGAATGTTGAAGCCTGCCTCGTTTTTTTTCTTGATGGAGACTATACAACAGAGTCAATAGATGAATTGTATATAAACACAAACCACCTGTTAAGAAGGACCACAACTCAGAATAACATATGAAACTTCTGGAATGAGCATTCCTGTATTTCTTATAATGTTTTACAATTATAGCACAATCCACAGAAAATATTTGTGTGTGTTAAGAGAGTCAGATTTTGCTACATGAATTGTTACTCTTTATGTATAAATCTTATTTATAATTTTGTTTCACTAATTACCTGAATGTTGTATCTTTATGGACTTTCAAGATAAATAAGACAGTAAAATCCTACATGTGGGGCTGCCCTTGAACATTATTCAGAAACTGCAGTTGTCACCTATGTCGTGATGTGGGTAGAATGGCAAGAAACACATTAATTTATTTTCCGAAATAATTCTGTTGATTGTTAGCCCATTTCCAGGTGCATGGTGCTGCTTTTGATCTTGTTACTTAATGTTAATTAAACATAAACCAACTAAGCCCATCTCTTTAGCTATATGATTTCTGGGTTAGTTTGCAATTCCCAAAGCAGCTTACATAAGCAAAGGGGCAAGTCACTTAAAAGGGCTTCTTGGACTTTGTGGGTAGAAGGTTCATCATGCTTGCTTTAGAGCAATGGCATTGTGCTGTAGACACACATCCCTTCCTCACAAGCTGTTTTGTTAGCAGGAAACCCAGTTCAGACTGCCTTGGCTCCACCCACTTGCTAAGCAATATCATTGGGCCTGCATTTTGATGACCTTTCTTTTGCTATTGTTGAGGCTACTAGGATTAATAAACCCATAGTTTGCTCTGCTGTGACACTGCCATTACAAAACATAACAAAAGAAATACAGATAGTCCTCATTTAGAGACTGCCTCTGACGGTGACCATTTGCAGTTACCTGGAACTTAGGACAACAAAAACCTTCAGTGTGAAACTGATTAAGGTCTGGTCAGTTTCATGCACCCTCTGCAAGCTGGCAGGAGTGTTCTAATCAACTAATTAAGGTTGCAGAGCCGAGCTTGTTAGCTGGCTTTATGGAAATGGCCATTTCCCATATAGTGGTGACTATATGAAAACACAAAGTAATCAGATCCCCATCCAAGCATCTTTGCTGAAAATCAATGATGTGGTCCCTTGCCATCTTGAGGTAGGAAATGTGCAACAATTGTAATGCAAGTCCTAAAAAAGAGTATCATTTCAGAAGCAAAGATTCCCCCCTACCACTCTCAAAACAAGAAAAAAAAAAACCAGAAAACCTTGCCTCCAATCCCTGCACGAATAAACACACACACACACACATACCTTTCACACATCATCCTCCCTGCTCCTTGCCATCCTAAAACTGTTAAAGGCAGCTTCTGATCTTGCGACTCAGAGTAATTAAATTAAATACAGTTCTCAAGTATTTGGAAGAGTTTTTTCAACCAACATATGTCTGTATGTCTGCAATCTGAGCTTCAATTGTTTCTGTACTGCATTATTAATCACTACTTTAGTTCTGCATTTTTTAATTTATTATTTTAGAGTGTTATAAATCCACTTGGGAAAACTCTGAAGGGCAACATCCAAATGTTTCCACATACCAGTGTTTTTCAAACTTGGCAACTTTAAGATGTGTGGACTTCAACTTCCAGAATGCCCCAGCCAGCATGCCAAATTGCCAAGTTTGAAAAACAGTGCACTAGACAAATACAAAGAGGCTATGCTTGACCCATGGTCTAGCCATGCTATGTCCTGAATCTCCCACTATTCAACTTCATTGAATGATCCCAGTTTTGTATGTTGGAGGATGATTTGCAACCCACAATCTTCTTTCTTGCATACAAGCCCAGAACTCTTTGACTGCATTAACATCTGAAGCGCAGTTGACGGAAACTGGCAGCACAGTTCCTTACATTTTGAGGTAGGCATCCCATGGAAATTATAATGTAAGCCTTAATAGATATATTTAAAAGTTCATTTTTTATAAAACATGAAAAAAGAGAAAACTTCAGCCCTGCCCACATGTGTGATATGGTCCTGGCTATTTTGCTTTCTCACTAGTACCCCCCCCCCAAAAAAAAACAAACTTTGGGCTACTCTTGGTCACCAGTTATTGCTTATCGCTATTCTAATATCAGGGAGAGAAAGGAAAAACATTTCCTACTCACTTCTTTTCTATCTTTCATCATTCTATCATGTCCTTTCCTCCCTTCCTTCCTTACCTTTATTCTAAACCAGTGCTTTATTCTAAACCAGTGCTTTATTCTAAACCAGTGCTTCTCAACCTTGGTGAATTTATGGGAGTTGAAGTCCACACATCTTAAAGTCACCAAGGTTGAGAAACACTGTTCTAAACTAAACAACTCCTAATTTCACATCCTTTCCTCACAAAGGAGAAACTCCACACCTTCGAGAATACTCTTTTTTGCATTGCTTCCAAGTCTACAGCAACATTTTAAGGCTTGCCATAAGTGTAGAAGATCCATCTGAGATGCACGTAGAAGCATTTGAAGGAAAATCTTTTAGTGCTGAAATTCTTCCCAAACTTTCCTCTTTCTTTACGCCTGAGGATCAGGAGACTACAAATGGTGAGGACAGTGCCAAGAGTTCGCTGGTGGCAGCCTCCCACGCTTATTTACAAGTGAGGAGAAAATGCTGAGAACATGCAGGAGGAAGAGTAGCTCGTTGGAGGAGGCGGCCGAGACCAATCACAGCGGAGGTGAAGTGCTTTAATTCTGCGCTCCCTCCCCTCCAGTGGTTCTGCGGGCGATTACTCTGAAGCACCCAGCCGTACCAAAATCAATAAACAATTTCAACGCAGCCCAGGGAACTTTGCCACACTTAATAAAAGTCTCCAGTCACAGTTATGGCTTCATTTCACCTTAACGTCTTCTTTAACTGTCCCTTCTTTTCAAGATCAATTAGAGACATGTGCAAAGAGAATTAAACAAAAACAAACCACAAGGTCAAATCAGCTGCTGGGATGTCCTCTCTCCTCCCACAAGAATATATGTTGAAGGAGAAGTATGAAAATCCAACACCCCAGTGCCTAGCACACAATTGGCACTAAATACACCTTCCGTAATAGTACTGGTAGTAGATATGCAGCAATGAACAGAAGTAAAAATTGCTACAGCGACTAGATACAAACATGGATGAGATCCTGGATCCAGCTTGCCGGGTAGCTCTGTTGCAGCCTGAAGTGCTGAGGCATGGCAAACTCCACAAATCAAAATTCCCTTTTCAGTACACTCCAGTAAAAAGGAATAAGGTCCTTTTCTCCTTTGCTCCTGGTTGCCTTAAAAATCATTGTTTCCAGATAAGGATTTTTTTAAAGATTTTTTTATCCTGCCTTTATTATTTTTATAAATAACTCAAGATGGGGAACGTACCTGTCCTGGCAATTGTCCAAGCAGTGATCAGGTGCTCAGGCAATTGGTTCTTTTATATCTAGAGATAATAAGCACGCCAGTGGATAAAGAAACTTTAGCTTTATTATAAACTTAAGCAAACAGATTTAAACAGAAAACACAGTTCAAACAGGAACACATTTTATGCAGATTATACAAAAGCATATAAAGCATAGCATACAGAAAGAAAAATCATACATACCAAAGCAAGGTGATACCTTTATTCCCTTTGCTACCAGGAACCTGACCAGGATAGCAGGAATAACCACCCAGAGTCCTGCGTCTGTATAGAGGTTCCCAAACTCAAAAGACAATCCTAAGGTTTTTATCAAAGTCTGGCCCCCAAACCCCGTGACCATGTGTCCATGGTACAGAGGCTGCATGGCCTGACCTTGGCTGGGATACTTCCCGGGGTCTATGCACCTGTTTATGACATCATCCAAGAGCCTGGGAAGCTTTACAGATAAGCCAGTGCCCAACATCAACAATCTCTTATCTCTCCCCCCCCCCCCCACCGCCCATTCCAAACTGCTGAAGGGGCTGTTGGAGGAGTGAACCTATGCTTAAATTAACAAGCTTGGGGTAATTTATCTCCCCCTCCATTCCAACCAGAAATAAAAACAAGCCAGTTAAATATCAGTATAACTCTAAATAAACTGTAATCTTCTTCATGTGGGGGAAAATCAAAATATGTCACTTAACTCCTTGAGATAACAATAGTCTTCTGCATTGCCACTACAGTACCTAATACTCCTTCCTCCTCCTATTTTTCCCACAACAACCATCCTGTGAGGTGAGTTGGGCTGAGAGGGAGTGACTGGCCCAAGGTCACCCAGCCGGCTTTCATGCCTAAAATGGGACTAGAACTGGGGGTCTCCTGGTTTCTAGCCTGGTGCCTTAACCACTAGACCAAACTAGCATGATTTTGTCATGCAATCATTCTGCACCATTCATAGAATTTTATGGCAAAGTTTAGATGCTGATTTTTCCATTTATGACCCTCCAAATTTTTTCCACCACATCATATGTTTTTCCCCCCCACCCCCAAAAAATCCAGCAAAGATGGGGAAAGTGGAATTGCCACACAAAACCTTTTCAATTTTCAGGGCAGGTGTTCTCCCCACAGAAGCAGAATCTTCAGAACAAAACTTACCCATGGACCAACCAGTCCAGAGTTTTCTGAAAAAATTAAGCTAAGGCAAATTCATTCTGGCTACATCATACTGATTTTTTAGTACCCATCAAAGAGAATTTTTATTGATTTTTTAGTTTTTGAGATTGAGTTTTTCTCTGCTGTCCCCCTGAAGTTAACTTCTTGTCTAATTAACTCATCCAGTCTGGTGTATTGGGGCCACAGTCCTGGGAATTCCCTCTCAGGTTTTATAGTTGGGAGGGAGGTGACAGCTTTAATATTTACACCTGGATGACTACAGACTTTTGATGTTCTGGGCATTGGACGAGTCCCCAGCCAGCATGACAATAGTTGAGAATTGTGGAAGTGGACCTCTGCATATCCACTTCTGTTGTAGAAAGTTGGACTATGCATATTCCTATTCTCAATCCACATATATTGTAAGGGTTGATGTTGGTGGAGCAGGAATCTCTGATTCTCACAGCAGAGAAAGACAATTTTTAAACAAGGGAAAGAGAGGAGAATTCTTCAAGACCAGGAAACAAACTTTTAAGTGGCTTTTGACTTTAAAAGATGGGATTTAAACCTTGAGATTAACATACACATAGGGCAGGCTTCTCAGCTGCTGTTGGAACAGTATGCCCCATCATAAGTCTTTGGCAAGGAAGAGGATGTTGACAAGCTGAGGCAAAGCATCTGGCCAAAATGGAGGCCACCCACCTGTAATTTCTACTATGGCCCATCAAGTTTGAAGAAAAAATGGGATTAAGAATTACAGGCATTTCCCCAACTCCTATATAACTGCACACTGAGGCAATACATTGCTTAATGTATAAACACATGGAGTTCAAACCTGTAGACAACTAACTTTTCTAGATGAATTTCCAAGGTAGCTATTCATAGAGTCAATGTGGTGGGGTGAACACAGCCAGAGAAACAGGAAATTAAATGCACACACAAACATGAGCAGCAGCCACATTGACCTTGAGCCATTACATTTTTTGGGCAAAGAAACCCACCAGTAGTAAATTGAATTAAATAATGTTTCATGTTGGCTTGAGGAAATCAGAACATGCAGTTCTCAATTTTATTTCACAAGCCTTCTTCATCTGTCTCCTGCCAAGAGTGGTCCCTCTTCTTCTGCCAACGACATTGTGACACAGAAGTGAAGAAGGCAGAAAGGAAAAGAGAAAGAAATAGTGGGTGTCCCTGCCCACTGGCCCCATCTCCAATAGCATCAGTCCTCTGATGTGCCAAGAATATAATCTGTAATATAAAACAGTTTCTCATTTTTGCTGTAATCTAGTGTTTCTCACCCTCAGCAACTTTAAGGTGTGTGGACTTCAACTTCCAGAATTCTCCAGCCAGCATGCTGAGAATTCTGGGAGTTGAAGTCCACACATCCTAAAGTTGCTGAGAGTGAGAATTACTGCTGTAATATGATATATATTGTTCTTGATTTGTTCTATAGTACTTGAAATAAAAAAATAAAGTCTCTTTTGACTCCTAGTAACTTCATGGACATGTTCATGTCATTTTCTTGGCCACAATATGTATCTGATGGACTCCATTTATTGGCAGCAGTATGGAAGTAGTTTGCCATTACCTTCTTCCAGAATGTTTTTTTTCAACTTTGCAGTCTTCTCTACATCCCCTGGGATTTCCTGGCAATCTGAAATATTAACTATATCTGACTCTGCGTATTATTTTTTTTCCAGGACGAGCCAAAGTCAACTAGATGTTGCCATCTGCTCTGACTTCTGATGCTTAGAAGAGTCCTTATTTCATTCAATGAGCTCGGTCACCATTATTTACATTTATTATTTTCAATGACACTTTTGTCTCACTTTTCTTCCAAGGGGCTGAGAACAACTTATACTGTATGTCATTCATGGTATCCACACAAATTTGTAAGATAGGCTAGTTTAAGCAGAAGATTGGACACGGCATTAATGGAACATGGAATCTGAGACACAGAAGGCAAGGAGGGGGCATTAAATTCTTTCTTTTCCCCACTACCAATGACCTCCTTCCCCAAAGCTGCTATTTGCATTGAAGAAAAGCTGTTTGCTCAGGTACTCAATACTCCCTTAGTTATTACTTAGATTTTTAAATATACATGTTAATTGGAAATATTTACTTACTTATTTACTTACTTACCAGTCAGTAACTAAGGTTCTTTGGGTGATTTACGGTAAAATGTAAAATAATTTAAAAAGAATAGTGAAATAACAACCAGATAGGCAAAGATTAACTGCAAGATTAGCAGCAGAGGAGCAATCAAACAACACAATAGACCCTAATCAAGGAACTATTAACTCAGCCAATCAACCAAGCAGCAAACAACAACCCAATCAAGGTACTACCAAGGAGAGTACAACACCCCCACCAACACAGGCAGGACAAGCCAGGGTATATAAACAGAGAGCAAGTTCCACTCCCTTTTCGCACTGAAGATGTTGCCTAGCCTGGCAATGAAACATCTGCAAGAAAACAACAAGGCTCAGAGAGCACCATGGACTCCACAGTTCAACCCTGAGCTACAAATATTCTCTTCGATTAATAGTGAAATAAACATGAAATCAAAGGCACAGTGTACACAACATTGCTAAGCCATATACTGTAGGCTGGCTGGTAAAAATGCATACATCACCATCTTACCTACAGTAACATGCAGCTCTTCAACCAGAATTGGAGGTTTCCTTATGTCATCCAATTCCAGAATTCCAGAATGGCCCCCTTTTCCAGTTGCTGCAAACTGGGGTTTGGAACATTGTCTTCTCATTCCATGCAGTAAATGAACATGGTGGGCATTCCAGATTCAGAGAACAGAGTACCCATAAAGAAGCTGCTACACTTGGTTAAAGAGCTGCATGGAACCAGGGCTAAGAACCTCACATATTCCCACTACTTTTCTGCATAGTTTAACATCAGTCCACAGCTATCTGAAGGATTAGGATGGGAGCCCAATCATTTGCCCTGATGTTGGCTGATGCATATATCGCAGTGCATCTTCTCAGTGGCACTAATGAACTTCTGAGACAGAAGTGCGCTCAGTAATTATTCAGGCAGGTCCACAGTTCACATATACATCATCATAACAGATGTATATCAGAGCAGGTTTTTACAAACTTCTGCCACTGGTGAACTCCTCAACAGGTGGGCATAGTTCCTGGGATCATCAATATATTCCAGAAATAATCAGGAGTTAATCAAACATGAGGTATTTCCAACTGAAAAGAGCTGGCACAGTTGAAAAAAGATGGTACCTTCAGCAAAAGCAATGCTTTTCTCATGTGTAAAAAGGTAAAGGTAAAGGTTCCCCCCGCACATTTGTGCAGTCGTCGTGTCCGACTCTAGGGGCCGGTGCTCATCTCCGTTTGTTAGCCCAAGAGCCAGCGTTGTCCGAAGACGGTTCCGCGGTCATGTGGCCGCATGACGCGTGTGGAACGCTGTTACCTACCCACCAAAGTGGTACCTATTCATCTACTTGCATTTGCATGCTTTCAAATTGCTAGGTTGGCAAGAGCTGGGGCTAGTGCGGGAGCTCACTCCGTCACGCAGGGCTAGGGATTCGAACCTCCGAACTTGTGATCGACAAGCCTGGCGTCTTACCCGCTGAGCCACCATGCCCCTTATTCTCATGTGTCCTATTTTACAAACTGTTGAAAACATGGAAAAGGAAGAAAGAGAATTCAAGCTTTATTATTTCAGTAAAAATATTTTCAAGACAACATTGTAGGAAATTCTACAATGCCTCTATACTTTTATGTGACCCAATCTGATTTGTAGCAAGCTTATATGAATAAGAATATAGAGAAGAGAAAGGCACAAATATATTTTACATTTCAGCTAAATGCAAAAATTAAAACAAAACTCTTAATCTTTAAAAGTACTGTATTATTCTATTGTGCTGGCTACCAAGTGATCTTTTTAAAGAGAAAACAGCAGTGTTTTTACTGCTAGGAAACTCTGCATAGATTTTCTTGAAAAAGCTATTTAGATTGTTAATGTCCATTAACTTTTTTAAAAAGATTACATAAAACTGCTTTAAATTATATGTCTTTACATGATTTTTAAAAATTTCTAGGCTGCAAAATCATTTAAAAATATATAATGAAGATAAATTGCATAGCACACGCTGGCTGAGTTCACATGCAATGCTAAGCCAGAATGAAGCTTGTTTAGCTTTGGTTTAGCATGTTAACAAATCCTTAGTCAATAAACCACATTGAAGTATAACAGGCCTTAACAGGATGCATGAAGCAGTCACAGCAGCTCTATTTGCAGAATATACTAAACCAAAAAAGTTTGGTAAGTTAATAAATATGCTCACCGTTCTAGCTACCTGTACCACACTTTAACCAAAGTTTGAGGTTAATTGTGTCATACACACCCAGAGAAGCCACTGTTTTGGGATTTGCAAACTGGGCTTTGTAATTACAATAATCCCAGTTTACACAGACCCACAATGGCAGTCATCTGAGGCTAGATAATATAAGCATACAGTACATCTTGGTATAGACATCCAATAGAAGCCACAATGATGTTACATGTATGATGATATCATGACCCACATAATGTTACTCCCTTCTTCCCCCCCCCTCCATACATTGGTAAATTAGATGACAGAGTGCAGATTCATTAATTAAGTTTTTCATGGCTGTATGTATTGTATGATCTCAGTCAGTATAAATCTTCCTCTTACAGAACCAGGAAACAAGCTATTCTGTATTTATTGGCCTTACCTTTCATCTCCTTAGTGTTCAACCTAACCTGTCAAAAGACATAGAAAGCAAGAATAACTGTAAGCCATTTTAAAGAGTTTTTAAATAAAGGAACTCTGAGAATTAGATTTTGCAAGAAATAAGGATTTGCAAAGTGCTCTTCCACTAGTGAGGGTGGCACTTTTGCCACTGGAGAAGCCCTGCTATAGCCACAGACAGCTCCAAGTATATACCTGCTGGATATATTAGTGCCAGGAGGTCCTAAAATACGGTAGGTCACAGTGACTGTGAACCCTTTGAATCCAAAACCCTATGACTCTCTACAACCCTCATTAAACCACCTTGAAATGAGATAACTAGTTTCCTGAATCACTGACCTAGAAATCAAAGAATCATACAATGTATGAGTTGGAAGAACCCAGCCATATAGCTGATCCTTCAGCTGTATGCCAGTCCCAAGCCCGGATAAATGGGGAGGGGAGGGAAGCAATGGTGAACTTTTGTTGTTGTTTATTCGTTCAGTCGCTTCCGACTCTTCGTGACTTCATGGACCAGCCCACGCCAAAGCTTCCTGTCGGCCGTAACCATCCCCAGCTCCCCCATGGTTAAGTCTGTCACCTCCAGAATATCATCCATCCATCTTGCCCTTGGTCGGCCCCTCTTCCTTTTGCCTTCCACTTTCCCCAGCATCAGCTTCCTCTCCAGGGTATCCTGTCTTCTCATTATGTGGCCAAAGTACTTCAGTTTTGCCTTTAATATCATTCCCTCAAGTGAGCAGTCTGGCTTGATTTCCTGGAGTATGGACTGGTTTGATCTTCTTGCAGTCCAAGGCACTCTCAGAATTTTCCTCCAACACCACAGTTCAAAAGCATCTATCTTCCTTCGCTCAGCCTTCCTCTGGTCCAGCTCTCGCAGCCATAGGTTACTATGGGGAATACCATTGTTTTAACTATGCAGGCCTTTGTTGTCAGTGTGATGTCTCTGCTCTTAACTATTTTATGAAGATTTGTCATTGCTCTCCTCCCAAGAAGTAGACGTCTTCTGATTTCCTGGCTGCAGTCAGCGTCTGCAGTAATCTTTGCGCCTAGAAATACAAAGTCTGTCACTGCCTCCACTTTTTCTCCATCTATTTGCCAGTTATCAATCAAGCTGGTTGCCATAATCTTGGTTTTTTTGAGGTTTAACTGCAACCCAGCTTTTGCACTTTCTTCTTTCACCTTCGTCATAAGGCTCCTCAACTCCTCCTCGCTTTCAGCCATCAAAGTGGTATCATCTGCATATCTAAGATTGTTAATGTTTCTTCCAGCAATTTTAACTCCAGCCTTGGATTCATCAAGCCCAGCACGTCGCATGATGTGTTCTGCGTACAGGTTGAATAGGTAGGGTGAGAGTATACAGCCCTGCCGTACTCCTTTCCCAATCTTAAACCAGTCCGTTGTTCCGTGATCTGTTCTCACCGTTGCTACTTGGTCGTTATACAGATTCCTCAGGAGGCAGACAAGATGACTTGGTATCCCCATACCACCAAGAACTTGCCACAATTTGTTATGATCCACACAGTCAAAGGCTTTAGAATAGTCAATAAAACAAAAATAGATGTTTTTCTGAAACTCCCTGGCTTTCTCCATTATCCAGCAGATATTGGCAATTTGGTCTCTAGTTCCTCTGTTTTTTCTAAACCCAGCTTGTACATCTGGCAATTCTCGCTCCATGAATTGCTGGAGTCTACCTTGCAAGATCTTGAGCATTACCTTACTGGCATGTGAAATAAGTGCCACTGTTCGATAGTTTGAACATTCTTTAGTGCTTCCCTTTTGTGGTATGGGGATATAAGTTGATTTTTTCCAATCTGATGGCCATTCTTGTGTTTTCCAAATTTACTGGCATATGGCATGCATCACCTTGACAGCATCATCTTGCAAGATTTTAAACAGTTCAGCTGGGATACCGTCGTCTCCTGCTGCCTTGTTATTAGCAATGCTTCTTAAGGCCCATTCAACCTCACTCTTCAGGATGTCTGGCTCTAACTCACTGACCACACCGTCAAAGCTATCCCCGATATTATTATCCTTCCTATACAGATCTTCCGTATATTCTTGCCACCTTTTCTTGATCTCTTCTGCTTCTGTTAGGTCCTTACCATCTTTGTTTTTGATCATACCCATTTTTGCCTGGAATTTACCTCCGATGTTTCTAATTTTCTGGAAGAGGTCTCTTGTCCTTCCTATTCTATTGTCTTCTTCCACTTCCACACATTGCTTGTTTAAAAATAATTCCTTATCTCTTCTGGCTAACCTCTGGAATTTTGCATTTAATTGGGCATATCTCCCCCTACCACTGTTGCCTTTTGCTTTCCTTCTTTCTTGGGCTACTTCCAGTGTCTCAGCAGACAGCCATCTTGCCTTCTTGGTTTTCTTTGTCTTTGGGAGGTTTTTTGTTGCCGCCTCCTGAACAATGTTGCGAACTTCTGTCCATAGTTCTTCCGGGACCCTATCTACTAAATCTAGTCCCTTAAATCTATTCTTCACCTCCACTGCATATTCCTTAGGAATATTAGTGAGCTCATATCTAACTGATCTGTGGGTCTTCCCTATTCTCTTTAGTCTGATTCTAAATTTTGCAATAAGAAGTTCGTGATCTGAACTACAGTCAGCTCCAGGTCTTGTTTTTACCGACTGTATAGATGTCCGCCACCTTTGGCTGCAAAGGATGTAGTCAATCTGATTTCGGTGTCGACCATCTGGTGAAGTCCATGTATAAAGTCGTCTTTTAGGTTGTTGGAAGAGAGTGTTTGTTATGCACAGTGAGTTGTCTTGGCAAAATTCTATCAGCCTATGTCCTGCTTCATTTTGTTCTCCCAGACCATGCTTTCCTGTAATTCCAGGTGTCGTCTGACTACCCACCTTAGCATTCCAGTCTCCTGTAATGAAAATTACATTATTAATATTAATTCTCACTACCCCGCAGCACAATTTCACCAGAACACTTTATGGCAAGAGCTCAACATGATGCAGATATGGAGATGCAGATATGGATACCAACAGCGGACCCTCCAGGCTGGATGGTAACCTACAAGCCACTGGAGAAGAGCAAGGGCTAGTGCTTAGTAGTCAGGGTTTTTATCACGTTGTTGGGGGAAAGCCTACAGGAAACCCAACAACTGATGGTGTCCATGATGAAAGGGGCAGCCCACACTGTACAAAGTCTCACCAATTTGGTACATGGAATGTCAGAGGCATGTCCCTTGGCAAATTGGAAATTGTAAAACGAGAAATGATCAGAATGAATATAGACATCCTTGGTATTAGTGAGTTGCACTGGACAGGTAATGGTCAATTCAAATCAGATGAGTTCCTTGACCCCTCGGAATCCATTTATGCCAACTTGGAAAATCCTTCCTTGAATAGAGGTGGGGGCCTCAGGCACAACCTCTCCCCCATCTTCCTCCCTGCTTTGTCTTCTGTGCCTAGGAAGATTAAGACCATTTCACAAGCTCAACAGCAGCATGGTGATCTTAACGATCCTCCTTTAGATGATAAAAGGACTTAAAATAACATCTCAATATAACCATGACCTAGCCCCAGGTGTAAGGTCACACAGCTACCTAGAAACATATTTAGGATTCCCTTACCAACTTTGCGCAGACTGAAGAAGCTCCTTGGATAAGGAGCGAAACGTTTCCACTGAGAAAATAGAAATCCAGTTGACATGATTCAAGCTACAGACTAACTCATGAGCATTTCAATTGGAGGTCAGCCTTTATTAAAGGCGCTATGGACTTGGAAGAAGCACGAGTACAGAGCGAAAGGAAAAAAAGAGCTAAAAGGGAGGCACGTCAGGCAAACCCTCATCATGACCGTCTCCCACCCGGAAACCTATGCCCTCATTGTGGGAGGTGGTGCGGATCCAGAATTGGCCTTTACAGCCACTTACGGATCCACTGTTAAAATTTTACCCTTGGAAGACAATCTTACTCGGCTATGAGTGATCGCCAATGAATGAATGATGAATGTTCTGGACCACTGATGGTATCAATTGTATGCAGTAGATGGTATCAGTCGAAAATACCTTTAATTTCTTCTATACATAACATTTATCACCCTTAACCTCAAAAGTATGTGGGAAAACTTGCCTCGTTATTACTTCATTACTCCAACATTTGTCATTATACATCTCATTTTATCACTGACACTCAATTGTGGCAAAAGTGTTATTCAACTGTCATAACACATTTATTCTTACATGCCACTTTATATTTTTCCTTGTTCATTTTAATATGAGGTCATCATATTAACATCACTAACTATTGATCTAGTAGAAAATGCCCTGTTGAAAAGTAGTTCTGCAGGAGGGCAACCTTGTTCCAAAAGTGATATCCTTTAATAATGGTAAACAAACATCTGTTCTTGTTCTGCTAGCCTTCTATAACATATGTTTAATAAGGACGGTTTCAAGAACACCTTTTGGCCTTTAAAAAGCCCTGAAAACACTAACACAGTACTGCAAGGAAGACCAGATAGAACTCAATTATCAGAAACCTGAAATCATGGCATTTGCAAAAGGCCCAAGAGCCACTCCTGGAGCATAGATGGCCACAAGATTGATCAGGTCTCCTGTTTCAAATACCTGGGGGTAGTCCTTCATTCTGCCGGCAGTAGGAAAGTCCATTTTTTGGTAAACGTTCCGACAGACACGGACACTGGAAACACTCCGGAACAGAAAAGCACACCTACTCTGCTCCTTAACCTTCCTAATGCGATGCAGAGATACCAGGACCATTCCAGCCTTTCTCAGAACAAAAAGGACCTTCAAATCATCACAAGCCAGCCGCATTTACGACCGCCTTGAACAAGCCCTCCTGGACGAGAGAATTCACACAACACGCAGAAATCTTGCCATCACAGAAAAAGATCTATTCGCCACACATATGAGCCTCAGTCACAAAATGAGAAGCCAGGATTGGGACAAGATTGATACCATATCCTACAGAAAAATGGAAAAGGACATCATTGACTACACAAACAGACAAAAGCAAAAATTCAACAAATGCCAAAACAGTCAACCAAAACTGGCACTGGATACTTCACACATTGTCATCAATTTGACAGAACGCCTATTCTCTCCTGAAGAAACCTCCATCCTAAGCAAAGGAGGAAACTTTGCAATTACACCCACCAGAATTCCGGTGGAAGATATCATTGCCAATGTGGAATCAGCCATTCACCAATGGCCGGAGGAAGCAGAAGAAATAAGGGGTGAAGTGGCAAGAATCCTAAAGAAAGCAAAGCCCCCCACCAGCAACATTACTAAGAAGGAGAGAAACGCCATAGAGACCCTCAATTCGGACCCAGACATCATCATCCTTCCAGCAGACAAAGGCAACGCCACAGTAATTATGAACACAGATGAATACAAAGACAAAATCAGAGAACTACTAGACCCCACCACATACAGAACAATAAGACGGGATCCGACCAACAAAATCATGAAGCAAACCAACACACTGATAAAGAGCTCCTCCCTGCATCCCAACGTACTACAACGTATTTGCAAGACAGAAGCTCTCTCACCAAGACTATACGGACTCCCCAAAATCCACAAAGACTCGATCCCACTCAGACCCATTGTAAGTGCCATTGGCTCCCCGACATATGAATTATCCAAACATTTGGCAACCCTTTTACAGACCCACATCGGACAGACTCCATCACACATCAAAGACTCAGGACACTTCATCAACAAAATCAGCACGCTAAAACTCAACCACACGGACAAACTGGTCAGCTTTGACGTGGTATCCCTGTTTACCAAGGTACCAGTAAGGGACACCCTGGCACTCATCAAGCAAATCTTCCCAGAAGACATTACAGCTTTATTTCAAAACTGCCTAACAACTAGTTACTTTCAATGGGAGAATGAGTTCTACGAACAGATGGATGGCGTTGCCATGGGAAGCCCCCTGAGCCCAGTCATAGCAAACTTTTACATGGAACATTTTGAAAAACAGGCTTTGGAATCGGCTCCCATTACACCAACAGTCTGGTTCCGGTTCGTGGATGACACCTTCGCAATTTGGAGTCATACTGAAGAACTGGAGAAATTTCTGGACCACCTAAACGGCATCCACCCCAATATACAATTCACTATGGAAAAAGAAACTGACGGCAAACTTCCATTTTTAGATACGCTGGTCATACGCAAACCAGACCTCAAACTAGGACACAAAGTATACAGAAAACCCACCCATACAGACCGGTATCTGCGCAAAAATTCCAATCACCACCCACGACAAAAGAGAGGCATGATCAAAACCTTGGTGGATCGTGCTAATCGAAACTGTGAAACCCAATTTCTCAACAATGAACTTAACCATCTTAATTGGGTCCTACAGGCGAATGGCTATTCCAAGAATGAAATAAAAAGAGCCATCAAACCAAGAAAACAACATCCAACTGAAGAAAAACAGCCCCCCACAAACAAAGTATTCTTGCCCTACATCAAAGTAGTCACTGACCGCATGGGAAAACTGATGGAAAAACACAACTTTCAAACAGTCTTCAGACCCACCAGGAAAATACAACAAATGCTAAAATCAGCAAAAGACAAAAGGGACCCCCGCACCACTGCAGGAGTATACCGCATACCATGCAGCTGTGGACAAGTATACATCGGAACCACAAAACGAAGCATTCACACCAGGATAAAAGAACACGAAAGACACTGCAGACTACAGCAACCAGAAAAATCTTCAGTAGCTGAACATGCTCTCAAGCAAACGGGACACAAAATCCTATTTGAAAACACAGAAATACTGAACAACACCAAAAGCCACTACACCAGATTATACAGAGAAGCCATTGAAATTCACAAACACCAGCACAGTTACAATAAAAAAGAAGAAAGTCTAAAAATTAGCAAAACCTGGCTACCAGTCCTGAAAAACACAGCCTGCAAAAGGTCAACAAACTCAGTCCAGCCACCAGGACATGGGAATACTTCTCACAATGAACATGCTAATCACACTCATCAGCCACTCATTAACATTTCAACACAACAAAAAACCCCACCTAATCTATAATTTAGCTCTATAAATAGAAAACAAACAAAACATTGCCACTCTACCTGGGCACAGAGATTTCACTTCTGTCTGTGCTCCTGCCCTCTGAAGATGCTGGCCACAGATGCTGGCGAAACGTTAGGAACCACAACTTCCAGAACACAGCCACACAGCCCGGAGGACCCACAACAGCCAATCCATTTTCTATTCCAAATTTTGCACTAATAGGTAAAAAAAAAAAAACCTTCCATTATTTATAGGTTTTGGTTATTTGATTTGATAATCCCTACATTCTGTCCTCTATATGTCATTTATTGTCAGCCTTATGAGGGAGACCAGACAGGAAACATGACCAGATGTGGTAATTCTTATTGTAAAGCTACATTAAAAGAATTTAGTTTTTTGCAAGTCTGAAAGTATATCTCTCCACCTGTCTCCTTTACAGCTGACACTAGGGAGGGTCTCAGACTTCCAGTGGGAATATGGCGGACTGAGCAGCTGTGCCCGCGGGCTCCACAGGCAGAACTGACAACGCGGCAATTTTTTTTCGGGCTCAGGCAGGTTTTCCTGAAGCCCAGGAGTGTTCTCCGGATGAAGGAAAACACCAGGAATCACCCCATCTGTCCTCCAGATGGCTGCTTGCAGCCAGAAGATCACAAACAGCATTTCACGTTCGACTGGTAAGAGTAGCTGGGAGGCTGGGACATCACCATTTTCCAAGCCACGCTGTAGCCTTAAAGGGACACTAAGACTGGCCACCCCATTTCTAAATCACCAAATTTATATATTTTTAAGTATGTGTACCCTAAGAAAGGCTTTCTACAGCAAGGAGAAGCGGGCTGTCTTGGTGCTTATCATTATTTTTAGGATTACTTTTTTAAAAAATTCTTTTTTAAGTTTTGGAATTTGTTTCCCTTCCAAATATAAAGGAGGATTGAGAGTAAATAATTGTCTTCCTGTTATTATTTTTGTACTAAATTTGAAGATATTAGCATTTTCCTACACATTGAATCGGCTCATTTAAACTTTCAACTTTCTGTTTCTACTTTCCCTGGGGAACTGTCTGTTTATCTCACTTTCACTTTGTGTAAACATACTCAGGAACTTTTTCATATCTTCAACTTTCACTGGTTAAGCTCCTAGGGGGTGCCATAATCTACTGCATGAGGAATGGAAGATTTTTAACAGATTTTTTCTGACTTCTATCAAGTTTTTATACAAGACATTCAGGACATTGTGGAAAATATGAGTTTTAAAATGTGTCATCTGGTTGGGGATGTAGTGGATGAAATTGAGGAATTCAACAGTGATAGAAATGTTTTTTCTAAGAATGAGATTGGGATTTCTGTTGAGATGCTGGATGAAGATTGGATAGTGGAGTTGGAGAAATTCAACGGAGAGAGGGATCTGCAAGCAATAAGTAAAATTGACTTTTTGGTGAAATGTTATGAAAAAGAAGGAGTCATTATGTATCGGAGGTTTTCTGAAGAGAAGTTGGAATTTTTGAGGGGGGCAGTTGGGCTGTTTGATTTTTTCAAGAGAAAAGCTCTGTGCACATTGTGGGGATATGTAAATGCTTTGGTTTATTTTGAAGTGGGATAAGGGTTAAAGAATGTTTATCTTGATCACTGGATTAGGGTTTGACTGATGTTATTTGTTTTTAAGGATATGGATTAAGATTATTAGGGTATAAAATGTTTATTTTGATGGTTCTAAGAGTTTGATTTAAGGTTATTGTTTCAAATTGCTTTTCTTTTTTGGGTTTATTAAGATTAAGATTATTAAAACTGTTGTATTATTTAGTATAATGGCAGACAATTTATGTGCTTTTTAGTTTGACTTTTATTATAGTAGACAGAAATGTATAGAATAGTAGTAAGGTAAAGGTTCCCCCCACACATTTGTGCAGTCGTGTCCGACTCTAGGGGCCGGTACTCATCTCCATTTGTTAGCCGAAGAGCCAGCATTGTCCGAAGACGCTTCCACGGTCATGTGGCCGGCATGATGCATGCGGAACGCTGTTACCTTCCCACTGAAGTGGTACCTATTAATCTACTTGCATTTGCATGCTTTCGAATTGCTAGGTTGGCAAGAGCTGGGGCTAGTGTGGGAGCTCATAGTAGTAGGAAGGGAATAATTAAATAAGTGTTATTTTTGGGGGGGAAGTTGTTTAGGAGGTTTATATGATTTTTTTTCTTTATTTTAATATAAGGGGAGGGAGTAATTGTACTTAGTGATTTTTATAATGTGCTAAAGGGGGTGATTTATAGAAATAATGTGATTTTGGTTTAATATAGAGTAAGAGATTGATTATGGAAAAAAATTGTATATCCTTGCTGTTAAAAGTCGGAAGTCACATCTTTCTGTAATGTTATAAAATAAATTTCTTTTGTGTTTTCACACTTTTTTAGTTTTTCTTCTTTTTTTGTAGTTTTTTTTGTTTTTTCATAGCTTTTATCTTTCTCTTTAAACTTAATAAAATTCATAAAAATAAAAAAAAGAAACTAGGGAGGGTCTCTTCTGAGCCTCTTGCTCCACTCACATTCCTGCTGTGGGTTCATCTGCCTTTTATCTGACTGTTCTCTTGGCTGCATCTTTTTGCCCTGTCTCCCAAGGTCACTCCCACATACCATTACATTTATAAGGATATTGAATAGCAATGGACCAAGGACAGAACCCCGGCAGATTCCACTTGATACTTCCCTCTCTGACAATGCAGAACATACTTCAAGTGCGGTTGTTCAACCAGTTGTAATTCATTCATTCATTCATTCATTCATTCATTCATTCAATCTGTATGCTGCCACAATCGCAAGACTCTTGGTGGCTAACAAGATACAAACATACAATAAATATAAAAAGTAAGGCTAATGAAACTCAAACAAAATATATATCATCAGGCCCCAAAAGGCCTCTGGAAAAGCTCCATCCTCAGCCTTTTCCAAAAGGCAGGCAGTGCCAGAGACAAATAGACCTCCAAGAGGAGGTCATTCCAGAGGGCCAGCCCCATCACTAGGGTGAGCATACATCCCGTTTTGAACGGGACAGTCCCGTTATTTTAGCATTTTTCAACCGTCCCGTCATTTTGATCAAAATCTCAATTTTGTCCCTTTTTTAAACCCGGCGGGAAGGAGGACAGGAAGACAGGAAGGAGGACTGGAGCCGGACTTGCCATTGGAGGCAGCCCGGAAGAGGCCCTATCAGCGTGGCAACTGGAAGCCCAGTTGCCACGTGCGAGCCCAGCAGCAGAAGCAACACCACAGTCCAGGTTCCTGCCTCCTTACCTGATCCTGAGATTGTTTGCCCAGCAGTGGTGAGTCTAGGGAAAGCAAAGCAGGCACGGGAAGGTTGTGGAAAGAGGGTGCGCGTATGCGCGTGTGTGTGCGCGCGCACGCAGATTACTTGCTCAGCGTAATCGCGCGCACACACACACACACACACACGCACCCCACATCCTCTTTCTCCAGCCTCCCTGCAACAGGTGCGGGTGCATTTGGTCATGGGGAGGCTGGAGAAAGAGGGTATGGGGTGCGTGTGTGTGTTTGTGTGTGCATCTGATCGGGCTTGGCCGAGGGAGGAGAGTTGTCAGGCCGCTGAGCAGGAGAAGCCTCTCTCTCCAGCCTCCCTGCAACAGAGCAAGAGCGGGAGGAGCCGGCTGCGCTCGGCTGCTTCAGCCACACACTCTGACTGCCCTGGCAGGAGCTGACCATGCTGGGGGGCTTCAGCGGGTGGCAAGGGGCGGAGTGGTGTGGCTGAAGCCCCTCAGCGCGGCCGGCTCCTGCCGAGGGCAGTCTGTCCTGTGAGTGTGTGAGTGTGTGTGTGTGTGTGCATCTGATCGGGCTTGGCCGAGGGAGGAGAGTTGTTGCCGCTGCTGCCGCCGAGCAAGAGAAGCAGGAGCCGGCTACGCTGGGGAGCTTTAGCCACACCACTCCGCCCCTTGCCACCCGCTGAAGCCCCCCAGCACGGCCGGCTCCTGCTCGGCAGCCCGACAACTCTCCTGCCTCGGCCAAGCCCGATCAGATGCACACACACAAACACACTCACAGGACAGACTGCCCTCGGCAGGAGCCGGCCGCGCTGAGGGGCTTCAGCCACACCACTCTGCCCCTTGCCACCCGCTGAAGCCCCCCAGCATGGTCAGCTCCTGCCAGGGCAGTCAGAGTGTGTGGCTGAAGCAGCCGAGCGCAGCCGGCTCCTCCCGCTCTTGCTCTGGCCGCCGAGCAGGAGAAGCAGGAGCTGGCCACCCTGGGGAGCTTCAGCGGGCAGCAAGGGGCGGAGTGGTGTGGCTGAAGCCCCTCAGCACGGCCGGCTCCTGCCGAGGGCAGTCTGTCCTGTGAGTGTGTGAGTGTGTGTGTGTGCATCTGATCAGGCTTGGCCGAGGGAGGAGAGTTGTCGGGCCGCCGAGCAGGAGAAGCAGGAGCCGGCCACCCTGGGGAGCTTCAGCGGGCTGCAAGGGGCGGAGTGGTGTGGCTGAAGCAGCCGAGCGCAGCCGGCTCCTCCTGCTTCTCCTGCTCTGCGGCGGTGGCAGCAGCAGCGACTCTCCTCCCTCCCTCGGCCAAGCCCGAGGGGGATGGGGCAGTGGTGGGCCTCCATCCCCTCCATCCCCGCCCCTTGTTCTCCAGCCGATGACAGTGCTGTGTGCACAGTGTGTGTACTCCGGCCTCCCCCAAACACACCAGCTCTGCCGCACCATTTACTGCTAAAAGAAAAAAAAAACCTTTAAAAATCGGGGGGAAAAAATTAAAATCCGAGCCAATCACGTTGATGGGGGCGGGGTTTGCAGGCGGGAGCCAATCGTGTGGGTGGGGGCGGGGTTTGCAGGTGGGAGCCAATTGCGTGGACTGGGGGGCGGGGTTTTCAGGCCGGCATGGTGGCATAAGACCCTGTCCCGTTTTCCCATCCCAAATGTCCCGTTTTTGCCTGAAGGAAATATGGTCAGCCTACCCATCACCAAAAAGCAACACTTCCAGGCTTCAGCCCCCCAACTTCCCAAAAATGGGAGACAACCAGCTACTTCTCCTGGAAGGGATTCAGCCAACTCTAGTGGGGAGATGCGGTCCAGCAGTTAACCAGATGCCAAGCCATAAAGGGCTTTATAGGTCAATACTAGCCCTTCCTGCATTCAGAAGCTAATAAGAAGCCAATACAGGGCCCACAAACAGGTGTAATATCTGCCCAAAGGTCAACTCCTGTGAGCACCTGGACCACTGCATTTTGTACCAACTAAAGCTCCTGGGTGGTCTTTAAAGGCAGCCCCATGTAGAGTGTGTTGCAGTAGTCCAGAGCTCGAAAGATCATCAGTGATGCCTCCCATCCTCATCATGGTTTGTTTTCTTTGTTACCCTCTGGGAAGAGGTTCCGCTGTATCCAATGTAGAACAGCCAGATTGGGAAACAGCTTTGTCCCCCAGGCTATTGGATTCTTGAATGCCAAATAGGTTCTTTTAGGTGAAATATGTTGGATATGTAAAGAATGTATATTTTATAGTAATTATGGACTTTTATTAGTATTTTAATGTTTGACTGAAATTGTGAGTTAAAGAATGTATATTTTTTAAGAATGTATATTTTATAAGAATGGGTATTTTATAGTAATTATGGTTTTTTATTATTATCATTAGTATTTTATTGCTTGAGTGAATTTGTGAGCCAACTGCAACGAAATTTCATTCTATTGTGCACTTGTATAGTGTATAGTGGGATGACAATAAAGTTATTATTCTATTCTATTCTATTCTATTCTATTCTATTCTATTCTATTCTATTCTAGATTACTAGGTCAAGGGTCGGAAATGGCGGCTCGCGAGCCACATGCGGCTCTTTGGCCCCTTGAGTGTGGCTCTTCCGCAGCTGAACTAACCCCCGCCCCTTCCACGCAATTGGATCCCGCCCCCAAACTCTTACACTCTTACGCGCTCTTGCTCTTCAAGGCCGGGGCCACCCGCAGCCACCCACACCTCGCACACAGCCCGCAGGGCTCTCTGCCGCTCCCTTCGACGGAGGAGGGACCGGCGTGCCTTGGGAGCTGCTTCTGCTGCTGCTGCTGGTGGCATGTCTGGGCGAGGCGCGTGGGCGGAGCTGCCTGCCTGGCACTCGGGCACTCCGGCTGGGGTGCAGCGGGATGGGACCGTTGCCGGCGGCCCGCGAGGACCGGCCAGGGAAGGCGCGCGGGCGGAGCTGCCCGCCTGGCACTCGGGCGCTCCGGCTGGGGTGCAGCGGGACGGGAGCTCCGCCCGCGCGCCTTCCCTGGCCGGTCCTCGTGGACCGCCGGTGACGTTCCCATCCCGCTGCACCCCAGCTGGAGCGCCCGAGTGCCAGGCAGGCAGCTCCGCCCACGCGCCTTCCCTGGCCAGTCCTCGCGGGCCGCCGGTGACGGGAGGAGCTCTGCCGGGGGATTTTGCAGAGGGGAGATTTCCAAGGGGCGCTCTCCACCTCAGCCGCCCCTGCAGGCAGCGGCGGGAGCAGCGAGGATGGAGGAGAAGGTCTTCACGAAAGACCCTGGGGGAGGAGGCGGGGTGACGCTTCGCTCACCGCCCACCCGTCGTGGCTTACTCGGACCCCGGGGGAGGTGCAGTGGCGGGGCACGCGTGACAGCGGGCATGGTGTGCCTGGCGGCGGCACTGCACTGGGTGTGGCAGGCATGGCGGCAGCAGGCCCTAAGTGTGCGCGATTGGCCCCCGCCTGCAAACCCCACCCCCCTCCATGCGATTGGCCCCCGCCTGCAAACCCCACCCCCTTCCACGTGATTGGCCCCCACCCGCAAACCCCGCCCCCTTCCATACGATTGGCCCCCGCCCGCAAACCCCGCCCCCTGGCTCTCGAGCATGTCAAAATGCCCTCGAGCATGTCAAAATGGCCCCTGGCATAAAAAAGTTTGCCGACCCCTGTACTAGGTTGTAGTGTTGTCAAGCCCACCTTTTCCCCTCTTGTCCACAATGTATGTGTTCGAATAGTAACATACTGTATTTGATGATGGCATTACTAGAAAACTGGAATTGTAAGGCTCAAGACATGAGACTAGAGGCAAAACCAGAAATGACAGTACACTGTGGGTGCCATAAGATAGTTTTTTTAAAAAAAAATCTTTAAAATGCACTATTCTTGACTGCTTACTCTTACTCTTCTATCAAACTTTAAATAAAAGGTTTCCCTACAAGAAGGATGCACTCTAGATGCTTGTCCTTCAATTGTCATCAGCTTCAAATAGTTTGGTGGCAAGGGATCTGTGTAGGTTGTAGTCCAAAAGAATATCTAGAAGGCACCAGATTGCTTACTTCTGCCATGGCAGAATGGACTCTGCTAGTCCCGATGCACTCTCATATATTCCCCTAGATCAGAGCTTTCCAAACTTTTCATGTTGGTGACACACTTTTTAGACATACATCATTTCGCGACACACTCTTACAGCAGGGCATCATTTCGCGACACACTCTTACAGCAGGGCACAAGGCAGGCACTAGGACCTGTGTGGAATCACAGCAGGTTTGGAGGCAGCAAGGCACAAGGCAGGCACTAGGACCTGCGCGGAATCCTGGCAGGGCAGGTTTGGAGGCAGCAGCAGCCGCGACACACCCAGACACTGCAGCCAACACACTAACGTGTCCCGACACACAGTTTGGAAAGCTCTGCCCTAGATGCTCATCAGGCTTCCTTCCCCACCTGACCTTTAAAAGAAATTAATAAAAAAAGAATCAAATAGGAAGCTGGCATGATGCAAAACAACAGCTTCTAGCATCAAATTAGTTTCTAGCACCTTCTTTGGGAAGAGCATTCTGGTGAGACATTCACTTGTGAATGGTCAGGGCCACTATGACAGCCTTTTGTGAATAGGCCATTCTCCCATAGCAGCCATTTTTGTGAATATGCCCATCAAATGAGCTCATAAAATTTCCAAATGTGTTCCTAGCACTTCCTATCCGTACTCTAAAGCAACCTTCATCAATCTGCTGCCATCCAGGTGTGTGGTACTTCAACTGTTAACACTCTTATTGTACTTGTAGTCAAAGTCATGGACAGGCAGCAAGTTGGGGAAGCCATTCTAAATATCCCATGCATAAGGAAAAGTTGCCAGGGAAGAATAAGGCATGCACAGAAAATTACAATCCCATATGCAGCTTTGTCATAAGTGAAGGGGCAACCTTGACCAGTCACTTCAGAGCCTAGTTATATCCATAATGATACTGTCCCCACCTTTCCCTTCTCCTTCAGCATGAAAGATGAGTGGTTGCATGGAACGAGTCTCCGAGCTGTGATGGGAATCAGTCTCGCTTGGCTGCAAAATATATATATATCCTGGTATGGCTGTGATGAATCCTTTCATTATTCATCTGCAATTGCCCGGCTGTTGCCACTGCTTCCTGCTTTCTCTGCCATTCTCTCTTTTTTATATAAATAAAAATGAAAAAGGGGTAATGATAAATGCTGACAATGATTGCCTTTAAAGAACCTGACCAGAACATAAGGAAATTGTGCAAGGGGATGGGAACTGAAGACAGGAAGAATGAGAGAAAGAAAAAGCAAATTTATGAAAGGAGATACTTGATTCCCCCTAAGCTACACAGGGGGAGATAGGTGCAGGCAGAGGAGGAAAAGGATGTTTGTCATGGAAGCAGGATTTAGCTCACAATCAGTTGTGGATTTCCTTTCAAAGGCTGATGCACTTGAACAAGTTTGCCTCTTCCATCCTGGCATTTAAACACAAGTGGGGAGTGATAATTCTCCATCCAGTGATTCACACAAGTAGGACCATCATTTCTCTCTGGATAGAAGTGTCCGAAAGGATGAACGGTGTGAACGGATAGAAGTGTCCGAAAGGTGTGATGGAAACACACAGGGTGCCTGAGGAATCTTAATACCTGGGAGAAAAGGGGGAGAGGCATTCATCTTGAACTGACTACACAATCCATCCCCAACCCTCACCAGAGATCGCATGTGGGGGCAGTTACAAAGTGCAGAAGTCTGCCCATTTCTTATACTCTGCCTCAACCCAAAACGCTTTCATGGAATGAGGGTTGGGAATGACTGAGAACAGGGCTTGACCCTGCAGAAGCTAGTCCATTCCCCACCCCATGAGCACCACCCTCCCCCATGTCTTTCAGGCAGAGACGATGATGTGACCCAACAATATCTAGAAAGTCACAGGCAGAAACACACATGCAAGGAATGGAAGAAAGACCGTAACAGGCTGGCTTTCACACATCACTTGACTGGGTCTGGAAGGTGGACATAATTCCTCTCTTTACTCTGTTTTTCCAACTAGAACTGCTGCCTCCCGTTAACTGATATGAGAGTCAGTGTGGTACAGGGGTTAAGGGGTTGAACAGGCACTGGGGAGTCCACCCGCAGCCACAGCAGCTCACTGGGTGTCTTTGGGTTGGTCACTCTCTCTCTGGGCTCTGGTTGTGGAGAATAGGGGGGAGTGCCGTGTATGCGGCCTTGAGCTCCCGAACAAAGAAATCAGAGAAATCAAACGAAGAAATGTTTGTCTCACATGCTTCTTCTAGGAGCTCAAAGCAACATGCATGGGAGTCTTCCCTCATTTTGCCCTCACAACAACAATCCTGTGAAAGAGGCCACAGTGAGAAATAGCTGTTGGGGTTTGATAAACCCAGGAATTTACTTCTAGATATAAATTATACAGAGAGGCTTGATTTCTAGGTAAAAGGTGAAATATTCTGCACAGTCACCCAATTAGCAGCCATTGTTGTAGGAATGATGTGTCATGTGTGACTCATAAAAACAGGTGCTTAGAGTTAGGTTGGGTGTGGTGAATAACGAGAGTGACCTATAATGTGATTGGACAGGTTCACTATATATACAGGGACATTCTCAGTTCCCATTATTCCCATTTTACCTCATGAAAGCTGTATCGTTGATGGTGTATCATTTGTTACTTGTGGAAGTGATCTGTAAATACGTATGTATATAAAGTAAATAGGATATTTGATATAACTTCTGTTTGGAGTCTATTTACTGCATAGTACGTGGATCACTGGTGCCTAGGAGAGAGGCAGGCCGCTCCATCTCCGCGCGCTCCCTCTGACAGGGTTATGGGCCCAGAGGCGGCAGAGACGCCATAGACGACAGAAGGCTTTGCACTGGCTGTGGATCGGTGGATCGTGTGCAGTCTGTGAGCTGGAAGCTTTGGAAGCCTCTCCAGGAGTCATGTGGCTATTTGGAGTGATTTGGAGCTTTAACAGGTTCCGTGCCTGTGTGTGTGTTTTTCCTCCTATGCTTGTTTTACAGCTGGAGGACATTCTGATAAGGTCTGTGTCTTTAATCATCGGTGTCTGCCCAGAAGGGGCTGAAGACAGATGAGCACAGCGAAGATGTTGCCGGCGGCAGTCGGGGGAGGTTTTCCTCTGGAAAGACTGAATGACACTAATTATTCGTCATGGTCATATAAAATGGAAATGTATCTTTGGCGTGAAGGGCTTTGGAGGAGTGTACTTTGCCCTGAACCAGACCTGGAAGATGAAGAAGTTGCTCTAAAGAACGATAGAGCATTGGCAAGCATAATTTTATGTCTGGAAGATAGCCAATTGTGTTATGTTAGAGACTGTCAGTTAGCTTATAAGTGTTGGGAAGCTTTAAAGAATGTTTATCTAAGAAGCTCACCATTATGTAAAGTTTTACTAACATGGAAACTTTATCACGCCAGATTAGGGGTATCTGATAATATAAGGGATTACCTGCATTATATGACAGGGTTGTTCCAGGAGTTGGCTCAGAGAGATATGCAATTTACAGAAGCTAACAAAGTGTATATAATTCTCAGTTCTTTAAATGAAACGTGGGATACTTTGGCAATTAGCTTTGGTTCGTTATCTGAGGAAGATTTAACCATAAGATACTTATCTAGCAGGCTTTTAGAAGAAGAGCAAAGAAGGCAGCAGTGTTCTAATGTAATTAGGTCTAAGCAAAACAGTGTTTGTGTTAAGGAATGTTCTGATAACCAAAACAAGGTATTATTTGTGAAGAAAAAATGTTTCTGCTGTGGGTCACAAAAGCATTTGTTGAAACATTGTGATAAGAAACGGAAGACGAAGGCTAAGCTGAAAATTTCCAAGCCGGGAGAAGCTGCACAGCTGTCTTTAATTAGTTCAAGTGTAGAACAAAATTTAAAGGGACCATTTTTAATTGACAGTGGGGCTTGTCAGCATATAGGGAGTAACAGACAGATGTTTAAGAGTTTTAGGCAGGCTGATAAAGATCATGTTACTCTAGCTAATGGAAGCATTGCATCTGTGACTGGTAAGGGATTTGTATATGTACCAGGGTTAAATATTGAATTATCAATGTTGTGTGTACCTGAACTGGAGTACAATATAATTAGTGTGTCACAATTGGATAAACAGGGTTATACTGTACAGTTTGGTAATAATGAATGTATTGTTATGAAAGATAACAATGTTTGTGGCAAAGGTATTTTGCAGAACAATTTATATGAAATTGTACAAACCAGGACAAGCAGCAGCCATCATGGTGTAGCTACAATTAATAAGCCAACGCATGATTCATGTGCGCACCTGTGGCACAGAAGGCTTGGGCATCCGAGTTTCAAAGTGATTGAAAAGATGTCAGAAGCAAGTTCTGGAATGGAATTGAAAAAGTGCCAAGTGTATTTGGATTGCACAGCTTGTAAGGTTGCAAAGTCAAAGGTGTTTCCTGTGAGCAAATTCAGTGATAGGAAGTCACATAAACATTTTGAATTAGTTCACGCTGACTTAATTGGTCCATTACCAGCTTCAATAGGGGGTGCTAAATATGTTTTAGTCATTGTAGATGATTACACAAGATTTGGGTTCTGTTACCTATTGAAAGCTAAAAGTCAAACATTTGAAAAGTTTAGGAACTGGGTGCAGTTTGTGGAACGTAGGTATAGCACAAAAGTGTGTAGTTTACAAACTGACCGGGGTGCAGAGTTTCTGAGTGGGAGTTTTAAGCAATGGCTCCATAGAAGGGGCATTGTGCATAGGAGAACTAACCCACATAGTTCAGCTGAGAATGGCGTGGCTGAACGTAGGAATTTGGCATTGCAGACAGTGAAGGATTCACTCATTGCTGACTCAGGGTTATCAAGAGGATACTGGGGAGAGGCAATATTAACTGCTAATTATTTAATTAACAGGGTATGGAGTGTATCTGTAAACCAAACTCCATATTATATGTTATATGGCAAGAAGCCACCATTAGCACATTTGAAGGTGTTTGGGTGCACTGCCTATGTTCATGTGCATAAGGAAGTACGTAGGAAAGGACAGGCAAAAGCACAGAAGCTGACGTTTGTGGGGTATGAGCCAGGGACCAAAGGATATAGGTTCACTGATGGCAGGAAAGTTGTTATTTCTAGATCAGCAAGTTTTAGTGAGCATAGCAATTGGCAGAGATTACACGGGAGTAGTGAGGTTTATCTTCCTAGTCAGAGAAGTTTTGAGTTTTCAGAGCGGAGAGAGGCCACTGATGTGATTAAGAAGGAAGAGGAATTAACTCCTAGTGTGCCAATGATGCAGGATGCTACAGTGTTGCGCAGATCTGAGAGAGTTAACAAGGGCATACCACCTCAACGTTATACACCAGGTGATGTAAAAGTGTGTTTCATTGATTATGAACCTTGTAATTACAAGGACGTATTGAAGTTGCCACAACACGAGCAGAGTAGATGGAAAGCTGCTATGGATGTGGAAATGAAAGCCATTAATTCTCATAAGGTTTTCAAATCTACTAGGCTGCCTGAGGGACATAGAGCAGTAGGCTGTAGATGGGTGTATAAGAAGAAAACCTTAGTGAATGGTGATATTCAGTATAAGGCTAGGTTGGTAGCACAAGGATTTTCCCAGATAAAGAATCAGACTTATGATGAAGCTTTTGCACCAACGCTAAGAGGGGAGACATTTAGGTTTGCCTTAGCAATGGCAGCAGCTGGGAATTGTGTAGTACAGCATTATGATATCACAACAGCATATTTGCATGCTGATTTGAATGAAGAGATCTATATGATTGAAGCCCCAGGTTATGAATCAAAGTTTGCAGGAAGGGTATACAAGTTGCAGAAAGCATTGTATGGACTCACGTTGCTGGAATCTAACTTTATATTTTATTGAATTTTAAATATACATAGATAAAAGGTTGAAAAGGAAAAAGAAATAGAAATACAAGTCAAAGAAAGAAAGAAAAAAGTGTAGTAAAGTAACTAGAAAAAGAGAAAGATGAAACATAGAAATTAGAACTTCCGATTTATCTCTGGTCATAGTGATTTAAAAATAGTCTTTTACATGCTAGGTCTATATACAACATTGTAAAACATTTCCTGTCTAATATATCAATTTATATATATTTTAATCTTCAAAACCCCATATAAGCTTTACCCCTCCTGCATTTTGTAAATAGTCCATTAATGGTTTCCACTCTTTAAGAAAATAATAATTTGTATTTTCTTTTAGTAAACATGTCAATTTATCATTTTCTGCCATTTCCATTACTTTTAACATCCAGTCCTGTATTGTAGGTATAGTCTGATTTTTCCAATTTTGTGCATATATAAGTCTTGCTGCTGTAACCATATATTGCATAATTCTTGTAAATTTCTTTCCTATTTGTTCTTCTGTTATTCCCAATAAAAATAATTCTGGTTTATATGGAACTTGAATTTGTAAAATATTTTGCATCAATGAATGTATCTGAGTCCAAAATTTCTTAGCAATCTCACAAGTCCACCACATATGATAAAATGACCCCTCTTTTTTTTTACATTTCCAACATAAGTTGGAAACATTCCCGTACATTTTAGCTAACTTTTGTGGGGTCATATACCATCTGTGCATCATTTTATAGAAATTTTCCTTCAAATTATAACACAAAGTAAATTTTAATCCTTTAGTCCACATGTCTACGTTGCTGGAATCTAACTTTAGATAAGGAATTACAAAGAATGGGATTCAAGTGTAGTATAGCTGACCCATGTCTGTATGTAAAGCAATGTGAAAACGATGAACAGATTTTGCTTGTGATTTTTGTAGACGATTTGTGTCTTATAGCAAAAGATCAAAGCAGGGTAATTGAATTTACTGAAAATCTGAAACAGCACTTTGATGTCAAAGATCTGGGAGAAATTAAGAATTACCTAGGCATGGGTATTCAGAAGGTTGATGGGGGTTATGTTCTAGAGCAGCGGAAGACAATTGAAGCACTGCTAAGAGAGAACAATATGGAACAGTGTAAAGAAGTTTCAACCCCGATGACAACAGATTTTGTCATGACAGAGACTGGAGACGATGAACAAACTTCATGTGATCAAGAATATGTGATCAGTCAATAATTGGAAATTGTATTGTATTGTATTGTTGTGCAATATCGTCCATCTGAGTGTAATGTAGCAGATGTGATGACAAAGCCTCTAAGCATAGATAGACATAGGATGTGTGTATCTCAAATGTGTATGTCTTCTATTCTGTACAATTGAATGTAATATCTATTGTAAATTGAAGGGGTGTTGGGGTTTGATAAACCCAGGAATTTACTTCTAGATATAAATTATACAGAGAGGCTTGATTTCTAGGTAAAAGGTGAAATATTCTGCACAGTCACCCAATTAGCAGCCATTGTTGTAGGAATGATGTGTCATGTGTGACTCATAACAACAGGTGCTTAGAGTTAGGTTGGGTGTGATGAATAACGAGAGTGACCTATAATGTGATTGGTCAGGTTCACTATATATACAGGGACATTCTCAGTTCCCATTATTCCCATTTTACCTCGTGAAAGCTGTATCGTTGATGGTGTATCATTTGTTACTTGTGGAAGTGATCTGTAAATACGTATGTATATAAAGTAAATAGGATATTTGATATAACTTCTGTTTGGAGTCTATTTACTGCATAGTACCTAGATCACTGGTGCCTAGGAGAGAGGCAGGCTGCTCCATCTCCGCACGCTCCCTCTGACAATAGCGATTGGCCCAAAGTCACAGAATGAGGTATGGTTGGATGGAAACTTCATTGGCCCCTGTCTAGTATCTAAATTGCTGTATCACACTGACTTTCTCCTCTCCAGCAGTTTCTTTAATCTCCACTACTTAGGTTTCCTGTCTGCTTGTGAGCCCTAAAGAAGCCTTGCCTTAAACTTCTCCCTGGAATGGCTGATCCCTCCCCCTACCAGCCAGCCCCTACCAGCCAGTCCTCTTATATCCCAGCCAGTAGTTTTGCTTAGCAATATACACCCCTTGCAGCCATCCAAATCTCTTCTGCTTCCTGTTACAACTCTGCCTTTCCTCCTTGTTGCTTCTTTTAACCGGCATTATCTCAGTTGCTTGCTACTGTTTCCCTGATGTCCTTCAAATACCTCCAAATATCTCACTTTTTTGGAGGAGCCTTGGGGAAAAAACCTCTGAATCCTAGTACACATAGTCACATCACCTTTTGTTTATTCCTGTCCCAGTCTCCTGCCTTTTATGCTGTTTTCTTGATGTTCATTTTTTAGACTAAGATTTTTGGGTAGGAAGCAGTTCTCCATAAAAATTATGTTCATGGAGAATGCTAATAATATTGCTGCCTCTTTGTGAATAAGTATAGTGACTGCTAAGTTTTATCAAATCTGTTTTTGCTTCATGTTGTGTGGAACCATTACCATCACGTTTTATTATTGTGCGGATCTGCAGATTCTGAGTTCAGAATGTTATTTCACTGCAAGACTTCCAAGTATCATGGGCAGATTGCCAGGTTGGCCAACAATGATATTGCTGTTGTGTAGAAGGCTCTTACATGTGAATAAATCTGTTTTTTATGTGTCTACTTGGGAGGAAGACTAAAATGGTGCTACTGTTGACTGAAGAATGTTTCTAGGACACATGTTCAAGAAACTGTTTTAGGATCTTAGCATTCATAGCAGCACTAATTCCTCTCAGCAGCTTTATCCCTGGATCCCAGAACTTGAAAGAGAAAAATTGGTGTGCTGATCGAATGTGACCAATCAGCCTGCAGCACACATTCTGTAAGTTGGAACATCCATCTGTAAGGGGACCAAGCCTAGCCTCCTGATACCAAGCCCCCATCTGTTCCACTAAATGAAGAAACATGACAAGCTTTTAACTGAAAGGGCTCTCCAGGAAGTTACATTGATTATTCCAAGTTAATGCTTCCCCAATTCATAACAGGAAAATGGGGAAAGGGAATAACAAGAGCAGTATCAGGCACCAGAGGAGGAAAATCCATTTGCCTTTGGTTCCTGTTTTGTCAAAATCATCTCTTCTCAGGATAAGCCCTCCCTCTAACTGCAAGCAAAACTTTTGCTATTTTTCATTTAGAGGCCTAAGGTGACAGTTATTTACTTTGAATATAACCCTAAATGTTGGAAGCCATTTCATCACACACACATATATTATATTGATATTGATATATATTTCAGTACACATTAGTAAATGGGTTGGCTAAAAAATCTTTACTGAAACAAAGAAGTGATATGCATGCTAACATGAAAGGAAGGCTGCTGAAAACAGCTATCGTCTAAGCTGTGGAGTATTTTACTGCATTATTTGCAGTAATTGTGCTGATAACCTGCATCATCAGCTACTAGGAAATGAGGTTCTCTCCTGGTAAAGCACAGCCCATCTCATGGGCAGGTTGGAAGGAGTTGCAAATGCAGAAGGAAAAACGGGAGGAAGACGCAGGTGGGTCTCAGTCAAAAGGGGGATCCTTGAAGACAAGAGGCATGTTTCAGCAACCTGGACAGAGCCCAAGCAACAACGAACAGTTTAAGCCAGCAACAGCTAAGTCACAAGCAGGCGCTTTGATGTTCCCCGAAATGAAGGTAAGGAGTTGTTGTTGTTGTTCAGTCGTTTAGTCATGTCCGACTCTTCGTGACCTCATAGACCAAGGGTCGGAATTGGCGGCTCGCGAGCCAGATCTGGCTCTTTGGCCTCCTGACGCTGGCTCTTTTTCCATCTTTGCCGACCGACATCAGAAAGCCGGTCTCCGGAAGCGGCGCGAACCCTGGAGAAGACGCTGAGACAGAGACGCTGATTGGTGGAGGCTCAGAAGGAAGGGCGCCCCCACCAATCAGCGTCCCTGTTTCTTCTCCAGGAGAAGAACCCTGGAGAAGAAACGGAGACGCTGATTGGTGGCAGCGCCCTTCCTTCTGAGCCTCCACCAATCAGCGTCCCTGTTTCTTCTACAGGAGAACAACCCTGGAGAAGAAACGGAGATGCTGATTGGTGGCAGCGCCCTTCCTTCTGAGCCTCCACCAATCAGCGCGCGCCAAAGCGCCCCCTTCCACGCGATTGGCTCCCGCCCGCAAACCCCGCCCCCTGGCTCTCGAGCACTTCAAAATGTGCACGAGCATACCAAAATGGCTCTCGGCTCAAAAAGTTTGCCGACCCTTGTCATAGACCATAGCACGCCAGGCCTTCCTGTCCTCCACTGTCTCTCGGAGTTTACTCAAATTCATGTTCATTACATGAAGGTAAGGAGTACAGAGCCTTAAAAGAGGCAGTCCTCTTCTGGATCCACACACACAGCCATCTCTCCCTCTTGAATAGTAAGTAAGGCTTACTAATACTTGAAGATGAACAGGAATGCCTGGGTCATTCCAAAATATTTCTAGACAAACAGCAGCCTTGATGGTTTTCTGAGCATCTCCCTTCCCGTCTCCAGCCTTTGTTTCCCCATCAACAACAGAACAAGTATTAAAATCCTTCCCCCACTTTTTTTCCCCCAGACAGCTTTCCTTGGCTGTCTCTACACAGCTGCTTTATCAAGCAGTCAGAAGCAACAAGTTTTTCAGAGGACATGGTTGTTTTAAAGCTTTGAGGATAGATGCTTTGCTCATGCGAAGACACTTCGGTCACTTAGTTTTCACTTAGTGAAAACATTCTTTCAAATGCTTTGCACAACCCTATTACATACATTTTTAAGAGTATACGTTTGTTAATACAGAAGAGAGATGACTTTGGAGAAATATGCAGTGACCATTGTAAAACCTGAGCTCAGTCCAGGAAAACAAGCAAGTACAAGAAAGAAACTAATATTTCTTAATAATAATAATAATAATAATAATAATAATAATAATATAATAAACTATGTCCCACCATGACTCTCTGGTATGAGGGAGAAATGAAGAAATATTGTCAGGCTTTCAAGATGGCTATTACAGACTATATCAAAAGAGTTCTTGGTGTGATCTGTATCCTAACCTGGTCTACCTTGAAGGGATGACAGATAACGAGGTGGATTTTAACTAGATGGCCTCTATTTCCTTTTATTTGTGTATTTGTGGTTTAATTGCTATGTTTAATTTGTATATTTTTATTGTTTTCATTATCATCTCCATGCATCCATTTAGTGAGTAAACATGACATGAAATTCTATCAAAGAATAAGGATATATATCTCATTTGCATATTATTCCATTGCCATATTACCACACATGAATCAAAATAATCTCAAGGGGGGAAAATTAACTAATTAATTATCTGTAGTAGAGTATTACTATGGAGCAGAACCTATATAAACCTTCCTGTCTTTTTATGTCTGTAATACATGCGAAGGCTCTCAAATGATTAACATATACCAATCTAGGAAACAGGAGTGTGCACTGGATTTTTAAAGTGCAATCAGAAACTCAATTCACACATAATGAGCACCATTTCCTACCAATTCCTTCCTTTCCCCAATGTACACTTTAATCCAAAAGTTTTGCGATTTGCTAACCAAATTAATATCCAGATTATGTAACTGCATAATAACATAATATTTTAATGTGCTGTCTTCCCAATTAGTGCATTGCAGGAAACTGCAGTGTAACAATCCAGGAATCATCAGCCAGAGGGAGCATGTACAGATCTCGCTAGTTCTAATATAGTTGGAATTACAGTGTCTGAACTGTAAATTTATGAGGAATGACTGCTTTACCTTAGGTGATTGTTGAGGAATCAAAAATGTTGTGAGCATTGTGTTATTTTAATCTAAAGTGGATAAATAATGGTTTATTGCATTTATATGCTGCTGCAATCCAAATAGACTCTTGGTGGTTATTTGAACAGTTGAGGACTGATATACTGTAAGCATAATTTGTTTTTCCATTCCATCTGCCAGAAACCTACTAATTTCACTTCTTGACAGACCAATCATGTACCCTTATACCAAAACATAAATTATTGCCTCATATTAAAAAGCTATGTCTAGAACCAGGAATGTGGAAAAAAAGCATTCAAGATAGTTAAGCAGGGATTAAGAATATTCACACCCCTGTAAGAGACAGACCAGCTCCAAACTATTCAATTTACACCCACTCTCTTGAACCCTGCTCTGGTGTAAAAAAGGTAGTTTCCCCCCACATATTTGTGCAGTCGTGTCCGACTCTAGGGGCTGGTGCTCATCTCCGTGGTGAGCACCAAACTCTGAATTCTTGAACAGGACTGACACATAGTGACTGCTTCATACATAACATTAAGCCATACATTTTTAATTAGTTTGTTGAACTAGCTTCAAGTTGCCTAATACATACAGTGCTAAATTATAATGGATGGGATCTGCACATCAAAATTTTTGTACCAATCCTGCTTCTAAGAGATCTAAGTCTCAAATGCCTCTTTTAATAAAGTTATTTCACCCTGCTCAAATGTAATATTACAGTTGGTAGTGGAAGCTGAAACCTAAGTATAGTAATAAATGAAATAAATCCATGTCACGGTTAGCAGGAAACTTTTATTCAACACACTAAGCACACTGCTATGTAAAAAAGTATTTTCTAAAATAAAACTCCAGAACCACAACATAGCATATTTTTACAGTATTTGTCCTAAAGAAAGCTTGTAAAGGCCTCAAGAATCCAGGACCTGCTGAAAACAAAATGCACATGCAAGCAATTTCTATGTAGAACATAAGCTTTGCAGAGATCACAGTGTCTATGAAGGTTCTCAGTCATCCAGGTGGAATTGTCTGTAGCTTGAATCATGTCAACTGGATTTCTATTTTCTCAGTGGAAACGTTTCGCTCCTTATCCAAGAAGCTTCTTCAGTCTGAGTAAAGTTTGTAAGGGAATCCTTAAATATGTTTCTATGGTGGCTGTGTGACCTTGCACCTGGGGCTAGGTCATGGTTATTTGAGATGTTTCTAAGTCCCTTTATCATCCGAAGGAGGATCGTTAAGATTACCTTGCTGTTGTTGAGATTGCAAAATGTTCTTAATCTTCCTAGGCACAGAAGACAAAGCAGGAAGGAAAATAGGGGAGAGATTGTGCCTGAGGCCCCCACCTCTATTCAAAGAAGGATTTTCCAAGTTGGCATAAATGGATTCCTTGACCCCTCTTTCAAACCACTTATCTTCCCTGTCTAAAAGGTGAACATTAATGTCCTCAAATGAGTGTCCTTTTTTCTTTAGATGAAGGTAAACTGCTGACTCTGGTCCTGTGGTGTTGCTCCTCCTGTGTTGGAGGAGGACACCACAGGACCAGAGTCAGCAGTTTACCTTCATCTAAAGAAAAAAGGACACTCATTTGAGGACATTAATGTTCACCTTTTAGACAGGGAAGATAAGTGGTTTGAAAGAGGGGTCAAGGAATCCATTTATGCCAACTTGGAAAATCCTTCTTTGAATAGAGGTGGGGGGCTCAGGCACAATCTCTCCCCTATTTTCCTTCCTGCTTTGTCTTCTGTGCCTAGGAAGATTAAGAACATTTCGCAGTCTCAACAGCAGCAAGGTAATCTTAACGATCCTCCTTCGGATGATAAAGGGACTTAGAAACATCTCAAATAACCATGACCTAGCCCCAGGTGCAAGGTCACACAGCCACCATAGAAACATATTTAAGGATTCCCTTACAAACTTTACTCAGACTGAAGAAGCTTCTTGGATAAGGAGCGAAACGTTTCCACTGAGAAAACAGAAATCCAGTTGACATGATTCAAGCTACAGAGATCACAGTGAATGACCAAACTCCTATGGAAGTACCTATTTTATTAATGAATTGGGCAAGAATCTCCACTCATTTAAATCCACAAAGTCCCTGCTCAAAATAAATGTGTTACCAAGCTTCCACAGAAGTTACTCATGAGTAGTTCCATGGATTCTTAGTTCTCATCAAGGTGGTAAGCTATCTCTAGGCTTCAGCCAAACTTAAAAAGGAGCCTAAGAATTATCTTTGCTCAAGGGGAAAAAAATCCCTCTCTGCTGCAATTAACATATTGGTGGGTTTAGTTTCCTACCTCCATGATGCTAGTTTTCTATATGATAATATAGAAACAGGAGATAGACTAGATAAGTAGATTTGATAGACAAATTGAGCCCTCCATTTTGTAGTTTGAAGTGCTAGCAGGGAAGACACAGATTTGCTCCTTTTGTGCATAGATCTTCGTTTGAAGGTTTAATCCCATCCTCTCTGAACCTCATATAATGACTATCTTGATGCATAGCATTGCATATCACCAACTCCAACAGGATTTCAAAAATAATTGGACAATTACAAAGTAAACACTGGTGGATAAAATACTTAAATAAATCATGTAAAAATCATAAAGCTTGACCACAGTACCTGCAGACCAGTCTTCCCATGAGAAAAGGTATTTTGGCACCATGAATCCATTTGTCTAAGCAAAATAGATGGAAGTATCATTAATATTCTGCTGTGAGAGGCAGATGAGAAAACTCAGATGGGTAGCAAATTAAACTGGTCATCTTCTTTAAAAAGTAATGAACCAAGAAAGGGCTCCCTCTGTCTTCTACACACATACTTCTCTAGCCAATAAATGTTGCTCATTGAGTCTCTCTCCTGGGTAGATTGCTATTTACAAAACATTTGACAGCATTATACATGCAGAGGATGGGACAAAAGCAAGAAGCAAGTTTCAACTGAGATTTGTGCGGAGACTATTAAGATAATCAACACAAACATTCAGTGCATCTAATCCTAATGCTCTGAACACCCCAGAGATATTCAGCACAAGCTAGTCCCACAGTGATTCATATATAGAGGCAAGACGGGTTTCAGCCTCAACAGCCTGCATGGCAAAATTCTAAACATTCTTCCAGAAAAAAAGGGTCTGTTTGTTCCATGTCCTGTTTAAGACCAAAAAGTCAAAACCAGGAACTAGACAATTGCAATCGGTAACAATCTGTGTGTGCATTTAACTGGTAGATCTGCAATACCAAGCTGCGTCCTTTGGGGGTAGAAAACACTAGAAACAGCTTCTGAGCTATTTCCTTTCATGGTGAGTCCCTTTAAATCATGTCCACACGGCTCTGCCCAGGGAACAAGCTATTTCATAGGTGTTGATTTTCCATGTGGGCTTGTTCATATGCCATCAGCATAGAATTAGGGCAACTAAAATAGGCCATACAGTGAAAGCCAAAGCCTTAGCAAGTATACACAGTACTTCTTCCCTCATAGATCAGCCAGCACATACAGTTTTGAGCAGTTTTTATGTGACAGTTTTATGATGGCCTACTAAGAACCAATCTGATCTTCAGAATTTTCCTGAGATTTTTTTCTGTTTAGCATATAGTAGATAGGACCACTGTAGCAAGGTACCTGTAGAATCAGATAGCTATTTCATCATGTCCTAAACTAATTCAAACAGGGAGTGACAAAAAGAAATAAGCCAAATTTAAAAACTAACAACCGCTCTGCTGGATCTTACAATTTCTCCATTACCCGCAATGGCCAGTTAGGTATCCTTGCAAGCAAGACATGAAGAAAACAGCTTTCTCTTATATTTGCTCCCCAGTAAGAAGTATTTGGTGCATCTTGCTAAAACTGAAGGCTTCATAGCAAGAAGTACCCAGTAACAGATTTTTGCCTAGTTGATTTGTCTAATCGAAGCCATCTAAGTTAATGGTCAGCACTATATCTTCTGGCAGCAAATCCCATAAATTGTGTAATGTTAAGAAGTACTTCCTGGGGATGACCTTGTGTTCTAGTATTACATGAAAGTGAAAAAAATATCCATTTTTTTCACACCATGCATAATTTCGTAAATCTCCACCATGAAACATATCATATGTGTTAAAATTCCTGTACCTTCATCTAGAAAGTGGCATCTGTGTACAGTATCAGCCTTGCACACGCAGCTTTGGAGAGATTCCCCCATTCATTATCTGTATCCAGGCCTCAATTAAATTGTTGCATGAATCTTTTAATGGGAGTTCTCTCATATTGTACTTACTAATAATTAGAATTGGCACAAAGTCTAGTTTAAAACTCATTTATTCCACCACTGAAGTGTTGCATCATCATTATTATTATTTAATAATAATAATATATTATTATTATTATTATTATTATTATTATTATTTAATTAAATTGTTACACCACCCAACTCCCAACAACCTAACAAGCAGCTATGCTCTACCAATAATAGGATTTTGGATCACAATTGTTGTTATAAAATTAAAATAAAAAACACTGAAATAGATATAGAAGCTCTAACTTGGAAGATCAGTGAATATGACATCTGAATGCAGCCACAGCATAATACAGAAAATCTAAAGTTTGCAAGTTTCAAGGTCCTGTGGGTTCTGCAATTGTATGATAATAGGTATTCAAGCACCCACTGCTTTCTCTTTGTTGTACTGTATACCGCTTTATGTATTATAAAGAACTCCATAATAATGTAATCAGAAGTAAAGATGACAGTTTGTTTTTATTCCAGTAACAGAACTGTAACTTGCTCTTGTTAAAAGGATATGTGTGTTTTTCTTATCCAAGATTTGAAATATATTCTGCATGGACTTCATAGGGCCCTGTTTACATAGTACATGCTAAATAATTATCTGACTACAAATATAGTAGCAACTATGAATGTCAGTAAGTATCAAACATTCTTAGGGAAAACAGTTTTTCCAAAGGCGAATGGAAATAATACTTTCAGAACATTGTTAAGTAAAGTTAATTAAAGCATAATATAGACATAAATCAACAGATTTAGGCTTGTTTCTATATTCCTTGACTCAGTCAGCTACAAGTGTTTTGTCATTTTTACAACTATTACATGCAGAAGGAAGTTGATATTTTAAAAGAACAAGGCAATCGTAATAAGAAACTAATGAAACAGCAAACAGTACCATTTTATCAAACTGTATTGGAGCATTTAATATAAACCCCATTCTAACCTTGTTTGAGAAATACAAGCGCTAGATCTGGGAACACAGAAAAATTAGGGAGAGTTTTACAAGATCTTCAACATGTCTAAATGTGTAATGTATGTTATGCAGCATAGGATCTGAGGCATAGTAGAGCTTCCATTCAGTTCCATGAGAATTTATACAGGAGACAATAAAATGACTAATCTGGCAACAACAGTTATGATAGTGATTTCCCCAAGGCCTCTCAAATCTTCACAAAGCATTCAAATAAATTGACTTGTGCATCCTTTATATACGATTAAAAGGGGATTTTCTTGACAATCAATTTCAGAGTGTATTAAGAGAATATAAGGAGTCTACTAATGAAGATCTGAGTCTGTGCCTGGGATACATGGTTAGCATTAATGGCTGAGACACAGGCACGGCATCACTAACTATCTTAGTAAGGCATGCATGAGCTGCACTATGTTACCTGATAAACCCATATCACCACACCTGGCAAAATCTATCAACAAAGCCAGTGCTAGTTTGCATTTAAATGTTTGTACAGAATTAGTGCACGTTCTTATGTCTATATGGTATTCCTCAATTTTACCAATTCAGGCAAACAGATCGAAGCATTATAAAAGCACATGAAACATACTAACCCTTTCTCTGTTCCTAAGCATCATTTCCACTGCTAGATGAGTACACCGAATGCTGCAAGGGGGGATTGCTGCCTACTTGCATTTCAAGATCCACCCAAGCCTGCAGCCGTTCACTCTGACTTTGTACCCTAATATACAACATGGTCAAATCAAATATATAACTGTTGTGTCCTAATCAACACCCAGTCATTTCCAACTTGTCAACATTAAATCCAGCAGAAGATTTCAAACAGAGAAGGGGTGGTGGTGGTTAAAAAAAGCACAAAAAGGCATAATGTATAGCAAACTGGGCTAGAAAGATTATACAGGTACCCAGTTGTCAGGCTCCTAAATCTGAATGGTGGCAGCTAAAAATGTGGACTATTTTGTAGTCCTGCTCACATATGATGAATCTTTAGCAAGACAGGAGTAACAGGGAAAAACATATGAAAGAAAAAATGTAAACCATTAAACAGTGCTTCAAAAAAAATTAGCCACTCACATACATACTGTACATACACATACAAGTGATTAACAAAAAAGAGATAAAATTTAAAAACAAAATATTGACTTCTCCCATATTCAGCTGAACTGAAAAATATTACAATTCTACTGCATTATATTTCAGACAAGCTGAATAACGGGAAGCCATAATGCTTTCCTTTTCAACTTTTATATCCATAGTATTAATTGCACGGATAGATATCTAGTTTAAATGAACAAGTGCATCCTTCTGAGATCTGCAACAAAGATGACCAAAACATTGAATACTTTAAAAATGGGGGAACTCTCAATGCTGGCTGCTTTTGCTATTGTTGATGATGTTAGTTTTACATTTGAGTCCAGGAAGCAAAACAGTATTTATGCAGCTGTGATTAGGAGTATGTCAAGAGGAGTCATAGTCTGCACTGTTTTTAATATTCTATGCTGGACAGAGATTGTAGAAGATGACAAGCTGTGGTCATCAAGATAAGCTCTAAGTGAAGACCACGAAGGAGCAAGGAGCCAGAGGGGTAGAAATCAAACATGGGACAGAAAAGGAGAACTGTGGAGCAATGGCTCAGCCTCTGTGAAAAGACTCTGGAGGCTTTCAGTGCACCTCTGGAACAGAGTAGCTTTGTAAAACCCCTTCGGTGGAGCTGCCACTTGGCTACTATGGAGGGAATTTTGTTAGTTGACTTCTGGCTTAACACTGACCCCAACTTTCTGGAGCAACTGGAGTGGAATGGGAGCACCACCAGACTCACTTATGATGGGCTCCCATAGCTGTTTTCCGAGGAACAAAGTAGCACAAAGGACGAGGAAAAATAAAAAGCAGAGGAAAGGGCAAGGCCATAGGGCAATATTCTTCGTTGAGACAGGTACCTGGTACATCTACATTTGCAAATATGTAGCATCTTTCCTGCCTTGAATAGGGTTAAGGGAAGGCAACTGCCTTCCTTGCTGCCTGGGAACTTCTTAGCAGCTCCCTTACTTAATCAGCGGAGTTAAGAAATTTGCCTGCACTTCCTATAGCCTCACCCCTCAGCCACAGCCAGCTCATCTCCTGCTCTACTTGTGCTAGGCTGCTTAAACATTTGTACTGTGGTGCAACTGGAGAAGGGCAAGAAACTGGCTGCAAAATACAGGAGGCCATGGGGCTGAGGGCAAACAAAGAAGGGGGTTGAAATAAAGATGGAAGTTGGTTAGGTGACAGTGGCGTTTAAGGCAAATATAGCTACTATGTTCCACAATGACCCAAATGCATCCTAGCTACATTTTATTTAAAAACAAATGTGTGCATGGGGTCCCAAAAGTTGAAGACTCCAAACCGCTTTATCTAAAAGGCTATAATACAGCAACATGCAGACATCAGGGTAATATGGCAGATGTCTTTTAAAATAGTTTACAAGTATAGAGTGGGGGAGGGGGAGGGAGGCCCGGCACAGGCCACACGTAGGCAGGGGGTCCTGCGAGCAGGAGAAAAAGCGGGAGCAACTTACCCAAGCGACTTGCGACCTTCCCTCCTGGCTTCCCCATTGACTTTGCTTGTGGGAAGCCAGCAGGAAGGTCGCAAATGGTGATCACGTGACCACAGCTCCCTGCAACGTCGTAATCACAAGCTGGGCACCTGAGAGCCCAGATCATGATCATGTGATGAGGGTGCTGCGATGGCCAGAACTTCGAGGACCGGTCGTACGTCCATTTTTTTCAGCACTGCCGGAACTTTGAACAGTCGCTGAACGAATGGACGTAAGCCGAGGATTACCTGTATTGTGCTCGAATCTTTTCTAACAACTAAATGTTGGGAAAATGTTCCCTCTATAGCAGTCAAGTTACCCAGTCTATACAAAACATATATCCTCTGTTAACCTCCATTCAAATCATCCATGCTGGAGAGAGAGAGTCTGCTTCTTCAAAGTACTGTAATGTTTCCCTGTTTAATACAGAAACTCTACTACAATTGATACTTCCAAGTATGAAGAGGTTGGTAACAAAAGTAACCATTTTCAATAAACAATAACATTTTGCACATATCCACATTATTTGTTGGCTTTGAAAGCAAGAGTGTGCAACAACTATTTGCACACCAATAGGAACATTACTAGTATAGAAATCTCAACACTGATTACATTTGCATTTTTATATAAACATGATTTGCAGGATACATCGAGTAATCAGATAATATTGACATATCACATACTAATACTGAGAGACATTTATTGCCAGTCAAGGCATCTGATAAAAATTGTGATATACTCTGAAGTCCAACAGATAAAAACAGAACTAGTTGCTAACAGAAGAACTGCCTGCTTTTAGTACCGTCTCATATGGCATTTTTTAAAAAGCTGTTGGGAGTGGCAGTGATGACGCTTTCTGATGATGGACGGATTCTGGCTCCACAGTCAGTTCTGGTGGGTCACAGGCGGATTGGGATCTGATGCATCTATGTGGATAGATAAAGCTGCTAGAACACAACAATAAAGAGGGAAGAAAATACAATGAAAAGTAAGGCCAAACCAGATAGAAAACTACCATTTTTAATACCAAAATTTATGTGCCAAACCCCACCATATATCCATTCCTGTTGTTACTAATTAATTTCCTTTCAACCATTAATTTCCTTTCAACCAGTCTGGGGTGGGGGTGGAGGTAAAATACTAAAATTGTTGAAGTTTCTAGAACAGTATTTCATTTTCTGCTTGATTTTTTTTCAAATGCGAGCTTGCAAGCCACACTTTGTTGTTAGATGTTCTGCTCTCTGACCAATATATTCTGTCCAGTCAGTCACTACACAACATCATTAAAACATCATTTTGCCAGACTGCAAAGTACAAGAAGAAGAAAAAATCAAAACAGTCCCAGCTTATATGAATTGGCTCACTCTAGAACAGCGTTTCTCAACCTCTGCATCCTGGCTGGGGAATTCTGGGAGTTGAAGTCCACACATCTTAAACTTGCAGAGATTGAGAAACACTGCTCTAGAGATTTTGAAAATCAATTCTGATCTCAGCTGTAGAGAGTTCTGGTACTTACCGCAAGTCTTCCTGTTATTGTACATTGTGAAAGTAAAACACACTAGTCAATTTGTTATTCCAATTTGTTGTTAACCGCCCAGAGTCCCTATTCGGGAGATGGGCGGGGATAAATTTAAATAATAAATAAATAAATAAATTCCTGTTTTACATATTAATATACCCAGGGCTGTGCTTGTTTTGTGCCAAGTTGGAAAAACTGAATTTTGTACCCAAATAATCAAAATTCTGTGATGAAACAGAGAGGAACTATCTATAGTCTTCCCTGCTCCAAAGGTCAATCAAAAAACATCTAGTGCATGTAAAGAAACAGGGTAAGTTCCTTGTTGAATCTACTTTAAGAATAGTAATAGGATTCAGTCTAAACACCATAAATATCTTCTAGGCAGTACAGAGGAATTTGCCTGCCAAGAGAATGAGGCAAGATGGAAGAAACTCTCCAGGCTGTTAGTGAGGCAGCCTGAACCCATGCTTCAGTGCCTATCTATATCACAGGAAGGGGATCAAGGACAGAACTAGCAATGTATTTTTTAATCTTCTGAGAAGGTAGTTGAAGAAAACTGGACAGGTCAAAAGTATACGGATAGAGGGAAGGGACCACTTACAAGTTTAGTTCCTTCAAAATCACATTGAACAATGAACAAATACAAGCTCAAGTCCAACAGGGGTCTAATGTTGCTAAGCACTTAGATAAAAAGAACCATTCCTAGAATAAAGAAAATACATAAGCTGATTTTCAGGAAGATTGGACATGGCAGGTCTAGTCCTGTTTCAAATTCTTTACATATTTCTGATTCTTTCAACACAGAATTATAAATAGGAATCATAAGACATCTGAATGTGCTTCAGAAACATGTGGGATTAATCAGGAAGCACACATTTCTCAATCAATGCCTTCCTGGCATCAATTCCTCAGGTATTTTAGAAAAGCAGATGCTGGGAGACAGCATGGTTGGACTGCACTGGAGACCAGGCTGCTGCTGAGGCACTGCCAACCAAGCTGCAATCTCCTGTGGATCTGGTTCTGTTGGTGACCCTGTGGGATTTTTGTGGACTTGGACAGAAGGACTAGTGATTTTCCTGTGGGATTTTTGCCTCTTACCAACCAACAGAAGGCAGTGTCGGACATGCTTCATTCTTGTTGGAACTTATCAGATACACATAGCCAAATTCTACCCCTCACCCAGCCCCCAGGCTAAGGGAGGGGAAGAGTCCTAGACCTCTAGCCTGAGGGCACGACATGAAATAACATCTGACTACTTAAAAGAAAGTCATTGTTTAGTTCATACCTCTCTTCCTACAAGCTTGCTGACAGCCAGGTCACTATAGCTCAAATACAGTTAACAAAGTGTCATGGCCTGAGAATTCATTTTCCAGTAAAGGAAGTTTAACTATATAAGATCTAACTTTCATTAGATACAAGTAGCCATTGTAATTAAATTCCAGCAAGAATGAAGCTAGACATACACTGCCTCCTGTTGATCAGTAAGTAGCAAAAATACCACAGGAATAAGTATACTATAAAATGCTCCCCCCAACCCCTGCCAGATTACTGCCAATAAAGGGGTGGGGGATGAAAGCGACTGGCACCAACCAGCCTGGTTGGGAGTTTCAGGAGCCTTAAAGACCAAACCACCAGAGTTGGTAGGACTCTGTAAATAGTACCCCAACCCCGGCCCGGAGTGCACCAGCTCAAATAATTTCTGCCATTGATTGCTGGGGTGTACCTGGGTGAGGGACAAGGCAGGGGATCAGGGGGCCCTGTCAGTGGTGAGAGACAGACTAGGAGTGAACTGCAGTCCACCAGGCATTATTGAGAGGGTATCTGAGGGACAGGGGCTCTAGTTTTATGACATACAAAGGATATATAAATTGTGTGTGTATGTGTTTATGTAGTACTGGGTGCACGGCTGAGTGGCATTTTAATAGTGGGCTGTATGACTGGACTGGCTAGGGGTATGGGGTTTGGAGGCTCCCTTCTGTCTGGGGGAGGGCTGATCAACCCTGGCAGGAGGCGGCAGGGATGGTCATATGCCTGTAGTGCTGGGCCAAGGGAGATTTCGGGAGGGGGGGCATGGGCCGGGTTACAGGGGAAAGGAGACCTCCAGTGTACAAAGAGCCCTGTATCTTGCATTTATTTATTTATTTGATTTATATACCCATCTCAGTTTTACATGGCTCTAGGTGGCTTACAATAAAACACATAAAATACACAATATAAAAAACAAATAAAAATAAAACACATAGCAGCTGGACATAATCTAGCCCATCATCCACACAACCAGGAGACAGGCTCTAACCTACCCCCAGGCTCAGGCACAAAACCAAGTTTTCAAGGCTTTACAAAAGGCCAATCTAATCGGGGGGGGGGGGGAATGATGTTCCAAAGGGCGGGTGCCACGGCAGAAAAGGCTATCATTCTAGGTCCTGCCAGCTAACACTCCCTAGCCAACGGTACCCAGAGCATGCCCTTCCTGCCCAATTGGGTAGGATGGGTAGAAACAATTGGGGAGAGAGAGTCCTGTAAGTAAACTGGTCCTAAACCATGAAGTGCTTAGCCTGTCTCTCCTGTCCAGATCCTTACAGCCCTTCCAACCTGATGGCTCCATCCTAGGGCCAGGTAGTTGGATTGCTGGGGATCTTGGCCTCAAGGTGCTGATGGTTAAAGGCAGGTCTGTTTGCAATAAATCCATCTTCATCCACAGAGCCAATACAGGTGGACAGTCATACATTAGACCTCATCTTTGTCTCAGAGCAGATGTTGTGTGATTTGGAGACGGGGTTTTCCACCTCCTTGTTGCTATAGCCAGATCATACCCTGTTCCATTTACAACTAAGAGCCATGCAGGACCTCAGTGGGATGGTGGGACCAATTTGGATGGTCCACCCCAGGCCCCTAATGGATCCCACTGGTTTCCAGAGGGTGCTTGGGGAGTTTCCCAGCTCTCTGGCAAGTGGTTTGATTCAGTGCTTGGTAAACTACTGGCAAAATGAGGCAAGCTCCTTGAACAACAGGTATAAGCCATGGCTAAAGTGGCCTTTGACCAGCTGCAGCTGGTCTGCCATCTACAACCTTATTGGGTGCAAGAGGGCCTGATGCTGTAACTCACAACCTCATTACCACCTGGATAGACTATTGCAGTGCACTTTACATGGGGCTGCTTTTTAAGACTAATTATAACTGGTCTAGAACAACTGGTGTAGAACAAATGGCCTGTGTGTTAAAGGACTCCTGACACTGGGTGCATGTAACACTGATATTGCAGGTCCTGCACTAGTTACCAACACAATTTAAATTGCTGGTTTTAACCTATAAAGCCCTTTATGGCTTGACATTTGGATTTCTCTACCCTGCATTGGCCACCCTACTAGAGCATCAAGGGCAAAACTCCTTGCGGTCCCACATTTCTGGGAGATGAGGACAGCCAAGGCTAGAAGGCACTGTTTTTCATTGGCAGTGCTGGTGCTGTGGAATGGACTCCTCATGGAGATTAGGCTAGCCCCCTGATAATGGCCTTTAGAAGGTTGTTAAAAACTAAACTTTTTTGGAGAACATTCCCCTGTTGTTCATCTATTGTGCCATCTTTTATGTTATGTTAACCATGATTGTTAACTTTATGATATTATTTATTTTTGTTTTCTTTTAAACACACCAAGGATGTTTTATTTATTTTTTTACATATTTTCTAAACTAAGAGTTGTGAGACTGCAGCAATAAACAAACAAACAAAGAAAATGCATTGATCTATTACTTGAATCAGATTAAGCTATCTGGTTTGATTTGAATAATAAAAATAGGCATTTAGCAAATGCACAAATCTTTTTGTCTGAATCAGACTTTTAAGTCAGTCAGCCCAAAACATACAGTTGAATCATCATGATTCAGACATTAAATCTGATGATGCAGACTTATCCAAGAGATTAAAAAAAATCAGACAAGCCCAGTAAAAAATGGTATACCATTACATTTAATTAAGGTTTTAAAAGAGAGAGAATTGTAGATTGAGGCTCCCCTTTCCACCACAGAATGAGGGCAGCATCTTCAGTGGCCTGACTATCACTATCTAAATTCAGTCAAAATTCAGCAAAACTTTCTGTAGTTGGGGGAGGGAAAGGGTCTATGACAGAGGAAGATTTGTTGCTGCATGTTTAAGAAAGAAGCTAAATTCATCACAATGACAGGGGAGAGTGTTGGCAGAGATTTGAGCTATTTATTCTTTTAGGAAAATCCTATAAAGAATGACACGAGGAAGCCTCTATCTGCAGTCTTGTTCATCACATTGGTGAGGAGTCTGATAACAGATGTATGCAGGAGCATGATTTAGTGCCGGGAGCTGGCCCCTGATGTGTATTAATACAGCAGCAAAGCGGAACGAGCTTCTCTTCATCACTCATCTCTATAAAAGAGGTGGAATCCGAGATGGCCTGATGCTAGGCAGAGCAAGCCCATTTGTTCTGCTGACTGATGGAGCCAGCTCAGGCTGTGTCCTTCACCTCTGTGGGGCACTCAGGTTGCATAAAGGAGTTCACTGAAGCAGGACCTGGTCAACGTGAGTTGAGAGCAATCGGGCTCAGCCAGAGATCTATTCTGAAGGCACAGCCTTGCCTGTATAGACTCCCAAACTGAAACCTGGGCCTGAATTCTGATTCATGACAATCTTTTACTGAAGACACAAGAATTCATCAAAAGGAAACTATATCTTCAGTGAAAGAAAGTTGCAGTTCACAAGCTAGTCAGAGAACAACTATCCAACAAAGGATGACTGAAACCAAGCTGTGTAGAGAAAAAAACAGAAAGTCCAATGACCAGGGATGCTCATCACACAAAATACAGAAAAGTATTTTGCTTTCTTGGAATAGCAAAGCATTCAGTTACACTTTTTTTAAAAGAGAGAAGAATCACTTAGGATCATAGAAAATGCCCCAACAAATTCAGAAACCAAAAGAGTTGGTTTTCCAGGCAGAATTTATACATTCTGTCTTAGCTGTCTTTCTTCGCTTGTACTCTCCTCCAGTGATCTGTAACCATGACACTTTGCAGAGATTTAATACTGGTTATGTCTTATCCAGAAGACATGTTTTTGGGGGACTAATCTAAATGTGAGGATGGTAGCCAGATTTACTGTCCATCCGTCTCTCTTGTTCATACACACCACTAACAAAATACAGTGGGCATCAGTAAAAACAAAATAAAAAAGCAGAGTTTGGTGGTAGAAGTCTATATGGTGATCAAAGGGATTCACAATATGTGGGAAAAAACTTTATTAAAATTTACAAACAATATACATCTTAGCCAAATGTGGATTTCCTAAAAAATATATAAAGTGACTTCAGATTCTCTATGAGGCTCCTACATCCCAAGTGAAAATTGTATTTTTTCATCTACTTTTACACTCTATAAAAGCACTACACAAGGATGTCCATTTTCCCCTTTGATCTTTGTCTAGAACCCTTAGCTTGTGCTACTAGACTAAGATTATAATGTCCATGGATCTTTGCATAATTCAATTAGTATTACCGATAGTTTATTATGTATACTTCTATTCCAGCTTTGATGCATCTGATTAATGTCTTCAGCTAAATTGTGGAATATACTGTTAACAGGGCTACACTGGAACTGATGCCAGTAGGTAAAGACTTTTTTGATATGTTAATTGAGTATAACTTTCCGTATATGTACTGAATTTATAAATTATTTATTATCTTATTCCAAGCAATATTTCTCAGATAGTTATACTGAATATGAGTAAGATACCTATAAAGGTTTCTCTGGACATTGATAGATGGGAGTCATTAAACCTGATCCTCTGGGGTAGGCTTTAGACTCTTAAAATTAATATAATTCCCAGGATACTTTATATTTTGTGTGGAATTTCTTATTCAGAAAATATTTTCAAAATCTCAGTACAATGTTTTGTAAATTTCTATGGGATTCCACAATTCTGAAAATATCTTTGAAAAAGATGCAGTTGTCAGGTGAATGTGGTTTAATTTTGGAATATTCCAATATCACACTTTTAGTCCATTCTTTGGGGTTATACAATAATGTAAAAGACTACTGTAACTCCTGTCATTATATTGATTTCAAAACTGTGGCATATTATTTATGAAAAAAATGTTTTTATCGTATTTCTCATGCTAAATTGACTCTATGAAGTAATCTGTATCTCAAAATTGATTATGCTTTTATGGCAATCTGGATGGATGCTGGGATTTTTATATTTGATCAGATAGTGAATGATAACGATGAGCGTTTATAATTTCCTATGTTAAAAGATAAATACCATTTGTCAGTTGACACTGACTAGCATTACTTACAATTACATTTATTGACAACTCGATTTGTATCAGAATTTTCAGCCTCAGAGACACATAAGTTATTAGATGGGATCGTTAAATCCCATGACACCAAAAAGCCCACAATCTGTATAAATATTATCAATAAATCAGTTTGATATACAAACTTTAAAAACTGAATGGAATAAGAAACTAGGGACCCCCATTTTGCCTAAACAATGGGAAATAATTTTTACCCCAATACCAAAAACCTAGTTAGTTCTTAGAGGATGGCTTATACAACCTCTCAAAACTATTTCGCTTATTGGACCTTATTACACTTGTACAGAAAAGGAATGAGTAAAACATTATGTTGTTAGAGATGCAACCAGAACTAAAGTTACTATGTTCTGAGAAGTAATTACCTATAATAATTTAATTTCAAATCAAGTTTAGTAGTTTTAGATATATGCATCCATTTGAACTATATACCTACTAGATGGAACTTGACAGCCAGACAATGGAAATGGATTCTCTGTACCTTTACTATTGCCAAGAGATTAGTTCTTCAACATTGGAAAGACAAATTTATGAATTGAAGATCTAATGTGACTTGTATCCTATGAAAAGGTTGCCTATAAATATAGATTATGCATGGAATAAAATATTGCACTAAAATATGTATATCTTTTATAGAAATAGTTATGTAAAATAATTCCTAGATATACATGGTATATCCCCATACCAAAAAAGGGAAGCACTAAAGAATGTTCAAACTATCGAACAGTGGCACTTATTTCACATGCCAGTAAGGTAATGCTCAAGATCTTGCAAGGTAGACTCCAGCAATTCATGGAGCGAGAATTGCCAGATGTACAAGCTGGGTTTAGAAAAGGCAGAGGAACTAGAGACCAAATTGCCAATATCCGCTGGATAATGGAGAAAGCCAGGGAGTTTCAGAAAAACATCTATTTCTGTTTTATTGACTATTCTAAAGCTTTTGACTGTGTGGATCATAACAAATTGTGGCAAGTTCTTGGTGGTATGGGGATACCAAGTCATCTTGTCTGCCTCCTGAGGAATCTGTATTACGACCAAGTAGCAACGGTGAGAACAGATCACGGAACAACGGACTGGTTTAAGATTGGGAAAGGAGTACGGCAGGGCTGTATACTCTCACCCTACCTATTCAACCTGTACGCAGAACACATCATGCGACGTGCTGGGCTTGAGGAATCCAAGGCTGGAGTTAAAATCGCTGGAAGAAACATTAACAATCTTAGATATGCAGATGATACCACTTTGATGGCTGAAAGCGAGGAGGAGTTGAGGAGCCTTATGACGAAGGTGAAAGAAGAAAGTGCAAAAGCTGGGTTGCAGTTAAACCTCAAAAAAACCAAGATTATGGCAACCAGCTTGATTGATAACTGGGAAATAGAGGGAGAAAACTTGGAGGCAGTGACAGATTTTGGATTTCTAGGCGCAAAGATTACTGCAGACGCTGACTGCAGCCAGGAAATCAGAAGATGTTTACTTCTTGGGAGGAGAGCAATGACAAATCTCGATAAAATAGTTAAAGAGCAGAGACATCACACTGAGAACAAAGGTCTGCATAATCAAAGCAATGGTATTCCCCGTAGTAACCTATGGCTGCGAGAGCTGGACGGCTGAGCGAAGGAAGATAGATGCTTTTGAACTGTGGTGTTGGAGGAAAATTCTGAGAGTGCCTTGGACTGCAAGAAGATCAAACCAGTCCATACTCCAGGAAATAAAGCCAGACTGCTCACTTGAGGGAATGATATTAAAGGCAAAACTGAAGTACTTTGGCCACATGATGAGAAGACAGGATACCCTGAAGAAGCTGATGCTAGGGAAAGTGGAAGGTAAAAGGAAGAGGGGCCGACCAAGGGAAAGATGGATGGATGATATTCTGGAGGTGACAGACTTAACCATGGGGGAGCTGGGGATGGTGACGGCCGACAGGAAGCTCTGGCGTGGGCTGGTCCATGAAGTCATGAAGAGTCGGAAGCGACTGAACGAATAAACAACAATACATGAAAGGGACGTGGTGGCTCAGCGGGTTAAACCGCTGAGCTGTAGACTGCCGATCGGAAGGTCGGCAGTTCAAATCCCCGCGCAACGAAGTGAGTTCTTGTTGCTAGTCCCAGCTCCTGTCAACCCAACAGTTTGAAAGCTTTGCAAGTAGATAAATGGGTACCACCTTAAGTGGGAAATCTTGCTGGCGTCCTGTCGGGAGTCGGTTCCACCTGAGGAAAAGGATCGGAGGAAGGATCGAATGGCGACGGTGATGACGGACCCGGAAGTAACATCTACAAGGACGTCAGCAGCCGGCTCAAGGCATCTTGGGATATGTAGTCCGGAGCCTTAGAAGAGTCGGTTCCCTTACCCCCTCCGCTTACGCGCAGGTAATTGCACTGTATAAATTTGGTGAATTGTATAATTTGTATAAGGATCTGTGTATGTAAGCCGCCTAGAGTCCTCCATTAGGGAGGGGATAGGCGGTGTGTGTGTGTGTGTGTGTATGTATGTGTGTGTGCATACACACACACACACACACACATGAGAAGCCCTTATATATACACTTCATCTTGCTGTAATTGTATTTTCTCTTTCTCTTTTTCTCATTTTCTTGTTTTTTTTCTTTTCTTTTATTAATTAAAGCAAAAAAGGGAGGAGGGGGGAATGGCTGTGAGCAGCTGAATCTTTCCCCGTTTTTCCCCCATGCCTTTATAATATGGGTATTTTCTTCCCAGCCTAACCTACTTCTATTATCAGTGCCAACTGGAAAGAAAAAAATGGACAAAACCCAAGATCTTGCTCATCCCAAGAGGGTACTTAGAATCCTCATCTTATAGGAAATCAATTATATAGGTGCTGGTGGTGGCCCCAACACTGTAGAATAAATTACCACCTTTGGTTTATTTGGCCCCCTCCTTGCTGTTTCAGAAAGTTGTAAAAAAAGGCCTGTTTTGACAGGCATTTGGGCACTAGGGATGGTGACAGATTGCTTTTTTATTGGGGAGGGTTTTCATTGTGGTTGGGGTAGATTTAATTTATGAGGTGTTGGTTTATGGGGAATGACAGGACATTTGGATTTTATGTTATGCATGATACTGTAAGCCACCTAGAGTCATTGTGACTGAGTGATATATAAATCTAAGTAATATATGAATCAAATAAAATGCAGCAGGAAAGGTTTTAGTTCATCTCACCACAATGTCTTCCTTTAATGTAAGCTATACTTTCAGATGCAGTTTGACATGATCAAATTATAATAGCCAAATTGATATCATCAATTTTTGCCCTTAAAAGCAGAAATCTTCAATTTACATCAAATTCTCTTGGACTTCTTCTGACTCTCACCCCTTCTCCACCACCACCCCAGCTGTTTTTGCTGGTGGTCTGAATTTCATCAGCAGAATGACAAAATTGGATACAACATGGAAACAAGTTCAAGTCTACCCTCAGCCATGCAAACTCACTGAGCAATTTTGGGCCAGTCACTCTTTCTCAGCTCATTGTCCAATTTCAATACTATTATATGTGGATGCTGCTTCCATTCTTTCCATTACTCCAGTGGGTTTATGAAGATGTCTCCAAGACTTACCACTCTACTTCTTCAAAGAATTCCTCAAAACTAATTACTGTACTCAAAAGTACAGTACCCACTGTTCTAGTGGTCTTGAGGGAATGTTTTAAGACCTTTCCCAGGTGAAACATTAATGGGGGATCTATACAGCAGGTCAAAACCTTTAAATATCTGGATATCATTTGAATCTTCTACCAACTGGGTTAACCGATTGTTAGAGCTTAATAAAAAAAATCTCATAGAACATTCCTTGCAATCATTAAGTATGCAAGTTCTAATGCTCATACTGTACCTATGTCCCAGCAGCAATCAAACTTTCTAAGGCCAAAGTTCTGGGCCAGTTTTATATGGTGTCCAGTTGTCTACATAAAGAGGTATCTTGCCTGGAGACAATTCAAACAAAATTCTTGAAATTCCTGATAAGGATCCCACACTCAACCCCCAATGCCTTGATATGGTTAGAACTAAGCTGCATCTCCTTAGAGGTCACTTGAGTATACGTTACCTCAATCTGATGACTATGTGTATATGGCACCCAGTGCATCTATCACTGCTATCACTGGATGCATCCATCCAGAACAAAAAGATCACCCTCTTCTAATGCACAAGGTTATAGAAAAACTCCCTCCAAACATTTTCCTACTGCACTATATTTTGCTTGTTTGCAATAATTATCAGAAGTTATTTAGTTCTAATAGATAAGACTAAGGCAACATCTTGGGGGTACTTGTAAATTATTACTAATTATTTTATTAATATGTAATTTTAAATAATTGTACTGTAGTTGATTAACAATGAAAAAATATGCATAGCAGTGACATTATTTGAGCAGATTCCCACAAATCCATTCCAATTGTTTCCAACAATTTTGGCTGTTTCCAATTGCTTTATTACAATTGGGTATAATTTATATTTTTAGCCAATGTGTACTTTCTTGAGACAAAAAAGCACAATGAAATGTAATCCAATCCACTTTCCTGGGAAAATGTACTTGGCCTTTGCACCAGCCCAGCTCAGTATCGCATGAAAGCCACCACTCAGCCCTGACACTGGAGAGGGAAAGAAGAGATCTCACCAAATTGAGTTTTGGAGCAGGCAGAAGCAGCTGGGACTTCTTGGACCTGCTTTAAAGCTCAGCAGTGAAAGGTGCATAGGCTGAAATCACATCATATAATAAGCATAGTCCATGACTGACGTGCTGGGCTTGATGAATCCAAGGCTGGAGTTAAAATCGCTGGAAGAAACATTAACAATCTCAGATATGCAGATAATACCACTTTGATGGCTGAAAGTGAGGAGGAACTGAGGAGCCTTATGATGAAGGTGAAAGAAGAAAGTGCAAAAGCTGGGTTGCAGTTAAACCTCAAAAAAACCAAGATTATGGCAACGAGCTTGATTGATGACTGGCAAATAGAGGGAGAAAAAGTGGAGGCAGTGACAGACTTTGTATTTCTAGGCGCAAAAATTACTGCAGACGCTGACTGCAGCCAGGAAATCAGAAGACGTCTACTTGGGAGGAGAGCAATGGCAAATCTTGATAAAATAGTTAAGAGCAGAGACATCACACTGACAACAAAGGTCCGCATAGTTAAAGCAATGGTATTCCCTGTAGTAACCTATGGCTGCGAGAGCTGGACCATAAGGAAGGCTGAGCGAAGGAAGATAGATGCTTTTGAACTGTGGTGTTGGAGGAAAATTCTGAGAGTGCCTTGGACTGCAAGAAGATCAAACCAGTCCATACTCCAGGAAATAAAGCCAGACTGCTCACTTGAGGGAATGATATTAAAGGCAAAACTGAAGTACTTTGGCCACATAATGAGAAGACAGGATACCCTGGAGAAGATGCTGATGCTAGGGAAAGTGGAAGGCAAAAGGAAGAGGGGCCGACCAAGGGCAAGATGGATGGATGATATTCTGGAGGTGAGGGACTTGACTGTGGGGGAGCTGGGGATGGAGACGGCCGACAGGAAGCTCTGGCGTGGGCTGGTCCATGAAGTCACGAAGAGTCAGAAGTGACTGAACAAATAAACAACAAAATGACTGACAAACCCCAATGGTTGGCATTACACAATGCAATTAACCAAAGTGAAATAGAACATGTAACTGTGTTCAGTGTTTGAACCCAGTCACAGATTTCTTGGCATGAATGGTATATTTTGTGAGCAGAAAAGTAACAAATCCAGCCAAAGTTTAAGAACCTCTATATTAAACTAGTTCTCAAAAAGTACATCTTAACTGGGAACAGTTCTCTGCATTATATAAGTATTTACTTATTAATTTTTAGACCTATCCAAGTCATAGGGGTGGCACTGCTGTCTGCAAATGTATTTAGGGTACCCCTGAACAAAATCTAAGCTTGCCCTAAGCACAGGAAGGACATTAACAAATATTAAGGCTGGCAATTCAGACTCCTTGGTACTTTCACCCGAAGGAACTTTGGCACCATTTTTCTTATGAATATATTAATTTCTCTCTCAGCTCTTTCCAAATATTTGCTCACTGATGGCAATATATTTCATAAATTGTGTTCAAACAAAAATGCTTTTTTATTAAATTGGATAATTTTTTTAATGGGCATCTTCCAAAATAAATTACAGAAGACTAAAATATCTGGAGGATATCATATTGGGAAAGGCTTGCCTAGATTTCCTTGGGGTATCACCATATTTTGTCCTGTTCCAAGCAGGTAAGAACTAGTACTGTACTCTCAAACACAATATAACTTTTCCTACTCAGTGAGATGCTCTTCAGCCAAAGTGCCCAGATACTGGCACAAAAAAGGCATAAATATCCTACTTTTCTTTATCAAAAGGTTTCTAAGGAGCCACAACTGGTGGCTGGACAGGTTAATAATGCAATCTTAAACTAAAATAAATTTTGTGAGAAGCAGGGCCACATTGTGCAGTCTGGCTGAATTATGTAAAAGGAGTCAGGTTTGCATACATACAACATACACATCTTTTAGCATACAAAATAGTCTGCTTCTGTGAGCTACAAAACACAACATGCTGTGAAGGCTCCAATTACTGCTGACTTTTGCTTTTTCATCAGGCACTGCTCAAACATTTGCAGACCAACAGTTACTACCAAAAGGGCAGTAACTTCAGTTTCCAATATTAAATTTGGCATTTGTGTACAGCAAATGAAAAATTCATAGAATACTGCCATAAGATGCCTGCTTTTTAGTATCTTCAGAAACAGTTGAAAGGGCAGATCTCTTAAACTGTGGATCTTCTCATGAATTTCAAAAAATTTCTCCTCCAAAACTGCCGCATTCCATATCATTAACTGCTGAAGCACAGTTTTAGACATTTACCTGAGGTGGGGCTGGAAAGTGAGGCTGTTGCCATGACTGGTTTGCGTTTTCTCTTGATGTCCCTTGAGCACGGCGGTCCCAGATGTATATTAGTCTGCCTAAAGAATGAATAAACTATACTGATTAGAAAAATAAGCCAACAGGTATCACACTGATGCTTCTTTAACAGGAAATGCATCAGCCAAGTAATTGTTAATTAGCATTTACCAAGCACTATTTTCAGAATATAAGAACAATACTTTTTATTGATTGATTTGATTTATACCCTAGTTCTCTACTCTGCTGAGCACTGAAGGCACCTAACAAAATTTAAAAAGAAAAAAAGTCAAAATCATAGATGAAAATTAACAATATAATACATGCTAAAATTATATAGTAAAACCCTGCAAAAGAAAGGGGACTTAACAGATACTCTAAGTATTGAGTGAGTAGGAACCAAAAGCACCCCCAGAGGGAATATGTTCCATAGCATTCCTCTAAAGAGCAGATATGCTATACATTTCATATCTTATCCAGAAACTATCAATGGATATTGTGAGAGAAGAAAAACAGATCGAATATTTATAGTGAAATTATCTGGCTTGGAAAACATTCTTCAATGTTCATTTGTGGACAACTTTGCTAAAGGTACTTAGGAGGGAAATGCATATAATCAAAGAATACAGAAGAGTTACATGTGTTTAACCATAGATAATGGGCTGGGCGAGGGCTTCAGAAAGGAAAGGGGAGGAAATAGTCTTTACTAATTTATCTATTTTGATCAAACAATCAGTAAATGATTGGCAGAATTACAAAGTAGTTAGAAAGACCAGACAGTCTGTCTCCTGATGCGGTTGCCTGACACATAGGAGCTGCTACAGGGCAACCTCATAGACCAGTCCACAGCAACACACAGATTTTTAAAAAGTTTAGGGCACAACAAAGCAGCACACTCAAGCTCTTTTACTTCAACAGGCTGAAGTACATATTACCTTGTGTTACAGCTGTGCCCTCTTTAAGCGCATTGTACTTAATGTACTTGAGGGTTCAATGAAACAGCCAGATAGAACTCCATTTGTTTCATAAGTGGCTCCCTTACTCCTGAACACATATTAAGCTCTGTGATGCAAAAGGCAATGTGCTGAAGTTTTTAATTATGCTCCTTCGTGGTAGTAGAGAGGCATCTGGCCTATATATTTTCATTGTTAGACCAAATAATTATGTTTCATGCCTGGTTTAGTCCTGGCATGAAAAAATACACAGTACTTCTGTGAGTGATAGACATGTATATCCCTCTTAAACAAGACATTGATTTTGATCCAACTTGCAGATTTATAGTAGACCCATTAAAAGCAATGAAAAAACTCATAAGGTCAGTGCATCTACTTTAAATATGGTCATTCAATGCACAGTGTTTTGCCTCCATTTTTAGGTGGCAAAATGATGATACTTAGGAAATTCTGAGAATATTAACATACAGTTATAATAATTATCAACAAGGGAGAGGGAAGTATAAATGTGGTAAGATGAGACAGTGCTAAAAATACTTTGCTGAAATGAAAGAGGTATCAAATGAAGTAAAAGATCTCTATTAGTTCACACACAGATATAGCAGGTCATAAATTTTTGTAGTACACAATTTATTCAAGCTTATCCTTTATTGATTGTCTTCCTTCTGGTTAATAAATCAAGAGTCTATTGATCTCTCACTAGCTTGGACCAACATGGTGTTAAGTGTCTATTTCAAGCCCTCATTGCACTACTAATTACATATACATTTGGGGGGGGGGGGTGTCCAACACCCAGGGAAATACATGTTGGAGGCAGGAAATACATATATCCCTACTAAGTACACCATTCAAGCACAGAAGTCAAAATAGAGAGTATGCCAACACCAGTTACTTCTGATAGCATCTCACCACCCAATAGTAATAAAAAACAGCACACATTAAGAATTAAGAGATCTGCAACATAAGTTTGCAAAAAGATATACATACAGATTTAAATTGCTTAAATACTCACACAGTAGTCTGAATTTGAAACTATATAAAAAGACTATTTCTATTGGTTGTACAAAAGTATAATAATAGTTTTATTTTACTTAACCAATGCAATACAAATTGTCCTTCATGTGCAATATAAAATTATTCTTGAAAATAACATTTCTATAACCAAATTTAATTCCATACCTAAAATCCAACTGGAACATAAACTTTTGTTGGTTGTTAGATTTTCTTTGTATATGTATTATATGGTATCTAATTCATATACAAATAAAAAATAACAACCAATAAAATACAGATATGTAAAGTTATTTGAGGTGACAGGAAGAAAAGGACAGTAAAACATTTTTCTTTGTTCATATACAGTCTATCCTGCCAAGATTCAAAGAAACACTGTGATGCAATGAGTAATCACTTAGAATTCGGCATTGTACACTCAAGATGACCAACTTACAACCAGTTGTCAACAACCCCCATTCTAGGGATCTCGTATGTCTCCAAATGCAGTAAATAGGTTATGCTGGCAGATTCTTTTCTTATGTAAAATAACAGGATATCCCAAACATTAATGGCCTGTGATATTTTATGAGGTGTGCCAACCAGGCTAGAGACAGAACACAAGGCTTATACCACTTCTGGCCTGCATCCCCAGTGGTCCTCAGTATAACAGATTGCATCTCAAGCTTACACTGTGTGAAAAATTAATGCACAGTCTCCATCCTACACTCTATCACCTACTTCTGCTATCCACAAAGTAACAACAGCAGCAGTGGCTGTTGACTACAAGCATATTCTCAATTCAGATGTCCTCTTTTCAACTGTAAGGAAGGAACCTGATTGTTTAGCAGAGTAAGGATAGGACATTCCTATAATAAAGCATTTCGATTAAATTTAAGCATATTTGGTCTATCAATGGATAGGCTAAAGAGCAATGAAGATATGCAGGGGGGAGTTTATTCACTTTTCTTATAATTAATTAGCATTGTTACACTATTGTAGAGAACTAGCACACTTGTAGAGAACTAGCACACTGCCAACTGTAGGGTAGAACAAACAATGCCGCAGCATTGGGCCAGAACATCAACAACATCTCTGAACAATGTGTAAGCTTCACTTCTTAGAAGTTATGTTTAGTTGCAACTAACACTCAGAATGATAATCACACAAAGTATTTCATTGGAAGTAAGAAATAAGTTGTTTCTTAATGTAATATTGAACCTGAGCAACAACAATAAGTTTTCAAAAGATCCAAGATATACATCCTTTAAATCTACATAGCACAAATGCAGTTAAAGGGTCTTTAATTATCACACAATCAGAAAGCAGAATAAGACATTACAAAAATAATTCTATCTTAATTTTCTACCAGAAAGCACCCAAAGCAGGACTGAAATATTTTAAATAACATGAACAAATTATATGAACTATACTAATGGAACTCCTCTACAAAAGGGTGTAATACAGGATAACCACTTGTCTTTTAAATAAATCATTCAGCTATCTTCATGGAAAGGAACCATTAAAAAGAAATACTTCCTATCAAGGGTATTGGACTGACACGGAGACAGTATTCAGCTCAGCTATTGCTGTTGTACACACTGCATCCACAGCAGGCAGCATAAAAGATACCTTTTCTAAGCCTTGAGGTACCACCTGGGGCTATTTCTGATGCCTTCAAAGGTCAAAGTTAATAGTGAGAACAGAGATCTTCTACCTCTTTGAAATGACACCAGATAGCTGAGCAACCATGTCTGATCTGCACACTGCAGATAGAAACCAGTGCAAGTTGTTCATCCAATCAATCCAATAACCACGTACAGGTATTTGTATAGAAGAAATAGCTCATTATACAGCATAGGCAAGTGCCCAGGTATAAAATTACACCAATTCAAAAACTTGTCTACTCCTGAATGGCAAATCAAATGGCCTAGTGAAACAAAAATTCCACCTTCTTCTCCCTGCCCTTTAACTCAGCCATTCAAAGCTAATAATCAAAATGTATGGGTAATTAACCAACAATTACCCATGTGATTAATTCCCTCCAACTTCGCAGCATGTATTACAGTACCAGCATCTAACTGACCCACCTGCAGGGACAAGTAAAGAAATGTTTTCTCTGAGTGGCTAAACAATATCTTCCTTAAGATTGGAGATATTTTTGGGGGGTACTGAAAAATACTTTACACCTGACTCAGTACAAAGGTATCTGTCCCATGGATTCATTTCATTGTCTCCACTGACAGAGCCAAATGTTCATATTATCTTCACCTATCTTGGATCCAACTGACCATCCAGTGAGCCCAAATTCTTACTTTTCTGTGTTCTTTGTGTTAAGGATCTCAACAGACACTGATTCTGCTTGGGAAATTTACCAACTATTAAGCACTATATAAGCCAAACCTTAAGCTTTGGCTCACTAGTTGTGTAAAGTGAAGTCGTAATCACCCTCAAAAGGGGACATTATATTACTAGACAATATTCAATATCATTGGGGGAAAAATCAAGTCTGCTATCGCAATGCAGTTCATATACTTGAAACTGAAAAATAATGCAGAGAAGAGTTCTCAGTGCCAACTTCTTCATGTTTTCCTCTACAGAGCACAGTCAAAACAGAAGCTATGATAGGCAAGCATGATTAGTAAATGCTTTGTGCCCTTAAAGAGCAGCTATTACAGGCATGTGAAGAGAAAGAAAGGAAACCCCTAAGATGCTGTTCATCACATGCCTCCCGAGAGGCAGCAGGCCATTAAAATTCCATGATGTAGAATCAAAAACAGCCTGGGAACAGCCAGGAGGCAATACAGCAAATTAATACACCAACCATCTCCAGGGAAGGAGACAAAAAATGCAGAAGACTCTCTTCACTTTGCAAAATAAAATTATACTACTAATGATAACAGTCACCAAACATAGAGACACAGACTACTTCTAATGATGGGTGTGGAATTCCCAGTGCTGCTTCTGATGCTTTGAGAGAAGTCTCAACACATCACAGAAAGAAATCTAGAAGAGAAATCTTGCTATAGTACAATTTATACAGTCTTTTAACTGCATCTTCCAAGAAAACCTCAACAGAGCCATCTCCTTGACACTAAAGAGCTCCTCCTTGCACACTCGTGGCTCTACACCCAACAATCTGGCTGGCGGCTCTGTTTAAATGAAGCAGTGGGTTACCAGGTAGTCACTACACTACCAAAATGAACTGAATCATAAACCATTTGAGAGGCAAAGTAAATACATAGCTCCCACCCTCCAGAATCTGCTGGACAATAGTACTTCCAGTAGCATAACACATCTGCAAAGGCAGAGACAGAACTAGCAAAACAGTGGCAGTCTAACAAAATAGGGAAACAATTTGGTAGGATAGTTAGGATAGACAACTGCAACCAAAACTAATTGCAGTTTCTGAAAGTTGTTTGTTCATGTTTCTTTCATTTAGTGAAAGTGGAAAATCATTCACTTATTTAAATAAGGACAGCTATGCTAACTATAAAGAGAGTTCTTTGGGGAAAAACTGACTTTATCTAAAATTGAATAATCTGTACTTTTAATTGAAAATTCAGATTCTTACAGAAGAGATTAATGGAAATAGAATATGGTATATGTACAGTGATGAGTAAGATGCAACAAATTTGTAGACTGAAATTTGGTTAATAGAAGAAGAGGATTAGCGCTACATAGAAGTATAACCAAGTGACAAATACACAAAGGTGTATCTGTCTCCCATTCTTTGAAGGCAAGTGCAAGGCTATCCAGAGTAGGTTGTTTATCCAATTTCCAGTATGGAAATCATGACTCCACTGAAGCGAGGGATGTATATGATTTATCAATTGGAAAAAGAGAGCTCTGGAATGTTCAAACCGTCCTGAACCTCCTCTGGACCATACAGTTCTCCTTTGGGAGGAGGAATTGTCCATCAAAGCCAAATGTCAATTAAATCAAAATTAACTGATACAGTTTATGTCATTATGTTTTTGAATTAATTTGTCATTTCCATTTGCAAGTGTTGAATTGATACAGATGACATAAAAATGTAAATTATGTAATTATTCAAATGACATACATTTACTGTAGTCACTAGTTTAGGAGAGACAATTTTCCTTCTAAAACTCCTCCTTAATAAAACTAGGCATACTGAGTTAAATAAGAAACGATTTTCCAGTCACCAAGTGAAAGAAACATGAATGAAGAATGCATTATGTTTCTGGCTTCTCTATACACGTTAAAATGCCTCATATTTTACCTGATCATCAAAATAAAAATTCTAATCTTCGTTTTTAGACAAGTTTCAGAATATAGAAACACAGTATTGTGATGTTGAAGATGTAGAAATTGCATAAATGTTTGTGCTCTTAAAATTATATTATGGCTGCACATAAGCTACACATCAGACCCCCAGTTGCCTGTAAAGCAATATATAAAATCCAATTTCTCTAACAGACTTTAGTGGAAGTCCAAAGTGGCTTGCCCTCTCTCTCTATCAGCTAAATGCTGGAGATAACCCAGAAAAAAGGGAAGGATGATGCAGACTGCTATCCAAGCTTGGGAAACCATGTCTTGTCCTTGACTGCCACAAAATTGTTATTCTTCATAGACTCATAGAGTTATAAAGGGTCTATTTAGATCATCAAGTCCAATACCTCCTCGATGCAGGAATCCAAATTAAAGCATTCCTTACAGATGCTTGTCTAGTTTCTGGTTGAATACATCCAATGAGGGAGAGCCCACAAACTCCCTGGAGAATTAGTTCCACCCATCCTATCTTCTGCAATTTTCTCTCACATCTATGGTTCACTTTCATCATATAGGATAACCAAATCTAACTGCAGGGTTTGACAGAAAGAAAAAAACTCTTCTGAGAGAATCTGGATCTGTGACAAACTATAATTAAAACTATGGTTCTAACTGGTTCCACTGACAAACTCTTAGAAAACTTTTTCTTTCCTCTGGAGCAGATGCTATTTCTTCCAAAGTAAGGAAAGGGTATAAGATCAATTCTTAAATACACATTAAGGGGGGAGGGATCTTCTTTAACTTTCTGAGAAACATCAAGCAGACATTTCTATCACAGAAACTCCACTAACTAAATCTTAGGAAATTCAACACTAAGCATAACTATTAGTTGCAATATAGCCTTTATATCAAGTACGTAGCAAGCTTTAGTCACAGAAAAGTCACTGCATAGTAACACATTGCCATAAATTCCATTTGTTAATGACTTTCTGCTGCAGTGAAGCCCTTTCCTTTTGGCTGTTGCTTTAAATGTTTCTTAAATTTGGCTAAAAGTATTCTCATTGTCATTTTTTTTACTGTTTCCTCAGCTGGGAGCAACAATTTCCTCTGTCCCTGAAGATTAGCTGTCATGTGATAAACACCTAAGAGTAACAATCTCCATCTCAGGACTGACTTTGTACTGCAGACCTTATAGTAATTTTATTAAAAATTACAATTGCAACAATAAAAACTAATACAAACGATAAATAAAAAAGAGGAAAAAAAATAGAAGGTGTACAGAAGGAGAAATAGAAAGAAAAATAGAAAAAAGGAAAAATAAGAATAGTAAAGAAAAAAAGAAATATATAAAGAAATTACTTCCCCCTTCATACAACAAGTATAAACAATGTTAGTAACTTATCACCTTCTCTTAAAATACAACAAATGATCTCTTCTTCCCATATCCCATCTCTTATCTATAAACAAATCCTTAAAGCCTTGTGATTTCAGTCCTGATGTCAGCAAAAGTCCATTAAGGGTTACCAGAGATAACCTTATCTACTTTAACCTTGATCAAATAAACCAACTTTATATGCCTTCCTTTTACTTCTAGCAATCTCGATCTTTAGTTCCTTCAAATAATGTCCTAAAACTTGATTTCTTTTCATTTTTTCTTTGTTCCTTCTCACAAAATTCTTCAAAGCTTTAACAAGCCTCTTTTGTAAATCCAATATTTATTTATTTATTTTATTTTATTATTTTATATTTTATTTTATTTTATTTTATTTATTATTTTATTTTATTTTATTTTATTTTATTTTATTTTATTATTTTATTTTATTTTTTTATTTTATTTATCAAATTTTGCCACCACCCATCTCCCCCCAGAAGAGGGACTCTGGGCGGTTATATAGGAAGATTATCCAGGTCACTCTCTTGGTTTGTTATTTGTATATGCCTTTTAGTTATTAAGACATCAGCCGCTTTCTTTTGTATGTCCAGTGTAACATCTTTTTCCATGTTGTTCTTGTAGCCTGTCACTTTTAAATCCACTTTCAAATCATTCTCAATCTTTTCAGGTAAAACGTGTTCCTCTTCCATAACATTTTTTAAACACAGTCTGTCTATAGAGGCAGACACTCTTAAAATTAACTTCTAGGTCCATTGCTCAAAAATATTCTTCAGTGTGTCCAATGTTAAAACATTTTGCTTTATTCTGTATTTGTAAGTCAAATTTAAGTGTTCTTCTCCTTTAATTATAATCTTTTGTTCCTTCTAGTTCCCTCTAGTGTCCAATTTTTAAAGTCTTACCTTATTTTTTTTAAAAAAATCAAAACAAAAGCATTTTCCCATGGGAAGGATTCTTATAATTAATTCCAAAATCTTATTTCAAATTTATCTGGACCCCTAGTCCGTTTGTAACTTTCTAAAATCAAAGTTTTAATCACCCTTTTGCTGTTTATTCCAAAAAAAATTTAACTCCTTAAACTTATATTTAAAACTTCTTTTACTAAGGATTGAAGGAAACTCACTTGGTGCGGTAAAACTTCTCAATCCAAAGGTTCTTAATAGGTGAAAAGCAGTTAACAAGCAATTTCCAAAAGTAATTAGGAAATGAAGTAGGCAAACCCAGTGTCCTTAAGGTGCTGACCATGGTTTGAGCAAGATGGCTATTCCCTCATCTCCCAGAGCTCTAAACCCGCCAAAGACTTGTCTTGTCTTGCTAGCCCTTCATTCCACTGTGGTTGGCTCCGCTTTTCCCGGAGCCGTCTTCAGTCTGACATTTCTTCCCCAGAAGTCGTACTGCAGCCCTTATAGATTAAAACATCTAAACTAATTCTTGGATGTTATTGCTTCTTCCCTATCTCTTGGTTTTTGTAACATCTTGTCAGCTGAACAGTTCTTTAAAACTGTACACTTTTTGGTCAAATAGTCATTATGAATATTTGGTTGGCCCCAATAAAGGTATACTCTAGGTATGGACTTTTATCCCCATGGAGTAACGGCCATGAGTATGATTGTGTTTCATTATAGTGGTGTACTTTTAATGCTTTCTTATACAATGCTGCTTTCACTTTTGTAAAAAAAGGTAAAGGTTCCCCCCGCACATTTGTGCAGTCGTGTCCGACTCTAGGGGCTGGTGCTCATCTCCGTTTGTTAGCCGAAGAGCCAGCGTTGTCTGAAGACGCTTCCACGGTCATGTGGCCGCATGACGTGCGCGGAACGCTGTTACCTACCCACTAAAGTAGTACCTATTCATCTACTTGCATTTGCATGCTTTCGAATTGCTAGGTTGGCAAGAGCTGGAGCTAGTGCGGGAGCTCACTCTGCACGCAGGGCTAGGGATTCAAACCTCCGAACTTGCGATCTTCCGATCGACAAGCCTGGTGTCTTACCCGCTGAGCCACCACGCCCCCTTTTTTGTACTTTTGTACTTTTGTAGCTGTTGTTAATCATGTGTTTACTTTCATGATTATTAGCCATCTTGGCTATCTATCTAAGACTCTCTTTACAGATGGTAGAAATGAAATGTTTTGGACAAATACATGTTTTCAGACTTCTACATCCTAAAGCCAACAAAGAAAAACATATCATTCCCTATGATGTGAAAGCAGAGCATGTGATTACCTGGCTGAGCAGCGTGCCGGTGAGCACCTTCGGTGCGAATCATCAGCAAGAACATCCAAGGAATACAGTGGAGATAATGGATTGAACTATAAATTTAAAAGAGAGTCAGTTAACAGCATGCCAAGTTATATTATCTGAATAAAGATGCTTGAATTACCTTCATTCAATCCTATACAGTATATGGCCATTTATGGTATCATCCAGCAGCAGGGCAACTCTGAGCCCATTCCATATCCACCAATTGTACTTCTAACATACCATCCCAAATTGAGAAGCAAATATTTTCTCCTGTTTTAAGATAAGGAATAATACATCTAGAGTTGGAATATATCTCCACCAACCCAGATCTCCAGGACATCTCCAAAATACTGGGAAAGACTGTTTGTTTGGATATTAAGCCTGTTCTCATTTGTACATGGTTTCTTACATCTCAGTTGACAACCTTATCATGAACCCTGAGAGCTTGAAAAACCAATTGCATACATGCTGCTTTAATATTACAGACAGGACATTAACATGACATGACATAACATAACGTCAGAAACTGTTATTAAGAATGACATAAGGAACTGAATGCATTAGCTTTACCAGCAGAATAAATTATTTATCACAAACAGTTTAAAAGGCATACACCAATTATTATGTATTTATATGAACTATTGGAATACCAAAACTTATTCACAGATAGATTTTCTCCTAGAACACAATAGAGCAGCATCTGGAATTCTTTTAAAAGCTGTGAGCTGTTCAAACATTAAGCAAAGCATGTGGCACAGCCCTCCTTGGATTGGAGTCAATAGAGTAGCGTATTCTAGTATATTAAAAACTTCTTCAATGTGCATATATTAGAAGCAATTTACCTTAGATATTTTATCTGATAAGTCAACATATTCATATGGAGATTTCATGATGGGAAATCATTCAAATATGCAATTCCTAACCGCCTTGCTTAATTTTTGGATCAACTCAATCTTCAGAAATGCTTTTTGACAAAAAGCAGTGATGAAATACATAAACTGCAATAAAACAAGATCATATTATGAACTCTACCTTCATTAATGTCTGCAAATTTTAATGTTAAAGCCTCTTACTATCTCCTTCCAAATTAACTTTGTAAACATTTAACATGGTTTCCTTCAAAAAATCCTTCTTTTATCTTTGAATACAACATTCTTCAATTGCTACAGGAACTTTCTGTAAAAGCCAAGGAACTGAAAATAGTAACACAAACAACTAGTAAACAAAATGTTCAGGACTATTGTAGTTAAATAATCCCATTAAATTAGATTATTTGCTCACAGAGTCTAATATCTAAACATATGGTAAAGAGGACACTTCCCTCAGATTCACAAAGGAATTCTCCTTTCATTTGCATCTGTCTATCTCTCTGACTAAAAAGTACAAATTCACCAAAAAAGGTCTGATAGTAGTAGCTGAGTTTCAACAGACCTAGGTTGGTAAAACAAAAATGAGTTCTGAAAAACAGTGGTTGGTGAAATTTTAACATTATTCAGAGTGAAACAAAACAAGGGATTGGTACTGAACAGGGACAAGCACTGCTGATTTAAAGCTGAAAAGGAGAGTTGCTTTTCCGTTAAAAAAGGAAATATGATTTCATTTTACTAACATCAATGGTCAGTGAACTAAACTACTCTGCACACTCAGAAGTTAATTAATTAACACACAGGTATAATTTAGTTGAAATTTCAAAATCAGTGGGTAATTCTCTAATGTAAATACTCTATGCTTGTAAAACAGTATCTGAACTAAAATACAAGTCCTCTGTTTCCCTGCTTCACAATTGTGTGTAAGAAAGTACTAGCACGATTGAAGATGTAGCTATAAAATATGGTAAGAGAAAGAAAAAATAGGAGACTGTATAGAGGCTGAAAAGTCATAAATACAGGAGAATTGACAGAAACATGCAAATAACATTTGCAGCTAAAAAGAAAATTGCAGAAAGCTAACATTCCGGGGTACTATTTGGTACAAGGAGCCATAGTGGTCTGCTGGACCAAAAAATGGGGCTGCCTTACCTCTTGCACCCAGGCTGCAATGTGGAAGAAATTGGAAGCCAGCACTTTGTTCTTTCTAGAGAGATAGAAATCAAATGAGAGAATATACAAAGTAGAGCCAGCTTACCTGGTTGCGATCTCTCATTCCCATTGATGGCAACCAGAAACTAGAGCGAGATGGTAGGAGAGATGAAGTTGAAGAGAGCAGGAGAATAGAGTTGGGAGAAATGAAGAAACAAGGAAAAATTGATGCGCAAAGAAGAAAAGAAGATTAAACATCCATGTAAGGCAGATTTGCTAAAATTAATTATAAGACAATAGAGATTAATCTAGATATTAATGGATGACAGGAAATTCAATCCAATGAAGCACATCCAAGGGAAGCCACATCATCTTTAACACTCATCCAAGATTACAAATACACTAACTTCCTTTTAGAAAGAGAAATTTCAGTATATCGCCCATCAATCAACCCAGATCTGTGATTAGGATGATCTAATGCCAGGAAAAATAATATTTCAGAAATGCTGAACATTTGTTAGCAAAATAAAATTGTTACTACTAGGGTATCCTTTCTATTATAACTAAGTGGCTATGCTATTTATTCAAGCACTGACATTTCTTTTATTAGTTTGTGTTGGGCTTTTGTGCATTTTATAAATGCACATTACAAAAGACTGAAGTATATGATTCAATTAATGGGGAGCAGTCCAATAGCCATTTTTAAAGGGAGTGGAAAAAGTAGAGGACATGCAGTGTCAATACAGAAAGGCAAATACATTATTACTTCTTCAGGTGGCAGCTTCCTATTATTTATTTATTTAAATTTCAAGGTTGCCCGATTCTGGGTGGCTTACAATTAAAAAGCAAACAACATATATCAAAGAAAAAGAATACAACTGGCTAGAAGACAGAACCAAAAACCAAAGGGGCTCAACCACCATCCTAACCCAAGGCCCCTGAAACAACAATCAGGTCTTTAACAATTTGCAGAAAATCAAAAGGAGACTAGAGCAGTATGGATGTCCAGGGGGATGTCATTCCACAGGGCAAGAGCTATCACCATGAAGGCATGCTTTCTAGGTCCTGCAAGGTGACACTGCTTAATCGATAGGACCCGGAGTGTGCTCTCTCTAGCTGACCTCACTGAATGGGCAGAAACAAATGGTCCCTCAAGTAGCCAGGCCCTATGACATGAAAAGGTGATAACCAGCACCTTGAATTGCCAACTGACAGCCAGTGCAGCTCAAAAGCAGCAGGGACATATGTGTGGACCGCAACACATACATCATTGGCCACATCACTGCATTCAGGACTGTTGTAGCTTCTGAGTGGTTTTCAAGGGCTGTCCCATGTACCGCACATTACAGTAGTCCAATCAAGATGTAACCAAGGTATGAGTGACTGTCTGAAGGGTCTCCCGGTCCAAGAACAGGCACAGCTGGTGCATCAAAAAGACCCCAGATTGCACACTAGTCTTGCATAGGAAGTGTAACCCCATTAGAAACTAAAGATGGAATGTCCCCAGAATTGGGGTGGGTGGGTAGTCAAACAAACAGAGCCATTGTTTACTGAAATATGCTGAAAGGATTCCCTTCCAGCAACCTTGTAAAATGAAGAACAAATCGTATTCTATATTATGAGAAGAAGCATCCACAGAAGAAGCATCCAATCTGATGCTTTCATATATGCAGGCAATGCTATGACACACATACAAAAGGGTTGGAGCTTGCAGTGTGATACTGCTTTCATCATTTGCCCCCCCCTTCCCCAACACTCCCTATGGATGCCTCCATGGATGAACTCTCATATTTGAACTTAAAATTATGAACAGTTGCTTCCTGCCCATCCCCAAAGTTCTAGACCTTTATCTACTGTGCCCAGATGCTTACTCTTTTTGGCAGGAATCACCAATGATGTGGCTAATCCTCTCAGTACCCATTGCACTCATGATGGTCTCCTGAAACACAAAGTAAGAGGGGGGAAAGACTAAGGCTGAAACTACACTGACTCATTTACTGAAGCCTAAGTCAGCCTCAACTAACTATAAGTAGAGTGGGGTAGAAGGTTGCTTTAACCCAAAAAGTGCATGCAAGAAAGCTTGGGGGAGTGGGGGGAGAGAAGGAGGGAGGGAGGACAAGTGTGCATTAAGCTCTATAGTCTTTTGTGGGATAGGAAACCATTTTCAGTTTTTTCAATATCAGAGCATAGTTTCAAAATGGCTGCCATAAAAATGGGGTTAATCATATAAAACAGTTCCCATAAAAATGTGGACGTTTTAAAAATGAATTAAATTTACACAATAACATCATTGTTTTTCCCAGTTCATTCCCACATATACATTGTATTTTTTGTATACATACAAAAAAACTGTACACACATAGCAAAATTAAGCTTCTGTGATTCCTTTCTGGGAGGAAAACGAAGACCACAAGGCTTGCTTCAGCACCGCCCACCTTCAGGGAGGAATAGCAAAATTGCCCCATAGTGAAACTAGGCAACAGCAGTAGCAAGAATGAGAGTGTGAGAGTAGAAGAGCTAAAAATGCTGTACTCTGTCAAGCCCTGCGTGGCTGGCAAACTCAAGAAACAAGAACCACTTGGATTTCTGGAAAGATAGGGTAATGTAACAGGACCATGAAAGCCTATCAGAGAAATTCTGCTCAATTTATGCCTAGCATAACTAAAGCAGAGTTGCTCTGAGTCTCTTTCTCAAGCTTCCACACTCCCTGGAGTTGAGGTGTCTCTTTTGCAACAGTTCTGTTTCCTCCTTCACTTCCCCAGGGTCTGTTGGACATTCCATCACATTCTCCTCCAAACAGATGTGCTAAACTGGCCAGAGGAACAATTGAGGGTGTAGCCATAATGCGTAGTTTTAAGCTACAGTTTACTTCCTGAGCCAAAGGAAGTAATCATCCATTGCCTTGGAGTCCACAAACCAAGGCATGGCAGATTAGGGAAGTAAAATCTAGTTTCAAATAATATTCAGCCACAGCAATTTTTTAGTTTTAGTTTGTGTTAGGGAGAGGGACAATCATGAAATACTTCAGAAGAAAACTGCTAGCATCACATTATTGGGTAAATTACATAACATTCAAGCAAGACCTAATAAAAAATTGGGTCTAACAAGAAGGGGGGTTCAAAATGCAAACCGCATTCATCCACGTGTCCTCTTTTGCATATAACATGGACCTCAACCCCCACATTAAATATGATTGTGGCTGACTCAATTTTAACCTCTCTAGGATGCTTTCATTTGAATTCTGCTTTAAGAATGGAATCAGACTTGATGGAAATGGCCCCTTCCTACTCTATGATTCCGTGTTGTCTGAACTTCAGACAGTCTTACTCCCCAAATCACAGTCTTCCTTTACAAACCTGTTCTAAGTTCATGCTTACATGGTATGAAATTAACCTCTGAGAAATTAAAGAATACAGGTGCAACAAGCCTTACAAGTTAACTTTCTTTTTTTTTCTTTTTTTAGTAAGAATTTTATTAAGTTTCAAGCAAAGATAAAAGCTACAAAGAAAAAAAACTACAAAGAAAAAAACTAAAAAAGGGTGAAAACACAAGAGAACATTTTTCAAAGTTACAAAAAGAGGTGACTTCCGACTTTTAACAGCAAGGATATATAAAAATTTCCATAATCAATCCCTTACTCTATATTAAACCAAAATCACATTATTTCTATAAATAATTCCATTGGCACATTGTAAAAATCACTAAATACAGTTGCTCCCTCCCTTTATATTACAAGAAAAGAATAAAAATTTATATAAACCTCCTAAACAACTTCCCCCCACAAAGGTAACATTTATTTAATTATTTCCTTCCTACTACTATTCTATACATTTTTGTCTACTATAATAAAAATCAAACTAAAAAACATATAAATTGTCATTATACTTAATACAAAAATTTTAATAATCTTAATAATATTACATCTAAAACCATCCAGACATTTTTTATTATACCTTAGTAATCTTAATCCAAATCATTAAAGATAAATGAAATCAGCCAAACCCTAAAAGCAATCCAGATAAATATTCTTTAACTCTTATCCCACTTCAAAATAAACCAGAGCATTTACATATCCCCACAATGCGCACAGAGCTTTTTTCTTAAAAAAATCAAACAGCCCAACTGCCCCCCTCAAAAGCTCCGACTTCTCTTCAGGAAACCTCCCATACATAATGACCCCTTCTTTTCCATGGCACTCCACCAGAAGATCAATTTCACTTGTGGCTTGCAACTCACTCTCTCCCTTAAATTTCTCCATCTTGACTATCCGATCTTCATCCAGCATTTTAATAGAAATCCCGATCTCACTTAGAAAAAATATTTCTATTGCTGTTAAATTCCTGAGTTCCATCCACGACATCCCCAACCAGATGACACATTTTAGACCTCATATTTTCCACAATGTCCTGAATGTCTTGCATAAAAACTTGGTAGGAGTTGATTATGGCGCCCCCTAGGAGCTTAACCAGTGAAAGTTGAAGATATGGAAGAATTCCTGCATGTGTTTACACAAGAGAAAGTGAGATATGCAGACAGTTCTCAAGGGAAGCTGAAGGTTCAAATCAGCAGATTCAGCATGTGGGGAAATACCAATATCTTCAAATTTAGTACAAAAATAACAGGGAGAAAATTACTTACTCTCAATCCTCCTTAATATTTAGAGGGAAAACAAAGTCCAAAACTTAGAATTTTTAAAAATTAATCCCAAAAATAACGATAAGCACCAAGAGAACCAGCTTCTCCTTGCTGTAGAAAGCCTCTCTTAGGGTTCGCGTACTTAAAAATTGGGTGATTTAGAAATGGGGTGGCTGGTCTTAGTGTCCCTTTAAGGCTACAGTGCAGCTTGGAAAATGGTGACGTCCCCGCCTCCCAGCTAAGCTCTTACCAGTTGAACGCGAAACGCTGTTTGAGATCTTCTGGCTGCAAGCAGCTGTCCGGAGGGCAGATGGGGTGATTCCTGGTGTTTTCCTTTTTCCGGAAAACACTCCTGGGCTTCAGGAAAACCTGAGCCCAAAAAAACTGCTGCATTGTCAGCTCTGCCCGCTGAGCCCGCAGGCACAGCTGTTCAGTCCGCCGTGTCCCCACCGGAACTCCCCTTACAAGTTAACTTTCATGTTCATTGGAATACAACTTTCATTCTACCTACAGCATATAGAGAGAGCCCGTTCGATGTAGCAATTAAGGTACCAGACTAGAAACCAGGAGAATATGAGTTCTAGTTCATGCCTTAGGCCTGAAGCCAGCTGGGTGACTTTGGCCCAGTCACTCTCTCTCAGCCTTAGGAAGGCGGTGGCAATGACAAAGTACTTCAGAAAAATCTTGCCAAGGAAATTGCAGACAAAAAAAATCAGCAAAAAAACAACACAATCACTACTTTGTTCCTTTTGACAGAGCAGTAGACTGTATACTCTGTTTAAACTGGAGCAAGTAGCAACACCTTGGTGATATAAAAAAACTAAGGAGATTGGATCCTGGTTAGTATTTAAATGAGAGACCACAGCAAATCCAAGGACTGACGGCTAGCCTGGGAAGATGGAAAAACAGAAGGCAGGAGAAAACCACTTCTATATTTCTGCCAAGAAAACTGCATAAATGTATCTATATAGTCATCAAGATTCAAGCTCAACTCAATGGTGTCTTTGCTACTATTACTCTGCTTATAGCTAACAGTCCCAAGATAATAATGACTCATCTTGAATTTGATTCACTTTGAGTGCTCTAAGAATAGGCAGTTTTACTGCTACGCTCAACCATAAGTATGAACTTGATTGAAAAATGTAGCCTATGAACTTTCTCTTGGAAGTTTGTACCACTGAACTTAATGGAACTTACTTTCAAATAGACATGTACAGGATTGTATTACAACGTTGTACAAATTATCTAGACCGCAAGGAAAATATTATTCCCTACGAGGACTTAGTCTCCAATTTTGCTAAAAAACAGAACGAAGCAGCAAGTGTCTTAGAATGTGTGAACTGTAATTTACTTCTACTGAGATTGGTAAGGGCTATGTTTATTCTATGTATATCATATAAGATGAGCCAAATTCTGGCATGTTTGTCTGGCTGCTTGACCTGTGTTCCAAGCTGAGATTAAATCTCACTATCAAATAAAATGTGTTAGATTTAACTATAACTGAAATATTCTGACTGACTGTAAATCATACTTTTTTCATATTCCACCTTGAAACTCAGCCTTTCTGTTCAATGAAGAGGCACATCTCTATCCTTGACCCTCATTCTTACACAACTATCAAAATCCTTGTAGAGTAAAATAAAAATGTTATGCTCTCTGACAAAATAAAGCCTTTTTTACTGATATCCAAGAATTCAGGTTCTATTCATTAGTTATCTGTTTAGATAGTAGCTTTCCAAACTGTGTGTCGCGACACTTTAGTGTGTTGTGACAAAACCCGGAAGTAGACGTGGAGGCGGAGGCAGCGTGGGGGCATACGCCGCGGCAGCGGCGTGCACGGCAGCAGCGGCGGCAGTGACAGCAGCGGCGCGACAGCAGTGCTTCCAGGTTTTAGCGGAAAACACGAGGCCGCAGCCGCTGCCGCCACCGTGCACGCCGCTACCACTGTTGATGTGTCGCCAACGGTGGCAGTTTGGAAAGCACTGGTTTAGATAACTGATACCCTATATATCAGTGGCAATTTGATTTCCTTCATTGGCTTACATTATAGGTAGTCCTCATTTGGCGACTATAGTTGGGACTGGCACCTCTGTTGTTAAGCGAAGCAGTCACTAAGTGGGAAATCACGAGACCGCGACTGTGCTTTCCTTTTCCCCACTCCCTTGTCCTTTGGAATGCTCACCCCTGTGCCGGCTGGCTCGAAATTGAAAAGACCAATCAGTTTCACACCTTCCGCTTTTGTTTACCACCTAACCACTTCCCCACCCTTTGGAATGCTCACCCCTGCACTGGCATAATTAGCAAGATGGGAATTAATGTTTGTATTTACATTCATTGGAGAGGAAAGGATTACAGTTAGTTCTCAACCTACGACCATTCGTTCAGCGAGCACGTGATCACAATCTGGACGTTTGGCAATCGGTTCACATTTACAACCAGTTGCAGCGCCCCGTGATCACCATTTGCAACCTTCCCTGCCAGCTTCCCAAAAAAGTCAATGGGGAATCTGGCAGGGAAGGTCACAAGTCGCTGGGGTAAGTCTCCCCCACCCGTGCACCCTCCCCCAGCCCCTCTGCACTCAAGCTGCACCGGCCACTTGCCCACCCCCTCACACCCTCCCTGTCCCACACCGTGCCTCTTACACACTCCCTTGCACCCTCCCTTACCCTCCCTTGCACCCTCACACATCCTCCCTGACCCATAGCTCTCATGCACCCCCTCGCATTCTCCCCAACCCGTGCCACACTTCTCGTGCTCTCCCTCACTCCCTCCCCCACCCAGCAGCTGCGACTTACCTGCCTGCCTGGGATTTGCAACTTCCTGCTGGCTTCCCCATTGACTTTGGTTGTGCGAAGCCTGCAGAAAATTGCCTCGCCTAATGAACATGGGATTCAGTTAACGACAGCAACCAGGTCTGTAAGTATTGCCGTCGCTAAGCAATGTTGGTGCGCTTTACGACCGCATCACTTAGCAACAAAAATTCCAGTCCCAATTGTCGTCGTTAAGTCAAGGACTACCTGTACAAGAGAGTAAGCAGGCACATACACATGGAAAGGAATGTGGTGGTACTGGCAGCCCCAAGCGCACTGCACAAACAGCCCAGTGTATTCCCCATTGTGTACCTGCTTACTCTCTTGCAATCCCTTCTTCTCCAATCTCTCCACTCTGCAAGGGGAGAAAAAAAGAAAGACAACGGGTCAGGTACAGAACAACGCATACTGACTGTAATGGCAATCATGTGACTGAGGAACGCTGTGAAGGTCATAAATACGAGTATTGGACATAAAGTTATTTTTTTCAGCACCATCATAGCTTTGAACAGTCACTGAACAAGGCAGTCGGTAAGCAAGGACTACCTGTATTTTCTATTCCATTCAAGGAATCAAGAAGGGAACATTTATAACAATTATTGGGCTATGAGTTATATGAAAGTTGGGGGGAGGAGGTTACCATCAACTATATACCTTTAGTTTCTACTAATCATATAGCTAAAGTACACATAAATTGAACACATCATTTAAAATGGTATCATCTTCCCTCTAATTATATACAGTGGGGCAAAAAAGTATTTAGTCAGCCACCAATTGTGCAAGTTCTCCCACTTAAAAAGATGAGAGAGGCCTGTAATTGACATCATAGGTAGACCTCAACTATGAGAGACAAAATGAGAAAACAAATCCAGACAATCACATTGTCTGATTTGGAAAGAATTTATTTGCAAATTATGGTGGAAAATAAGTATTTGGTCAATATCAAAAGTTCATCTCAATACTTTGTTATAGATCCTTTGTTGGCAATGACAGAGGTCAAACGTTTTCTGTAAGTCTTCACAAGGTTGGCACACACTGTTGCTGGTATGTTGGCCCATTCCTCCATGCAGATCTCCTCTAGAGCAGTGATGTTTTGGGGCTGTCGCTGGGCAACACGGACTTTCAACTCCCTCCAAAGGTTTTCTATGGGGTTGAGATCTGGAGACTGGCTAGGCCACTCCAGGACCTTGAAATGCTTCTTACGAAGCCACTCCTTCGTTGCCCGGGCGGTGTGTTTGGGATCATTGTCATGCTGAAAGACCCAGCCACGTTTCATCTTCAATGCCCTTGCTGATGGAAGGAGGTCTGCACTCAAAATCTCACGATACATGGCCCCATTCATTCTTTCCTGTACACGGAACAGTCGTCCTGGTCCCTTTGCAGAGAAACAGCCCCAAAGCATGATGTTGCCACCCCCATCCTTCACAGTAGGTATGGTGTTCTTTGGATGCAACTCAGCATTCTCTCTCCTCCAAACACGACGAGTTGTGTTTCTACCAAACAGTTCTACTTTGGTTTCATCTGACCATATGACATTCTCCCAATCCTCTCCTGGATCATCCAAATGCTCTCTAGCAAACTTCAGACGGGCCCGGACACGTACTGGCTTAAGCAGGGGGACACGTCTGGCACTGCAGGATCTGAGTCCCTGGCGGCGTAGTGTGTTACTGATGGTAGCCTTTGTTATGTTGGTCCCAGCTCTCTGCAGGTCATTCACTAGGTCCCCCCGTGTGGTTCTGGGATTTTTGCTCACCGTTCTTGTGATCATTTTGACCCCACGGGGTGAGATCTTGCGTGGAGCCCCAGATCGAGGGAGATTATCAGTGGTCTTGTATGTCTTCCATTTTCTAATTATTGCTCCCACAGTTGATTTCTTCACACCAAGCTGCTTGCCTATTGCAGATTCAGTCTTCCCAGCCTGGTGCAGGTCTACAATTTTGTTTCTGGTGTCCTTCGACAGCTCTTTGGTCTTCACCATAGTGGAGTTTGGAGTGTGACTGTTTGAGGTTGTGGACAGGTGTCTTTTATACTGATAACAAGTTCAAACAGGTGCCATTACTACAGGTAATGAGTGGAGGACAGAGGAGCCTCTTAAAGAAGAAGTTACAGGTCTGTGAGAGCCAGAAATCTTGCTTGTTTGTAGGTGACCAAATACTTATTTTCCACCATAATTTGCAAATAAATTCTTTCCGAATCAGACAATGTGATTGTCTGGATTTGTTTTCTCATTTTGTCTCTCATAGTTGAGGTCTACCTATGATGTCAATTACAGGCCTCTCTCATCTTTTTAAGTGGGAGAACTTGCACAATTGGTGGCTGACTAAATACTTTTTTGCCCCACTGTACCTAGTGTTAGAGTCAAGTTGAACCCTTCCTTCTTTAGTCACATTCCAATGAAAATTACCCCTCTGTATATATTAGCCTTAAAAAAAGTTCCCATTGACACGTTATCAAATAAAGAACGGACATAAATTCTAATGATGTATTTAGCATCACATTAATCCCTAAGGAAATGATGAAACCTGAAGAGCTTCTGTTGCATTTGTTTTTTAAAAGAAGATGCATATACTGTACATGACTATTCATATCCTACCCTTGTTAATTACAGTCCATTAAGTACCTTGAGTTAACTGCAGAATTCTCATATGAAAGCTAGTTAACTTATTCTTATTTGTACGCATTAAATAACATACCAAAGACTAGGTCCAAGTCTAAGAAACGAAGTCTGTCACCCATCCAAATATGTCACTTTAATTGTAACATGATCCCTAAACAATTAATTATCAGCCATTTGTGCTGCAAGGCTATTCTGTTTTGAGCAATTTCTTACAACCCAACAGTTCCACAAAAGTTATTATTTCATAAGAATCAGCCTTAAAAGAAAAGGTATGTAATATGGTGTGCTCCTACAGCAGTGGTTTTTAAACTGGGGTTAACTATTCCCAAGGTGGTAGTTTGAGCATATCCTCGGGACAATGGACTCCTGTTTGTGAGTTGAGGATCAAGTCTAAAACAACGGAGTCTTTTTTTTTTGCGGGGGTAATGACATGATTTGAGACCAGGGAAAGAGGTAACTGGGTCAAACAATTTAAGAACCATTGTCCTAGAAAATAAAGCAGCATTTAGAAATTAACATTCAAACACTGTAGTGTGTATTGTTGCATATACTCACATGGGTTCTATACAGAGAAACTCCCAAAAAACTAGGATTAGGATTTCATTATCAATAAAAATGTGAGTTGGTGTCCAGAAACACAGAACACCATCAAATGCAAGGCTTCTGGGAAAGCAACAGCAGGGGTGAAAGATGAGCTATTTGTTACAGTAGAGAAATTATTAACCTAAAGTGCCGTAATGTTTAAATTTACAGTTTATTACTGTGTAAATTACAAGCCACACTTTGGGTAATTAGCAGCTCACTGGCAGGGAGCTTTGAATGAAACTCATTATTTATTATTACAATTTAGAAGAGAAGAGAGGAGGGGAAGCAGTGACCTCCACTGCGAATGACATAGATCCCTTTAAGGTGATGAAGATGAATTAAACAAGTAAATATTATTTTTCTCATTAGAGGAACCTTTAAAAAGCTTAGCACCCTTGGCTTTTACCAATGGCCTAATAGTCCTTGCCCAAGACATAATATGCACCATAACTGAAGACATATTTCAACGCTTTAACTTGATAAGGTAAGTAGAGAGAAAGGGCTTGAAGAATTTGTTGAAGATGGAAGGGGCATGTTAAAGTAAAGAAGCAGCTGTTCTCCTACACATCAAGCCAATTAACTGATGAGGCAAACCATTTTAACACACAGGATTCTTCTTTCTAGGCTCAAATGAAATTCCTAAAATACAAACAAACGGCATAGAGGGTCTAACTACCCATTACACATGCTTGCAAATTAAACTTCCCCAAAACTTTTCTGCTTAATATGTGGGAGACTGAGATTGCAGAATTCCAGCTTCTCACACAAAAGGATTCCAAGAGTGGCAAGAAATGCTTGGATATATAGCTCTAAAGAATGAAACACCTTGCAGATGACAGGCATAACTCTCAGCATTTAAATATAATACAAGAACCACACTAATATGTCAATCAACATTTATTTCCTCCATCCCAGCTGTTAAAACAGCTTTCCTCATCTCAGGAGGCCTTTCCTTTCTGCTTTGCACCAGCAGTCTTGCTTCTATTTGCAGATTTTTCTATACTGCACAAATTCATATTCAGTCAGCCTCCTTTTCTAACAGAAGCTTATTGCCATTAAAAAAAATACCAAGATAGCTTATACATAACTATATGAATACACATTTGAAACTGCTAGAATGAACCACATGGCCCATTTCACCAATGGGTATATTTAATTATCATCCCCTGTAAAGCAATACCTTGCTAACCAGCCTTCTACGGCCCTTCCTAAGACATCGGGTAGCAACACTGGGAAGACGGTTCAAACGGGGGTGAAATCCTGAAAAGAAAGAAGAATATAATGAAGAAACCATGAAAAACTCAAACAGAATCAGGTAGAGGAAAGAACAAGAATCTAGATCAGCTCCTGATTTCCAGGTTCTGTTCTATGGAGCATATTCTCCCTATCTTTACACTGCTAGACCAAAGAACTAGGGTAACCGCAAGACATGAATGCACTGTATATTGCAGCACCTTCTTTTGACAAGAGTGTGCTGTAGACCAGAGAGTCTATTTTATAAATGTTAAGCAAGCAGTTTCCTTACAGTAAAAGAACTGAAATTAATTCAGACAAATTTAGCATGTTAGAACATCTCTCTATTATATCAATTCATATGTAAGCAAACAAATTCATACTGGTTTCTGAGGTATATACTATGACCTCTAGTTTCTACATTACACTATAATCCAAATGACTATTTTATACTCACCAATATATACTCTGAAAGTTGCACATGCCCATTACAAATCTGATTTGAGATACAGTATGTTCACAATTCACAAGAATTCTGTAAGAAGCTCACCTCTTGTAACAGGCCGAGAGGGCAGAAGGAATGTTGGCTCTGAGATTTTTTCAAGGCTCGAGTCCATTCGTTCCATATCAGACTGGCGGTCAGGTCCCCACTTGGGCAAAAAGTTGGGGACTGTGAATCCTGAGACACATTCGCCCTCATAGAACCAATCACTCTGCTCATCATCACCTATGAAGGAAATAAAAAGCTATTCAAATATCCCAATATATTCTTACTGTGACTCCCCTTATACACTAAAAAATCAATTATCACTGAACAGGCAGAAGTTCTCAAACTGTGGGTAGGGGACAATTTAGAGGAGGTCACAACTTTTTTTAAAAAAAAGTCTTAATCAGGCTTGCACAGGCCAAGTGGGAGCACTGTCAAAACTTACTCAGGGATTTGCTAGCTGCAGTTTGCCCAGACCACTGTTTCTCAAACTTGACAACTTGAAGATGTGTGGAGTTCAGCTCCCAGAATTCCCCAGCCAGCATCTCCCCATATCTTCAAGTTGTCAAGGTTGAGAAACACTGGCCCAGACAATCTGGGAGCATGTTTTGACAGTGCTTCTTTTTATATAAAGAAGCAAAGCTGGAGTGCTGTCAAAACTTACCCTGGGTTTTGCTGCTCATTTTGCCTGCAGTTGCATTCCACAAATTTTGAGAACTTTTGTGATATATCAATTAAAATGTAATAGTTAAAAACAGTATATTTATTTCTTACCCAGACCTAACACCAATGAAATCATTAGATTTATTCACGGAGGGTTCACACAAATTCATTTATCATTTTAGAGGGCTGGTTTATTACAAAGTTTGAGAACCACTCTTCTAAGATAAATTTGTCCCTTATGCCTAAATTTATATATGTCAACTAAATCTTAAATTATGATAACAGGTACTGCACCATGATGTCTCTATAATTATCTGTGGACACCTGCATCTCCCACCCAAATGAACCCTTAGGTATCCTGACAATACTCATTGCCATCCTTAGAAGAGATAATCTAAATCTACATGTCACTGCCTTTTTAGGTCATTTAAAATCTTTTTACATTATTACAAGGATGGTAAAGCTACAACCCCCCAGATATTACTGAACTGCAACTCCCAGCAACCCTCATCACTGACCATTTTAGTTGTGGCTGCTGAGACTTATAGTTCAGCAAAATGTGAATGGCCACAACACTTTCACCTTCGCTTTAATAAATGGCATGGAATGAAAAATGGAGACAGCCTTGCCGCAAGTGATCACTGTAGTCTGGATTATTTTTTAAGGTTTAATGCTACAGAGCCACAACATGGGCTAAAAAGCAGTTTCATACCATCTGGCTTTTAAAGAGCTGCAAAAAGCAAAAAGCAAAAACCCTAAAACCCTACAGAGCAATCTGAGAATCAGAGCCTATACTCCGAACAATACTTTAAACTTTCCTTTTCTTTTTCTGCTATAGTGATTGATCACAATCACCTGTGCCTGATTTATAATTCAAAGCACTACATTAAAGAAGAAATAGGGACATGGCCTATACTTACCTTGGCGACCTTCGTCATTGGTGAAAAGGCCAGGGTCACTGCTGCTGCAGACACTGCTGGTTTCACTGGAAAGAGAATACAGAGAATTAAGTATACATGCATTTCATATATACTCTTTTTTCTAAGAGTAAATCCTTCACTGCAAGGAAGATTCTCACAAACTTTCAGTATAACACATAATAGCGGTATTGCTTTATTCATCTCTACAGTTTGATTAATCCTGACATGGGATTAATCAATGAGCAGCACTAAAGTGCCCAAACAAGCCAGGTGAATATATAATATATAGAATGAAAAATAGGTCATGAAAATATGCAATAATCTGAAAAGGGGACTAGAGAGAAAATACAGGCGTTAATGTCAATGCAGTTATCATTTCCCCTGGGAACAACAAAGCAACAAACAAATATGTTTTGTTTGAGTTAAATAAACATGGAAGATAAATATGTATATATAGTGATGAACCCACTATTTCTTTTCTGCCACAGTCATGATTAAAAGTGACATACTGGGCAATTCTTTACTCTGCAACTGACAAGGCAGTGCCCATAGGCATAACAGTATCCTTAGTTACCTCTTGCCCCTTCTGGTTTCTATACATCTTACGTGGATGGAAAGCAGAAATAAAGTTTCCAGACTTTTTCCCCTCTCCCAGCATACCCATACAATCTTCTGGAAAATGAAATGTTGGAAGCTCTGCAATATGTCAGCCCAATCTGCCATCTCTCCCATACTTAAAGAAATCCCCCAAATAAGTTAAGTTGCTACTAAAGTAATTTTGCAGGGGAAAAGGACACCCTACAGATTAAAAAAAGACTAAAAACAGATTAGCAGGGGGAAATCCAGCAAGCAGGAGTGGAGGGGGTGGGGAGAGCCAGTATTTGGAGACATCAAGTGAGAGCAACATTAAGGGCTACTTTTCATGGTGTTCTGTGCTTATATGACATCTGATGTAATATTTATATACTGGCCTCCTGCCCTCAAAGGGCAGTTCACATAAAATGAAGTTTTAGTTCAGCATTAAAAATATAAGGAACCTATTAAAAGGAGAATCAGTAGAACAGAGAATGATGCCATGCTGGGAAGCCTGGGTGAGAAAAGATTGCCTGATAACAGAAGAACAGAGCTGGTGCCAAGATAGCAAGTGAGCATTCATCTATCTATCTATCTATCTATCTATCTATCTATCTATCTATCCATCCATCCATCCATCCATCCATCCATCCATCCATCCATCCATCCATCCATCCATCCATCCAACCATAGCTTTCCAAACTGTGTGTCGCGACACTTTAGTGCAGGGCTTTCCAAAGTTTACCAACTGCCGTTGGTGTGTCACCGCGGGAAAACCCGGAAGTACCGCCATTGCGGCAGCGCGCAAAAACCCGGAAGCGCTGCTGCCGCTTTCAGTTTTTGCGCGCCGCCATTGGTGTGTTGCCGCGGGAAAACCTGGAAGCGCTGATGATCAGCGCTTCCGGGTTGTGTGGCGACACACCAGACTGTGTGTGGCGACACACTTTTGTGTCGCGACACAGAGTTTGGAAAGCTCTGCTTTAGTGTGTCACAACACACAGTTTAGTGTGTTGCGAAACGGTGGCGCAGGGGTGTGCGCGGCGGCGGCAGCAGCGACACGCCATCAGTGCTTCCGCGTTTTAGTGAGGCCGCCCCCGCGCTGCCGCCGTGCACGCACGCGACCCCCCGCCGCCGTTGGTGTGTTGCCAACGGCGGCACTTTGGAAAGCACTGCATCCATCCATCCATCCATCCATCCATCCATCCCTTTATTATTTTTTATAAATAACTCAAGGCGGCAAACATACCTAATACTCCTTCCTCCTCCTATTTTCCCCACAACAACAACCCTGTGAGGTGAGTTGGGCTGAGAGAGAGTGGCTGGCCCAAGGTCACCCAGCCGGCTTTCATGCCTAAGGCAGGACTAGAACTCTCTGTCTCCTGGTTTCTAGCCCAGCACCTTAACTACTAGACCAAACTGTGTCTCATTCTAGAGACACAGCAAAGCTACTGAACAACCTCTCTCTCTCTGCAGTTCACCTAACCCTTAGAGTGTTTATGAGGAGACAGAGAAGTGATGAAGAATGTAAGGTTTGGGCAGTCATGTGGGAGGATATAGAAACAGGGATCTAAGCTATTTAAATACACCAAAACTTTGGTGCTGCCTTTCAGAACACATGAAAAAGGCAGGCTTTAGTAATTTTTGGCCATGTACATATGCCTTTGAGTCAGTCTTGACTCCTGGCCACTGCCTGGACAAATCCCTGCAGTTTTCTTGGCAAGATTTTTGAAGTGGCTTGCCACTGCTTTTTTCCTAGGACAGAGAGTGAGTGACTGGCCCAGTCGCACAGCTGACTTTGTGCCTAAGGCAGGACTAGAATCACAGTCTCCTAGTTTCTAGCATGGTACCTTAACCACTAGACCAAACTGGCTCTCTTTAGTAAATTATGCCCAGTTAATAACTAAGACAGTTCCAGTTATAGTAATTACAACAGACAAAGAGTAAGCAATGATTCTTTAAGTTATTCAGCATTGTACAACGAACATATAGAGCAGGGCTTTCCAAAGTTTTCCCGCGGCGACACACCAACTGCCGTTGGTGTGTCGCCGCAGGAAAACCCGGAAGTGCCGCCATTGCGGCAGCGCGCAAAAACCCAGAAGCGCTGCTGCCGCTTTCAGATTTTTGCGCGCTGCCATTGGTGTGTCGCCGCAGGAAAACCCGGAAGCGCTGATGATGATCAGCGCTTCCGGGTTGTGTGGCGACACACCAGACTGTGTGTGGCGACACACTTTTGTGTCACGACACACAGTTTGGAAAGCTCTGATATAGAGAATGTGTCTAAAGAGAAATAATTGTAGGGAATAAAAGTATCTTCTCTGTAGAAAAAGACAGAGATCTATTGGTGGATAATGAGAGAAAATGAGCACAACTGATTGGGCATCTGCAAAGAATGAATGAATGATGACATGAGGCACATTGTACTGTACAAGCAAAGGCAACATTACAGATTTTCTCAACCACACAGCTATTTTGTCACTCTTACTGATTAAACTGTGCTTTAACTCAGTATTTCTCAACCTTGGCAACTTTAAGATGTGTGGACTTCAACTCCCAGAATTCCCCAGCCAGCCTGGAAGTTGAAGTCCACACATCTTGAAGTTGCCAAGGTTGAGAAACACTGCTCTAACTAACACCCAGACATCAGGCTGTTAACTAGAATAAAGGGACACAAATACTATACACTAATGAATAGACATTTTAAAAAATAATCTTTTATTTGGGAGGAGGGGTAGAAACAAAACCATTTGCAGGATAACAGTGTGCTTATACTACATGTAAATGTCTTCTCTGTCTATTAATTTCACTGGAAAGGAAGCTAAATTTTATTTCTGCATAAAATGATAGATCTCCCTGGAAAACCCCGTGTACCTCAGGTAAACTGCAAACATTCCAAATACTTAGGTAATCATTTATTTACTAACTATTCTGCTTTGTGGTCATCTTCATATTTTCTAAAAAAAAAAAAAAACTAAGCAAAAATAATTAGGTGCCCTTGTATTTCTTTAAACAGAAGAACACATTATAGTGTTCCGTCTGTTTACATGCTGTAGTTACAAATGCTAAGTATATCTTGCAATTACCCGAAGATCAGGTAAGTATGATAGGATATGTGTTTTATATTAACTTATGTGTGGTATCTTTGTCAATGTCATTAAAAAGGAACTAAAAGACCATAATAATCATCTCTTGCAACCATCTGTTTCTCAGTTTTAAATGGTTATTCTCAAAAATAAAAAAAATAGGATCTCCCTTTTGTAATAATTTGAAAAATACAAATCTTAATATTAATAAGGATGGGAGACTTAATGATTATGCAAATGCTCAGTACTATTCTCTTGTTAAAGAAACATTTAGTGCAGCTTTAGAAAGCAAAATCACAGAATACATTATATGGCAGCAGACACCAGTAGCTGCTGTAAATCTGGCCAAGGCCTTCTTGCTTCAAATGGCAATCACACTTCCCTCTTTTGTTTATATCAGGCTTGCACAACTTGGGGGTGGGGGTGGAGTTATGAGGATCATATCTGTCTTTAAATGGCATGTCAGGCACAGCACTACAGAGGGGAATAAAGCTATATAAAAATGTCTGAAAAATGACTGAGGGATAATCAAACAGTAATATTATAGCATATAATTTGTGCAATTATTTAACTGTTAAATGTAAACTCACAGTGATTCTTGTTCTCATTTCTTAATGTTAACATATACAAAGATGTGAGCAAAACAAAATGGCAACCTGTTCTCTTATACATAAATTCTACCATACATCTACTTACAAGTCTTAAGTACATAGGAGGTAGCAGGACAAGACAGTGGTGTAGGGATTTGTTGGTAATTGGCAACAGAATCTGGGGGTATAAGGGTCTGCGGTTTTAACATGTATGTTTTACACAGATGTCATGGTCGTGATCTTTTAGCTGTTAAACCAGAAACTCTTGACACAAGCCGTTAAGGATATGAAGTGTTCTTTATTAAAGCTAGTGATCCATTACACCTTAAAGCAGGGCTTTCCAAAGTGCCGCCGCTGGCGACACGCCAGCGGCGGTGCGGCAGCGGCGGCGCGGGGGCAGTACGGGGGCGCGCGCGCGCGGCGGCGACACATGAGGGTGTGCGGCGGCGCACGGCGGTGACACACAAAACCATGCGGCGGCGCACGCGCACACGGCGGCGGAGCGGGGGGACGTGCGGCGGCGCGGGGGCGTGCGGCGGCGCAGGGGGCGTGCGGCGGCGCAGGGGGGTGTGCGGCGGCGTGCGGGGGCGCACGGGGGGGCGTGCGGCGGCGCGCGCGTGTACGGTGGCATCCAGATGGTATGGCAACACACCACGCTGTGTGTGGCGACACACTTTTGTGTCGCGACACACAGTTTGGAAAGCTCTGCCTTAAAGACTTGAATGAAGGGAGCCCGTGCAAACCAACAGTTAAAAATCTTCAGGGTTACCCCCCCCATCGGGGATCTGCGGCTTGACAGCCCTTCCCTTCGTCTCACAATTTCTAGATCTTCCCAGTCCCAAATCAACCAACACAATGATAGCATTCTTTGATCTGTCCTTGGTACTGGACTGCTTGACACAATACTCGAATCAGCATAATTTGCAGTCCTGAGAATACACCAAGACCCCACTACAAGCATTCTCACCTACTCTACAGGTCTGGCAAGTTTCCACTACAAAGCACTCCCAACGACCCTGCAGGTATGCCCACCACAAAGCGTCCCGCTGACTCTGTGGGTTTTGATAGACTGGCAGGATGTCACCTCCTGTCACCATGGCAGGATATAACATCCTGACAACAGATCTGTTTTGGAAGTACTACCAAATCCTCAAATAGGATGAAACAAAAATAACAGAGTAAGTCACTAAGCCTCACTTCTCACTTTTCCCACCAAAAGGATCATATAAAAGGCTCTGGGTTTTCTTTACATTAGATCAGAGCTTTCCAAACTGTGTGTGGCGACACAAAAGTGTGTCGCCACACACAGTCTGGTGTGTCACCACACAACCCGGAAGCGCTGATCATAATCATAATATCAGCGCTTCCGGGTTTTCCCGCGGCGACACACCAACTGCAGCGCGCAAAACCCGAAAGCAGCAGCAGCGCTTCCAGGTTTTTGCGCGCTGCCGCACTTCCGGGTTTTCCCATAGCGACACACCAACACCAGTTGGTGTGTCGCCGGTGGAAAAACTTTGGAAAGCCCTGCATTAGATACTTACTGGAAAGTTCACAGTCCCTTAGTACAGGCCACACAGTCCAGTAAGCACTGATTAATGACCTCCAGTTACAAAGGAGGCCACTTGCCTTAACCAGAAAATAATGAATGCTATTGATCCAACAAGCTACTGCTATAGAGTGTTATTGATCACCCAATCTTTGGTTAAAATGGTCCTCATTTAACAATTGCACTGTTGCCAACACCTGGAGCAAAGCATGCCTATAATTAAATAGTTCAGAAGAGTTAAAGTGAGATGTGATGGACAAATCTCAGCTCTCTCCCATTTAGTTCTGCTTCTGAGCTATTGTTTGTGTCAAGAAGAGTATTGATTTTCTATAAAAATAAGAAAACAAGAGGCACAGAGGGGGTGCAGAAGGTCAGGCTGGGCTGAAGAAGGAGGGGGAGGCTAAACACTCCATCTCTGTCACTTGCTCTGTCACCAAACAGGCAAGCACTCATACCTCTTTACCCAAGTTCTCAACTGCCATTTCAGGCTATGAGCTAATACTCTCTACATCAGAGGGAAAAGAAAACAAGCTTAAAAACCCAAGAAACAAGTAGATGGTTTAATTCTATTTGACACACTACAAAACATATAAACAAATAAGGGCACTCAACATTACATTTTATTTGCAATCAAGCACCACAGGATAAAGCAAATCAGTTGTGCTAAAGGAAGTTTTATTTGATCAGTAACTTCCTAAAATCTGAAAGAGCTAGACCAATTTGGTTGGCCCAAGGAATAAAATTAATCTGTAATAAAATACTATTCATATGAACTAATCCTGGATATACTTTTCCTATTGGTCCCTCCAAAGTATAACTGACAACCTTATAAACTTTATAAGTAGAAATGTTTTAGACAGCATGTCCGCATTGCTGAAGTACTATAGAGTGAGTCCTCTTGAATGCTATGGACTTACTCATTTTGATTAAGGGTGCGGAGGGATTAAGAAAGATATCACTGCTCATCTAAGAGAATTCAGAAAAAGCCAAGCTTCAACTAATCTCTTCCTAGTTGCATAGAAAATGCTATGCTAAAATGGAAGGGCTACTAAATCTAGCATTATTCTGGATATTGAACATACTAACATGTAATTCAGGACTGAATCACTAGGTATGCTGCCCACCCAGTGCTCTCCACCTTATTTGACCTCTCATGGTTAGAAAAGAATTGAAAGCTTCTGCTTTCCTGACAGTTCCCTGAACAGGAAAAAGAAACAACATACTGTAGTCCATATAGGACAGAGAAAAATGAAAAGAATGTAAGAAGGGAGAAGATTGATAAATGGGATGGTCTTACTTTACAATTAAACTCAAGATGGTGAAGGAAAATATAAACCAATCCTTGTACTGTTTATCTGTATAAAGGATTAAAAGTGAATTTAATTTAAGTTCCTTTACCGGATGTAATGACTAGTAGATTATTTTCTTCACTCAGAAGTTGTTTAATCATGGTACTGATATGTGTATCCAGAACTACTATTTCTAACACAAAGTATATATTGAAAACCAGTCATTTAAAAAATTCAGTTGAAAGATCAAGTTCAAGAATATACAACCCAGGTTACAGCCCTTTTGTAGAGCTCTGTCAAATAATTCAAAAAGACAATATATTCTGTAAGCCATGGAAAACATTTCTACTTCATCAGTATCCTAATGACCAACCTTGTTTTAGTTCTATCCAAAATTCTTCCACTATTTAAATATTAAATGTATAGAGTATTCATTAAGAAAAGTATTTTACTCATCATCATACCTGACATACAATTCCATGCCATTCACATATTCAATCACAATGCAATGAAATATTTTTGAAATAGATCAGCATTCACCCATATCTGAAGTCCCAATAAATTTAAAGCCAAATAAATTTCCTCGAGCATAAATCTACACTCAGGTGCCACTACCAAGAAGGCTCCAGAACCTAAAATATCTTCCAACACTTTAGGCGGTAAGGACATGATGGAATAACCAACAGGACCTCTTTTTCTAAACAGTGTTGCTTCATTCTAAGCCACAGTCAATTGCTCACATCTTTTACAACTGATGATAGGAAACTGTTCCGTTAAAAATAGCATGTTCTTGGAGGTAAATGGTTGCAGGAAGTGCATGCAGGACCATTTATTCTCTCAATCTCCCTGCAAGTGAATCTATATTTTTGAAATAGGCCAACAATTACATGAACCTTGACTTAATGTTACAGGTTGCTAAACTCCATCCAAAGCATATTATTGAGAAACAAATGCAATTCATCTTAAATGAAGGTGAAAGTTATATGCCTATAGAATTACCAGAAATGGAGAGCATGATGTACTCTCATTCAACATCCTTTATTACACCTGTGATCCTTAAAATTCTACCCAACCAACAGCATGAATTATACAGCTGCAACTGATACTTTTTTCACAGAAATCAATATAGTAGCATTCTTTTTGGAACATCTCCATTTCAACATCAGCAAATCACTTTTCAAACATCTAGAATTCTTCTAGATGATAATTTAAAAACACACAAGAAAAGCCTAGACATCTCACCATTCTGACATATCTGCTTATTTTTGGTTAAGAACAAAATGGCAATAATGCTGACTAAAGACTAAACAATCACACTTTATTTTCTTCTAGCAAACACTGGAAATTAGTCTGACACAAAATACTGGTCTATACAAATACATCCTGCAAAACATGTTTTCAGCAAATTATCTGGGGAGACTGGATCAAGTTAGTCTAGTTAAAAAGGGAACTACTTAAAGGAAAGAGCCACTACTTGCAAAGAAATAAAGTAAAATATCAGAGCCTCAGGTAAGAGAAGAAAGGCCTAGACATCTCACCATTCTGACATGTTTTCATCAGAACCCTGTTTTTGTTCATCTGCTTCACACTCCATCCTTTCATTCCTTCCCCCCTTGCTGAGGAAGGCCCTGGTCTCTGCTGACTCACAGAGTCCCCGGCCAGTTGATGTCCAGGGAGCATTCTCCTTCCAACGGGACAGGCGCTGCTTTTTAGCAGATTTGAATCTGCAACCCTTCTCATAAGTCCACTCTGATACTCTGAGTTTCTGCTGAAGACTAGCTGCCACCTCTGATGTCACACGCTTAACTTTTCGACGGCGCCTCAGGGGTCGGCAAGGTGCATTCTCAGTGAAGGAGTCTGATTCATGCCATGAGTGCTGCTTATTCTTGAGCGCTGTGCTGAGAGTTGGATGATGTTTGGCTACTGCCATGTCATCAGAGTCACTAAAGTAAGCAGTTAGCACTTCCCGGCAGTCTTCCACAACTTCTTCCAGGCTGGATTCTGAGGCCCCACTATAGCAGCAAGCATGCTCCGCTTGGTGCGTGAGGTCTGAACGCCGTTTGCGTCCCCGTCTCTTACGAAGCTGCCGCCGCTGCTGTCTTGGGCTCAGAGTCATTTCTTCCCATAATTCATCCAGTTTGTTCTGTTCAGAAGTCTGCTCAAGAGCTGAGGCCAAATCATGTACTAGCTCATCCATCAGCAATGTCTACCAATATAAAAATAAACAATTAAATCAGCCATTTTGCTAGGTCATCACATTGATAGAATTTATTTTCAACTGACATATTTTCAAAAAATAACTTTTGCTTAGTTTTATTTTTTAAAGAAGGAAAGAATAAAATGAAGAAGATATAGTTTGCTTTGTCAGGTAAGTGCTAACATGGCCTCTGTGCCATATACTTCAATGATCTCTTTTTATAGAGAAAAGAAACCTAAAGAAGAACAAGTGTTGAACCTGAAGACAACTCTTAAGAAAGTCTTCTGCTTAGTCTTTCTGAGGTGATGGAGAACTGTGAGAATGGCTCTAAAACCCACTGCGGCCTAATAACCCAAACACTGTGTTCCATTTTGGCAGGAAGTCACTTAGATGTAATATACAACAGTAACACCTACCTGTTTATAAGTGTCTCTCAGGCTAAACTATTTTACATAGTTGAAGAAGAAGAAAGGGACCCTATGCACCATCCTGAAATCCATGGTGTAATCATGGGAAGAAAACAACAGTACAGTAATGTAAGAGACCATGTATAAAACAGGCCATGCAGATAAAGGGAAGAAGGTTAGCGAAATTATTACAAGGGGTGGTGCATGGCTTAGGAATACAACAGCATCTACCCTCTCTAAGAACAAGCACCGTCCTGTTCTATATCCATCCTAGTCAACTGACACCTTGCCTTACCAAATGGAGAAGAATGGTTATAGGGAGGTGGGGCATTCTATTCCCTTTCTATAACCTAATTCTTACCACAACTGGTGTCTGAACTAGCTATCTTATAAAAAGGCCGTTGCCCTGTGATAAAAGCCACTCTCCAAATTCTATTTACTACATCACAGAGACTGCTGGAAAACAGGCAACCTTGCCCGAAATTGTGGGAAACTGGTGCTAGTTAAAACAGACAGCATCGAGAGGTTAAACAAATGCCGATCTAGTCCACCCACCCACCCTCACGCTCTCTCCTCTCCAAACACACTGGCGGAGGCTCTGGTCATCACCTGCTGTTGGAGAGCAACAGCCAAAAGCATCGAGCTGTCTTCTGGCACCGGACGACATGGATCTTTCGTCCGATCCAGCGGGGCGCCTGTTCTATTCCGCCCGACTCCCTTGCCCATATCTCCCTCCCTCCCCGCTCCACCGCTGTTTTCCTGAGCTCCTGACCATCCCAAACATCGGCCCCTCCGCTCCCCGCTTCCCTAGAGTGTGAAAGGCCTTCTCGACCCACCCAGGCAGTCCCTCTTCCGTTTCCGCGGCTAGGCCACTGACTATCAGCACCGGGCGCTCCCCCTTCCCGTATCTGCTCACTCACCCGACTTCCGCAACAACCTTCCCAACTCCCTCACCGCAACCACCTCTCCAGGCCTTCCCGGCTCGGCACGGAGTCAGCTCCAAAAAACCGCTTCCGGTCCTCGGAGGGGGGCATTTCCTTCTCTTCCGGAAACATCGACGTCACGCCTCGCCTTGGTACCAGTGGCCGGGTGGGTCTCGTGGGCTCTCTCGTGCAGGCGCTCGGAACGAGGCAAGGCGAGACTTGGCAGGCAGGGGCTGCTGCTCTGCCGCCTCTTTCCTGTCATGTGGGGACTCTCGCTCGGTCATTCCCTTCCCGCTTCTCCGGTTTAGGCAGCTCTGAATGCGGCGGCTACGGCTCGCCGCGGGAAACTCGTTCCTCCTGCGGAAGCAAACTGGCCCTGCTTTGAGAAAGAAAAGTCTATATGAATCCAGCGGGATTTACATTTGAGAAACCTTCGTACGGCGATTCTTAATAAGCGAGGCCAAGACACGGGCAGTCCACGTGGAAGCCAAGCACAGGAAGCCTGGCAGTCGCGTCCGGAGAGAGACTTTCTCTTCTCCAGAAAGGCGTCTCGTGAACTCCAAGAACGGCATCCGCGTAACCAACTCGCGCGCCAATCGTTTCTGAAGAACACTCGTAGCCCGGCGTTTGCCCCTAACAAATAAAATACGGCAGTTGGGTTTCCATGCCGTCCGACTGTGTGACGACACACGAGCGCCCCTTTCACTGTTATTGAAGTGACACGTGTATTTGTGCTGAGGTGGCTATACCTAAGCGTGAAGGGAGTTGCAGGCACAAAAGCCTTCTCATTTCGTTTTTGCCGCTGCAGGCTCATGCCAGCCCCTCTCGAGATAAGGAGCAATCTCTGGTTTAGGCACTAAGTAAACAGACCAACTTGGCTTCAGTAGTAAACCCTTCCCCCTTTATCTCACCCTCCCCACTTACTGATGGCTGCTTACTCCTGAGTTGTTTTACTGCAGAGCTTTCCAAAATGTGTGTCGGGACATGTTAGTGTGTTGGCTGCAGTGTCTGGGTGTGTCACGGCTGCTACTGCCTCCAGACCTGCTGTGATTCCACACAGTTCCTAGTGCCTGCCTTGTGCCATGCTGTAAGAGTGTGTTGCAAAATGATACCATGCTGTAGGAGTGTGTCGCAAAATGATGCATGTCTAAAAAGTGTGTCACCAACATGAAAAGTTTGGAAAGCTCTGTTTTACTGTATTCCACTTTCAACACCCTAGGAGTAAGCAATAGCAAACCATTTCTCTATGACTGCCAAAAAAAAAAAGTTGGATGTGTCTGTCCTTGAAGCCTTCAGATGTCCAATTATTTTTGAAACATTTATTTTGTATCTAGCACAGACTTGATAATTCTCCAGTGGAATATATTCATACATAATGCTCTTTTTCAGGTAGAACTTAGGTGTACACCTAAGTCTTACCTATCAGCACTGGGGTTTTTTTTAAGTAACTGTGTTCACATTTCATTTAAAATGTACATATTTAATTTGTATTTTTTCTCCAGGCAGAGAAAAGGGGCTTTCAGATAGATTCCTGCCTCCTGCTGCCTCCTTGAGCTTTAAATGAACTAGTATGATACTGTAATTAAATGACAAGGTTAGGAGCAATTCAAATCCCTTCATGAAATTGACTGGGTGACCATAGACTAGCTCTCGGTCTTTTTGCCTGATCAATTGAAATTTGAAATGTTGATTTTAGATCACGCTGATAAATCCTAGGAGAGACTGAATTAATCCAGAATACAACATAGGATTACTAGGAGTACTCCTCTAAATATGGCTTAGGAAAACTGAGGGATTTATGTGCACATATCCCCAGTACACTGGGTTTTTTTAACGTTAAAATCAAGATCTCACAAAACCACAGGATTTTAATGTTCTCATATGAGTTCTGAGATTTCAGTTGAAAATGCCTGAAGTCTTGCAAAATCTTGACATTGCATGACCTTGGCTTTGTGTGAGAACATGAGAATGTTGAGGGTAAGAATTCCAAAATGATACAAAATGTTGCAGTCTCACAATGTTTTTATTATTATTATTATTATTATTATTATTATTATTATTATTATTATTATTGCCTAGTGTCTGAAAAAATTACCATGTCCTGTCCTAGCCATTTAGCCAGCACATTTTTATATTTCTATGGGCTTATTTACAAAGTTGCATTAACATTTTTGTCTATAATTAAGTGTTCAGACTCCTTAAACTACTGGCCATGTTCACATGGAATATTCATCCAGTTATTTTTATTATGATTTACAGGTAGTCCTCGACTTACGACCATTTGTTTAGCGACCATTCGAAGTTACGACAGCACTGAAAAAGGTGACTTACGACCGTCCTCACGCTTATGACATCACAGCATCCCCACGCTCACGTGATCATGATCTGCGCACTTGGCAACCGGCTCGCACTTATGACAGTTGCAGCGTCCTGCAGTCACGTGATTGCCAGTTGTGACCCTCCCAGCCAGCTTTTGACAAACAAAGTCAATGGGGAAGCCAGCAGGAAGTCACAAGTCACGGCCATGTGATGTCTTGCTTAACAACCATGGCAAAAAAGGTTGGAAAATTGGGTGCGGTCACATGATGCCTTAACAACCACACTGCTTAACGAATTTTCCAGTCCCTATTGTTGTAGGTCGAGGACTACCTGTACTCAGTCTGGGTCTGAGTTTGCACAAAACAGTGAATCATAAACTAACTATACAGGCTAGGGCCACACAACATTCTAAAATAAAATGTGGTTGGATAGTCTGTGATTCAGTCTGTCATACAAATACAGCCACTATAAGATAGGACATAGTTTGTTACTTTTAATTCTTTAACAAGGTTTAAAATCAACCTGGTATTTCCTAGGACATCATTCAGATTTCCATATGGTCAATTAATCTGATGTCACACTTCTTTTGAGTAGATATTCAGGTATCTCCTAAGAATAGTTCATTTGTTATTTGCTGACATCTAAATGAATGTCATATATTTTCCTGAAAATTAAGCTCATAAGATGGCCATGGGGAAAAAAAAATACCAATTCAGTTGTCATTCCTAAAGAGCCCAAGGCATTGGATAAAAGGGATAAAGATTTGCCGTGGTGGTAAAGGACAACACAGCCCTATCATTGGCATGAAGAGTAACCATTCACATTTTTGTACTAATTACAGGAGCCAGTCTGTGTCTCCACAGCTTTTTTTACACAATTCCAATTTGGCCCTTTGGATCAACAGAATCACACCTACATTTGTAGGGCATAACTGAAATGTTCCAAAATGCTGTTTATAGTGCTATAGGGGCAATCATACCACAGATTTATATTTTTCCACATAAGAGTATTTCTGTATATATCCATTTAGAAATAGGTATGCACAAAATATTTATTTAGAAATGGTGTGAGTTTGAAACAAACATTTTGAACTCAAAATATTTCCAGATGATCAGAACACTTCATTTCAAACCTGATACAATTATTTGAGTTTGGAACATTTCACATTTGAAATTGTTGCACTTCTTTATTTAGAAATACCAAATCTCAGAACCAACTTGTGTTTAGAAATCATATCAAGTGACTTACTGTGCCCCTAAACTTCAGGTCACCTACCTAATTTACTGTTGTGTATATTCCCTTGCTTCAGGATATAAAGTTCTTATTTATAAAATTGCCAGTGAGAAGTTCACTGACCTCCAGCCTTTGTATAAATTAAGTTACATTTCTCCATATTGAAGTTAATGCCATTCTTGTATTGATTCACTTAAAATTTATACTTTCTATTGGAATTTCCCTTTCGTTCTTGGCAAGTTACTCATTAAAATTGTTGCCTTCATTATCATGACTAACATTCTTGTGATTTATACAATATGTGTTGTTTTTGTTTTAATTTGCTACTGGGTGTATGTGTTTGTGCGTTTTTATCTTGCACTTACAGGTTTTGAAAGAATCCTCTTTTACATCAATGGGACTAACTTTTGCTTAGAGTGTGTATGAAACTACCGGGAAGGAAATAGTGTTTAAAAAAAAAAGCATGTTCAGAAAATGTCCATTTAGGTATATGTGTTATGGATCTGGGATTGCACATATTGTTCCCTATTATTTATTTGTTTAATGTTTTTATATGCTGTTAGCCATTCAGAGTCTCCGCGGTGAGTTGGGCAGTCATACAAATCCACTAAATAAGTAAATATAAATAAGTAAAGTCAATGGCTTTCAGAAAATCCAATTATATAGTAGAAATGACAAATGTGTATACAAGGGAAATAAATGCTCATTTAGCCATCAGTCTTTCCTCCTGCTTCAGGCTGTTTGCCTAATTTTAATTGCTTGAAGTGTCACATGAAATCATGCATTTATCATTAATGAATCAAGTTAATTGTAAAATAGGAAACTTGTAAAAGTGTAAAATTACTCCTAAATAAAGATTCTTAGTGATACCTTCGGGCTGTGGAGCACCAGCTTCTACTTGAAATTTGAGGATTTTTTCCAAAGCTCATTTTTCAGCATCTTAAGTATATTTGATCGAATGCAGTGATAGCACTTCCACCCCACTGCTTAGATTTCATGATTAATTTCTCACTCAGTGCCATAGCTTCTACACAAACTTCTGTTTCTGTTATAAAATAATTATACATGTATCTTTTTCTGCTCATATATCTAGCTACGCTTTCTCCTTGTGCGATGATACCTGCAATACCCTCTTCCAATTCCTCCCTTATTTATAAACTTATTTGATCTAATCCATTCAGATCATCTGAAATAAATATAAAATAAAAATGAGTTTTGTGTCCTCTTCTGCTTTATTCACTTCAGTTCAACATCCTAGTCACCCAGAGTCATGACAATGTGATGGGCAGCCATACAAATTTAAATAAATAAATAATCTGCTTTAGCATTCTCCTTTATGGTCCTTCTGTTAGCTTTTAATCCATGTAACAGTGACAACCAATATTATTGTTGGTCCATTTTAGGGGTGGAAGGTGGTTAGCAATATATATGAGGCACTGTATCAATCTTTTTTTAGATACTAAATATTAATAAATGGCATTTCATTTATCTACTAATTTGGGGAGTTTAGTCAGAGAAAGTAATCAGGTTGGCCTAGCATGATTTGTTTATAAATCCATACTAGGGTTTCAGGCCTAGTATTTCTGTTAGCCTCTTACTTTCTTAATATATATATTTCATTGTTCTTCTGGCTTGGCTTCAGACATTAATACTGTATGTATGTACTCAGTTTTACATCAATAAGTAGATATACACACATAAAGATAGCTTGTGTCATAGGAACAGAAATTTACATAGGAGTAAATACTGGTTTAGTGCAGAGCAGCAAATGCCTAGAGATTTTTTTTAATGGTTGCATAACGTTTCATTCAGAGATGTTTCAGTCCTTCATATTCTTCAGCAATATATCAGATAAATATGAAATGATACATTTTTAAACTTCCCACAAAGGTAATATATTTGAAAATGAAGTTTGGATTCAGGATAAATCCAAATTGTTCTTTGCATTTAGAAAATGTTTAATTTTTATTATTTAATATTATTTAATATTTAATTGATAAAACATAATTCAGTTCTGTCTTTCTGACACTGAAGGATACCCCCAAGATAGCTACTCACACACACAATTGTTGTGGTGATGGTTAGTTGTTTTTAGTTACATCCCACCTTTCTGCAAAAAGGGCACTCGTGGGTAACAATTTTTTAAAAAAAGAAATCAGAACAATTAAAATCTTTTAAAAACAGTTAAAATCACCATTAATTCAAAATCAAAATGCCTGGATATCAGAAAGTTCTTAATAAAACAAAGAAGCATTAAATATATATTTGGTTATTCATAACTCAAGTTTTAATACTTGATACGTATGTCAACTAATGGAATGTACTAATGGCAACCTTAGCTTATTATAAAAGATAGTGTTAGAGTACTATCTCTAGGTAACACTATCTAGTGTTACCTAGAGATAGTGTTATCACAGACATTTAAGAGTTGTGGCTGGGCTCGCACTTTACATTAATTCATAATTCATTTTAACTGTGGTTTGTGGAATATTCCACAGTGGCAGGTTTCACTCACCTTACTAATTAGAAAATAGGCCACATTGTGGCTTAGCATGAAGAATATACCGAGCTGAGTTTAACAAATCAATTCATTTAGATCGCCAGAGGATTCCTACTTTTAATACCAATCAAAGAGAACATTTAATACAAATAGATTGTGTTACATAGACTTGTCACATCTGAAAATGTGCCAACATACTGTATGTTGACTTCTCAGTTTTTCAATTAACATTAAATTTTAGAACTGCATATTTGTCACTGCTGTTAAACAGAGTCCTTCAGATACTACAAGAAAAGTAGATACTAGATGTGTGGGTTCCTCCAACATCTTTTGATATAAATTATTTATTTATTTCCCCATAATTGCCTGTCTTTCCTCTTTTACATCTTTCTTATCTAACAGCCTTCTCTACCCTGTTGATTTCCTGTACCTCATATATTTAACTTACATTTACTGAGCCACAGAACTTGAGGCATGCTCTGACCAATGCAGAATATAGCGTAAATATTTACTCCATTGATTTGAAAATATGACTTCCTGTTCCTTCCTTGGATACTTGGAGTCTGTTTCATGTGCAGGGGCTATTTCTGAGTATCAGTGATATAGAATAGAATGAATAGAATTGCAATCCCCCAGAAAATCCAGACAAAGCATTTGGGATTGATCCTAAATCAGCCAGCGCTGCTCTATATCCAGAGTGTACAGTGGCTATTAGAAGGAGTTCATTTCCATAGTACTGATACTGGCCTGCCATACAGTAGTTCTTCCCTGAAGGAGATTATTCAAGGTTAATCAAAAGAGCCAGTTTGGTCTAGTGGTTAAGGCACCAGGCTAGAAACCAGGAGTCTGTGAGTTCTAGTCCCTCCTGAGGCATGAAAGCCGGCTGGGTGACCTTGGGCCAGTCACTCTCTCTCAGCCCAACTCGCCTCACAGGGTGGTTGTTGTGGGGAAAACAGGAGGAGGAAGGAGTATTAGGTTATTTATAAAAAGTAATAAAGGTGGGATAAAAATTAAATAAATAAATAAATCAAGGTTAAAGTTAGTTTGGGCTAACTTTGAAGAGTGTTTGCAAACCGCATCTGGTGCAAAATGTTTTTCAGATTATATAAAGCCTTTCCCAACCTACTAAATTTCTGATGTGTTGGGTCAGTTGGGACAAAAGTTCCTGGACTGGGAGGAGCTGGGTCTGAGATAAGTTAATAAAACTTATAACAGCTCCATAACAGTCTCTGGACCTGGCACCTCTACCCGAGTCCCCATACCTCTCTTTTCTCTTTTCCCAGGCATTGTGCCTGGACTTAGCTATGAAAGATCCTACTTAGATTCAGAAGAGCTATAGATAAAGTTTGGCTATATAATTTGTGAGCATCCTGGTAGACCGCAGATTACACATAAGCCAGCAGTGTTCTTCAGTAGCCCAAGAGCTAATGCAATCTTGGGTTACATCAAGAGGTGTATAGTACTGTTATCATGGAAATTATAGTTCCACTCTATGCTGCACTGGTCAGACTGCATCCTGAATACTATGTCCAGTCCTGGTGGCCACAATACAAGAAGGGTACGGAGGAACTGGAAAAAATACACAGAAAAGCAATGAAGATGGTGAGGGATTGGAGGCTAAATCCTATTAGGAACAGTTACAGGAACTGGGTAGGGTTAACCTAAACAATAGAAGGCTAAGTAGAGACATAATTTTTGTTGTTGTTGTTCAGTCGTTCAGTCGTGTCCGACTCTTCGTGACCTCATGGACCATAGCACGCCAGGCCTTCCTGTCCTCCACTGTCTCTCGGAGTTTACTCAAATTCATGTTCATTACATCGGTGATGCTATCTAACCATCTCATCCTCTGCCGTCCCTTTCTCCTTTTGCCCTCAGTCTTTCCCAGCATCAGGGTCTTTTCCAGTGAGTCCTCTCTCACATAATATAACAGAGACATAATAGCAGTCTTCAAATATTTGAAGGGCTGTCACAGGGAAGAGTGGAGCTAAGGATTTATTCTCCATAGCTTCTGAGAGTAGGACAAGAATCTACAGGTAGAAGCTTTAGAGATCCAAACTGGAAATAAGTAGGAATTTCCTGACCATGAGAGCTGTTAAGCAGTGGAACAGCCTGCCTCCTGGAGTTGTGGGTGCTCCATCACTAGAGGTTTTCAAACAAAGGTTGGACAACCATTTGTCTGGGATGGTCTGAGGGCTCCTGCCCTGGGCAGAATGTTGGACTAGAAGACCTTCAAGGTCCCTTCTAACCCTATGATTCTATCCTCTCTGTCTTATCATTTTCTATCTATTCAATTTACCCCTAAAGTAAAATTTTAGTTTGAAATTCTACATTTTTCTATCATATACTCAAAGCCTTCTAAATGAAATTTTCGTGCTCAGTTTTCATGCTTAAATATTATTCCTTGTCTTTTTGAAATAGTTAACTATGTGATTGTCAACTGAATGCCAGCTGAATAAGCTTGCTTCCCTTCCCTGTATCCCAATAAATTGTTAGACAAAGTATCACCTCAATGCCTTTTAGTTTTATGCTTCCCACTTGCATAGATGTGCACCAAGATTACAGTACGTCACAAATATCTCTTAACAAGGTAACAGTGTGTACTACTAATTTTACATAGAGAAGTTCTTATTATATTTCTGCTTTGCACTAGATTTGCAAGGAGGGGAAGGAGGAGGAAATAAATGAAGAGTGTAGATGTTTTAAGACTGCACAACCACATTTCATAATCTTATTGTTAGACCCATCTTTCCTCCAGGAGCTTTAGGTAGTGTCCATAGCACTCCTTCTTCCAGTTTTCCCCTACACCAACCCAGCTGGGCTGTGGGAGAAAGAGTCACTGGCTCAAAGTCACGCAGGGAACTTCCATGATTGAGGGTGGGCATCAACTTGGGCACCCCCAGTCCTAGTCCAACTCTTTCACCACTATTCCACTCTGTCTCTCATCTATTTCAATATTCTCCCTTCCCTTATTAGAAGCTTGGATATTTTATATTTAAACTGATTTTCCTCACTAATAATTGAATCTTATAGGATTAGGGTTTGAATAGATAGCGTTTACAGTTGTGAACCATTGCTGTTGAAGAAAAAAAGAGCAGGAGAGATGGATGAGGAAATGTATAGGAAAAAGAAGGGGAAAGGACGGTTCCTGTGTTTGCTCAAAGTCAATTACAAAACTGCATAAGTATCTTGTTTAAGAATATCCACATATTTGGAAAGATTTCCTCTTCTGAACTAGACAAATAACTTGTACTCAAACCTAGTAACCAAGCCTTTGTCCCTGACTTAGTCTGTAGAAAAAATATTTAGTTTCTCCTTCAACCGTACAGATTGATCTATATACATGGTTGCAAAACATCGGAATGTTACATTTCAATAATAATAATAATAATAATAATAATAATAATAATAATAAAAAATTGTGTTTGTGCTAAGATGGAAGCCATTTTACTTGCATTTGGTGTATCCAAATTACAGCATATTAGTAAAATGAAGAAGATAATTTCCAAGAATATACCAGGACCATCTTCTTGGCTTTCCTCAGTTACGGTAAAACTTTTATTAGGGTTGTTTTGCTCTCTCTCAGCTGACACCCTGGAAGGACGCCTGATGCTTCTCTGCTAACCCTTTCAGGGGTTAAAGAACAAGATAGACGGGACAAGAGACAAAGAGAGGAATAAAGTCGAAAAATGTGCCGTGAAGCTTCTCCCAGCAAAACGCAGAGAAAGTCATTTCCAACTTCTTTCATCTCAAAGATGAAGCCACTAAATAAAAGGGCAGTGCAGAACACAAGGGCTTTTAATCTGTCTCATCTCCTTCATAATAACTGCAAATTTTCCCTGGGCTCCTGGGAGTGAGCCTCTTTCCTCTGTCTTTGCCTTATCTCCCCCCTCCATATTTCACAACCGGCTCAGCTCCCCTCTCTCAGCTGCCCCCGGCCTGCTCTCTGCAAGGCCTGTGGGAGCCGCCAGCTCCTCGGGCCTCATTGTTCCCGGCTTGGGAGGAAGCTCCGAGAGGGAATTGAAGGCAAGTCAAAGGGAAACGGCATCATTGCTGCTTCATTAATAGGAGCCTTTCAGCAGCAAACATATCAGAGCGAGGTCTTTTCAGAGGCAGTAATTAGCAATTTGGAGCCTTCCCCCCTCAGGAGATGCAGCTGGGATCTAACGAGCAGCGAGCGGGAGCAGCACTCGCCTCCTTTTACACTCCATATTTATTGTTTTTCATTTTCTCCATCTTCCTCCCATTGTCCAGACTCCTCCTCGTTACCAGATAAGGCCCTTTTATTAATCACTCTCTTTTAATTCTTCATTAATGATAATAACTTTCTCTGGTACAGGAGAGGAGTTAATCTTTCCTTGGTATTGAGAAGGACAGAGAGGAAGAAGGAAGGAAGGAAGGAAGGAAGGAAGGAAGGAAGGAAGGAAGGAAGGAAGGAAGGAAGGAAGGAAGGGGCAAACACTGGGCAAAGTAACAATTGCACCCCTTCCTTACCTCCCTGAAGAAGTTGTTTCAGGGTTTGGCTCCTTTGGAACCTGGAGGGGCAGAAACTCTTAAGGCGGCTCTGGGGCGAAGTGATAGATTTATTGACTCCAGCCTCTTCAGCCATGGGTGGCACCTGAGGAGAAAGGTGTCATGTGAAGGAAAAGGAGGAGAAGGCATTTGAGAGAACCGCTGTGATTCAACTGGCACCAGCAAAGCTCTGGCAGACTCCCCAGGTAGATTGAAACTGACCCCTGAAGCACAATCTGAGCAAAGCCAGCTGTTATTCTCTACATTAAAGAGCTTTGCAACACCACCACAAGCATGGTACAACATAGGCGGCTTCTCCTTCCTTCCCTGGCTGATGGAGCACTGAAGTCCAGAGTAGCTGTCCTGCTGCCTTTGGGGCCGGACTGACTGGAACGCGGCCAAGAGCCAGGGTTCCTCCGGCCACCTACTTCTGAGGGAACCATATTCCCAGACTCAGTTTCTCAAAAGTGACTCTCCTCAACCCAGATGCCACTTCTCTTTCAAGCCCTACAAGAACCACCTACAGGGAAACCCCTCCCAGCTCCACTGTGAAGCCATCTGGCTAGCTTCTTCCCCAGCTTATCATGATCAGCCAGCAGAAAGGTACTGAGCGGCCTCTGTGCCCTTTTCGTGCCCTGGGCATATGCTAGTCATCCTTCCAGTCCAAGGTAGGTCAAAAGGAAAGGGATCTTTTTATTGGCCACTGCCACTCCCAAGCTCCATGAAGCTAGAGAAAGCTGTAGCAAAGAGGAAGACGCTGCTGAGCCTCAGCAGGACAGAGCTGCTGCTGGGAGGGGACGAGAGGAATTTGACAATCTCTTCCGAATTATAAACATATCCTCTTTAAATACATTTCTAAGGATAACATTTGTATTACGGTGTCCTGTGGTTGCTGATAGGGCCCCACTTATCGCCTTGGTCTCTCCTCTTTTCTCTAGACTCTGCTGGGAAAGGTTCCTATCTGGATCAGCGCTGGCAATCCTCCACTAGGCAATTGTCTCAGTCCCAGGGAAAAATTAATTTCTGCCTATCGTTAATTGAGAGAATTGTGTGAAAAACAGGGAGGGGGTAGAGAAAGAGGGAGATCGTGTTATTAACAGTGTCCCTTTCATAACCAAATACCCTGATTTCCATCAGCAAGATGAGAGACTCATTACAGCAGGAAGGTGATTAAAGAACTTGAAGGAGCTATCAGGCCGAGCAGCAGAATGCTGAGGAATCTGGGGAGGACCAGCTATTTCACCTCATAGCTGATTTCTCCTATCCTTAGTCCAGCTGACCACCAAGGCTTCAGGATTGCTTGGAAGTCACCCGGTCATGCAGAGAGGGCATGCTACGGACCCCATCGACCAAGAATTCCATCTAACGGGGTCCAGGAGGCGGGCCTTCTCTGCAGTAGCGCCCGCCCTTTGGAATATCTTGCCCCCGGAGCTGAGGCGGGTTTCCTTGCTCCCGACCTTCCGGAAAAACTTGGAAGACCTGGTTCTGCCGCCTTGCTTGGGATGGGAATGCCAACAGTTCCTCCTGGGGCTGGCTGATCCCATGAAGCCCTCCCTAGTATTAACAGCCATCGCCCTTGGATTTTATATTTATTTATTGATGTGATGATTTTGGATTTGTATTTTTAACCTTGTTTTTATCGTGAAGCACCCAGGGTCCCCCAATTGGGGGAGATGGGCAGTAATATAAGTTTAAATAATAAAATAAATAAATAAAGTCATAGTTCATCTCTGGCTTTGGAAGCCTCATATGACTATGATTATTACTGTGGGGATAAATAGTGTTTCAGAAAGAGATCCCAGAGTACAAAAGAAAATATATAGTATGGAGCATTTTGTATAACTGCTTCTACTTCATGTTTTTTAAAAAAATCAACTTACCCAGCTGGATCACATTTGGATCACAAGATTATATGTGATCCAAACTTCTGTAGGAGATCCCAAGATTGCAAACACCATATTCCAACCCACCACTTGAATCCAAAGGGTTGAATGTGCCAGACTCAATTCTGTTCCTTTTCTTCACAGGTACCACTTAAAGCCCTAGTGAACCCTTGTCCTAAAATAGGCATCTATAAGTAAAATATTGGAATGTATTTTACATCTTGCTTGTTTTAGGTCTAAAACCTAATACGTGCCATATAGGAAGGTAGATTTAGCATTGCATTTCAACGTTTCTCTCTGTATTTGTGTTACTTGTGAATCAATGCATTCTATCTGAAGTGCATTTTGAATCCTCCAGCTTTTCCTATTTTAACGTTTTAATCATGCAAGGAAGTCTGTCATTCATCACCATAGCAGTTATGGCTTTCTTTCCAAATTCTTCTTTCTTTTCCATGATCTTGGGCATGGTATTAGGATTTGTTTACAAGTATGAAAATGGCAAGTGGTGAATTTCCCTAGCACTATGTTTATTTTTCATTAAAAAGTATTTCTGTAGTATAAAAGCATAACAAAAATAAATTTTGAAATTGAGAGATTCACAGATTCACAGTTCATTAGTTGAAACTGATGGGGCTTTTCCCAACTACTTCAGACTCATTGGAGACCAAAGGGGTGGAGCTAATACCAAAAAAAGAAAAAGAATACAAAAGTAAGAGTCAACAGCCACACCGAAAGGATTTTATCTTCAAAAGGATATTTGTAATCTTCTAATTGCAGACCAGTCTGAGCTATTGGCACAGACAGGTAATGGGGGGGAGGGCTTTATTTCTGCTAACTGAAGGAATTGTGGTGGTGACATTTGCTTTTTTAAAATTGAACAGTAATACTGTGAGATTGAAAATGGGAAAGACTCCCAAGTGACCATTCAGTTAGGAAAATGCTTGAACAATCTGTTCTGAATCAATGAAGTCACCTTTTTGTTAACTGATGGTTCCTATTCTATAACACCATCAGGAATCTCCAGTCCTGTTGGCTGGCACATTCAGGAAAGTGGCAGAGGGTGACAGGGAGTCTCCATACTTTCTGACACCCAGCTGAATGCCATAGTGGCATGTGGAAGGTAGTGTGATACAGAGCTCTGAGCCAATGACATAACTCGATACCCTAAACCATGGCTAATATTCAACACAATGTCTATTTCCCTTTTACTTCCATGTAAATAAATAAATAAATAAATAGTAGGGGTGTGGTGGCTCAGCGGGTAAGACGCCAGGCTTGTCGATTCGAAGATCGCAAGTTCGGAGGTTCGAATCCCTAGCCCCGTGTGATGGAGTGAGCTCCCGCACTCGCCCCAACTCTAGCAATTCGAAAGCATGCAAATGCAAGTAGATGAATAGGTACCACTTCGGTGGGTAGGTAACAGCGTTCTGCACACGTCATGCCGGCCACATGACCGTGGAAGCATCTTCGGACAACGCTAGCTCTTCGGCTAACAAACGGAGATGAGCACCGGCCCCTAGAGTTGGACACGACTGCACAAATGTGCGGGGGGAACCTTTACCTTTACTAATAAAATAAAACTCTTAGCCCATTTAGTATGAATGTGTGTGCATGTGTGCATTTCAGTTCTGTAAATTCTAGAAATTTCATGAATATTGTGAGTTATTGTTCATTACCTTTAAAGGATGTCCAGAAAAACTCATCAGCCAATACAACTTATTTACTGGAAAACTTTGGCCTTCTAGATAACTATTACCCTATTATCCCTGCTTACAACATCTGCAGGTGGAAATGAAGGGTGCAAGATTGAAGTTGATGTTACCTATCTTGTTTAGTGGCAAAGAATATGAGTGTTTCTACGTCAAATACATTTCATAGAATATTAGATTAAACACTTCTAATATTCATAGAAAACGCTCAAGAAATGCTGTGCCTTCAATAAATTTATGAAATTTCACCTTCACTGCCATCATTTGCCACTTACTGACTTATGAGTCCCTCTATGCAAGGAAAAAAAGAATTAAATAAGCAAGGCCAGATGAGAAATAGAATATCCTCCAGAAGTAACATATATAGAAAAGGCAACAACTGACAGATAAAAGAAAAAATCCCCAATCTTCGTCATGTCCTATAGCACAGAGCTCAACATCACCTTTAGGACTTTGAGGGGTCACAAACAGCCACACTTTAAAAAACTTGGTGACTTGGAGAAACAGAACAGTGATAATCTTTGGGTTGAGAGTGCCACAAGGGAAATCCAAGATATCTGCTAGAGCCACTCTATTTTGTGCTGTAAGATACATGCAACACCCCATTTCTTGTCCAATTACATTTCACCAAGAAATTCTGAACAAGCTAGAATTATTAGTTATTATTAAAAAAAATGGCCATGGCTTACTGTAAGTCTGCCACCTTAATGGCATGCAAAGTTCATTTCCTTACCTTCCATTTCCAAACAAACATTATGTTTTGTATACGTTGAGCCAGTGGTTTAACAGCAGCATAGGCAAGGGTTCTTTTTTTTTTTTTGCTTTCTGAGTCCATCAACTGGGCATATAGTTGCACTTTCCATATAGAAGCACTTGGACTAATACTTGAGTCTTCACCAGTGGCAATGAGATTGTGAAAACTTGATAGGACTTATGAAAAACATTATGGTGTGATAAAAATATGATACATACTGTATCCCAAAGCTGAATGGTTGAAGACACAGAACAAAAAACAGCATAGTTCTTCACAAAACACTTTACCTCTTTCTCTAAAGTTACATTGTGACTCTCTTCTTTCTATAATCTATCCTATCTAATAATTAAAACCATAAATCATAAGTTCGATTTTTTCTGTTTTACACAGAAAGTCCATAAGAGGTTTCCAGTCAGCAATAAGTGTAGATATTGTCTTTTCTCTAATCAAACAAATCAATTTGGCCATCTCAGCAAGTTCTATCATCTTCACCAATCATTCCTCTGTTGTAGGTATTGCCAAATCTTTCCATCTTTGTGCATACAATAATCTCGCTGTGGTTATCATATACAAAAACAAAGTTCCATGGCTTTTTTCCAACTCTTTGTCCATCAGTCCCAAGAAGAAAACTTCTGGTCTCAATTGTATATTAATCTTTAAAATCCTCTGAATCAGTGTATGTATTTGAATCCAAAATTTTCTAGCTGTTTTACACATTCACCAAGCATGATAAAATGACCCTTCTTGTTGTTCACATTTCCAACATAAATTTGAAGTGCCTTTATACATTCTAGACAATTTCTCTGGTTACATATATCATTGGTACATCATTTTATAAAAGTTCTCCTTAAGATTATATTATAGTGTAAATTTCAATCCTTTCAACCACATATTTTCCCATTGTTCAATCTGTATATTATAACCAAAAATTTTAGCCCACTTTATCATACATTCTTTCACTTATTCTTCTTCTGTTTAAAATTTCAATAAAAGTTGATATATTTTAGCAATCACATGTTCATCATTTGTACACAATTCTATTTCAAAATCAGTCTTACAATGTTCAATACCATAAACTCTTTTGCCTATTTTAAATCTTTCTGATAACTTAAGAAAACCATTGGCAACTATATCCTTCTGCCACCCATTGTTCTCTTGATTTTATTTTGTATCCCCCTTGGCAAAATTATAGTATCTCACAATATATTAGCCCAGAGCTTTCCAAACTTTTCATGTTGGTAACACACTTTTTAGACATGCATTATTTGTGACACACTCTTACAGTAGGGCATCATTTCGCGACACGATCTTACAGCAGGGCACAAGGCAGGCACTAGGACCTGTGCGGAATCCTGGCAGGGCAGGTTTGAAGGCAGCAAGGCACAAGGCAGGCACTAGGACCTGCATGGAATCCTGGCAGGGCTCGGAGGCAGCAGCAGCCACGACACAACGAGACACTGCAGCTGACACACTAACGTGTCCCGACACACAGTTTGGAAAGCTCTGTATTAGCCATTTGTTATTATGGCTTATTATTTCTTGTCTATAAAATGCTTCTGTGCTGAGAGCCACAAAGGTGTTTTTGGACACAGCCTGGGTTTGTATCTATTCCATGTTCTCAGTATGGCATGTCTAACATAATAATTGTTAAAATCAACATTAACCTTGCCTTTATCGTACCACAAATATCCATGCCACCCAAATCTCAGGTCATGTCCTTCTAATTCCAAAAGCCTTCTATTTCTCAGCAGCATCCACTCTTTCATCCAACTTTCCTTTATACAATATTTTTGCAAGCAAACTAAACAAAAAAAATATTCAAGCCTTGTAAAAGCATTGAGAAAATTGTAGGAGATAACAAAGAGAACAATCATAAGTGAATTTGGAGGGGACAAAGGGACAAAACAATAACTTGCATGCTTTTCCAAAACCCAGCTAGCCCAAGCTGGTCAGGTAAGTGGTGGCAGCTTAGCTGTGCTTTTGAGCTTTCTTCCTCTGATGAAATGAAGAACAGTAAGTTGCAATACTAGCAGAAGCCTGGTACGGGTAAGGGTTCCCACTGAAATCTCTCTTTAAGAAATGGAGACTCAGGATCCAGTAGATTTTGCCTCAAGCCAGGCTATCTTGTTTAAGTGCCTACCATGGGCAGAAATATTGCAGGCCATTGTTTTACACCAACACAGCTTTTTATAACAAGGGCTTTAAACTAGCCTGAGACTAGCCTTGTAAAGAAAATTGCTTGAGACCTAAGAAAGTGGCTCAGAAGGAAAAAATTATTACTGGGGAAGCAACCAAGAAAAGAAACATAATTTTCCAGTTTGAACAGTGCAATCCTTTTAACCTAGTCAAATGTAAAGGATTGCACTGAACAATGGGGTGGGCTTGATGGCCCAAATGGTTCCACCAACTCAATGATTCGCTTTAACTTCTACAGCAAAACCATTGGCTTTTATTGTCAAAACTAAAGTAGCATCCTAATCCCAGTTCTCTGTAATCCCTACTGCTTAGGGCCTTTCCCCAGTCCCAGTTGAAAAGCTATCCGCCCATTCTTGAGCTGGCTGAAAACTAAGCCAGCAGGTGCTATCCCCATTGCCAATCTCTACCCTGTCTTTATTGCCTGTATTTCAAGTCACTTGATTTCCTTCCAAGGTAATGATTGACAAAGCCTACCAGAGAAGCTGCCTTTGAGCTGTGTTGGAATAAGGAGGGTGACTTAGCCTATCTCAGTCATGGTTTGGGGACAAAATGAAAGCAAAGGTCATGAGGACACAGCAGAAAATAGATGTTGCTAGGGTATTTTTCTATTGTGGTTAGGTGTATCTGCCATTAAGAGACTGCTTGTAGCCTTCTTCTCACTTTGCCCCTTCCACCAGCCAGGTGTTATTCTTCTGACCAGTGTTATTCTAACACAACTAGGGCTGATGGCTACTATTGGGATTCCTACTGAGATGCAGGTCCCAGATCTGGCTGTGTAGCAGCAAGCCCATGAGTTCCAACTTTCAGTAGTTCTGATTCATGCATCTGTTATAAAGTTATTTGAGTTGCAACTGTGTATTTACATAATGCATGTTTGTTTAGCCTGGACAGATTTTCATTGCAATAAACTATATTATTATTATTATTATTATTATTATTATTATTATTATTATTATTTACATATGCTGACTTTGTACATACTCCTTCCTAATAGTTAGCATTTGACAGTGAAGGAATATACAGTCTCATCTTCAACAGAGCTTAAGTCAAAAACACTTACTTCCCATTAAATGTTTGTACAGTTAAGGCATGATGTATTTAATTTGATCCTTGATGGCACCCAGCCTGTGGAACTCCCTTGCCGGAGAAATCAACTAACTAAAGCTAAGTGTGTTGTCTTTTCAGGGTCAGGTGAACTGACCTCTCTCTATCCTCTGTTTCCTTTCAACCACTTTTCCCAGCTTGGCTCACTTCTGGTGTCCACCAGAAAAGATATTGTTAGATAGACTATAAGGAGTCTACGGAGAAATAAAACATTTACTCCGGAGTTAAGACCTGTCAGTTATGCTGCGAACACATCACAAAGCAAAGATATTTTAGAAACAGGGCTTTTTTATGATAGCCCTGAAAATACCATTTTCTCCCTTTTGTGTGCCTTCGGGCCACTGGTAAAATCTGTTTTATTCTCTAGTTTTTAGTAGTGAACACCTTTACATTTTAGCAATGCTGGTTCTTTGATCTTTTAATCTAATTATTGATCATTTGATAGTTTTAAGATGGGAAAGCTGTGATTTTTCAGACTTGCAGACAATTCAGAAAATCTTTCACTGCTGGCTACCCTAGCTGAAGCTACTGGGAATTGTAGTTAGCAACATCAGCTCACCGGTTCCCTTTGCATGCTATTTGTTTTAATTTTACTCTTTTTTAATTCTGTAAAATTGTGTATTAATGATTTTGGCAGATTGGCATTATCGAATCACTTTGATTCTAATCGTTGCAAGAGCACGTGATAGAAATATTAAACTACACCAAAACTATGGAAATCGTGTGACCCTGAGGCGGCAACTGTAGTCCTAAGTCCAGCACAGTTAACTCGACGGAATTTACTTCTGTGTAAATGCGCAGGCATCCACTTGGGTTGGGATTGCTGGACAGAAGCGAGCCCGCGAGCTTGACCCTCCAGGCGCCTCCATGAATCCTCCGCAGAAGAAACCGCGAGGGAGGCGGTTGAAAACAAGAAATGCCAAAAGAAAGTGCAGAACGACACAAATTGCGCGGAGATGAAGATTCAGGGAGGGAGAGGGAGCCAGGGTGATGGGAACGGGGGTTATGGGCGGGACGCGGGGAGGGGGACAAAGTCCGAGGCACTTGGTTAGCGGGCTCCGAGCAATCTCCATTCTCCGCAGCACTTTCGCTGGAAAAAATAAAAAAGGAATGATGGAGAAGGGGAGAGAGTCAGACAAGTTTAATGATGTGTGTTCAAAGCTCAGATTGGAAAAATGACAGAGAAAAGCAGCCTGTTTCAGCTCTAATAAATTGTTCTTTGCTGTAAGAGGCGCCTGTCGCGGCATTAATACAGGGCCCTAATACACGGGTCAGGGTTAAGTAATTTTCTCCGGCAACTTAAGCGAATAATGAAGCTGGCAGCGGCTGGTGGTGCGGTGGGCGAGATGGCCCCGACCGCGCCGGCACTTTGTCTTCATTTATTATGCCAGCTCTCATGATTTGGGTACCGGCTGCGGCGGCGGGAAGCCTCCACCGAGGAGATATCGCTTCATTTCGGCAAGGTAATGAAAGCCGAGATGGGGGGAGGATAAACCAATTTGCTGGCTGACACGGGAAGGAGTGATTTGCGGACCTGCGAGGGGGAGGCGGCTGGAGTCCAAAGGAGCGGCGGGCGAAGCCCAAGGCTAAGCCGAGGGAGGGGGGCCTGCGCCGCTAGCCCGCGCGGAGACAATGGCGCCCCGGGCAGCAGCGCCAGGGACGGAGCTCCCGAAGGAGTCAAAGGCCTCGCCGGGGGCCGAAGGAGAGCACGCCACGACTCGTGCTCGGGACCTGAAAGGCGTGTGACGCCGTTGTCCTGCTGGGCCTGGGCTGGGCGGGTGAGGGACCGCCCGGGAGCCCCGCGGCGGGAGGCAGGGGATGGCAGTGGAAACGAGGAAGGCGTTCTGAGGTGTGGAAAAGGTGGCGGGCTGTCTCTGAGCACGTGCGTGATGTGTTTTGCTCACGGCCTGGAGAGCATAGGTAGCAGCGCCTAGCAGACTTTGGCTGACCTCCAAAAGCGAATCCGGTAGAGCATGGCTAGTACTCGCATGGGGGGATTCTGGGGCTGTAGGATAAGTATGAAAGTCGAAAAAAGAGCGTTTCCCAGAAGGAAGCTGTGGCAAACCAGTTCCTTTTCCATGGCCAAGGAAATTGTCCATCACTCTGCCCACCTGCTCTGCAAGAGTTGACCTTGACTTGAGAGGGTCAAAGCCAGATTTGTGCTTCTGTGTGTGTTCCACTACTCTAGCAATGCATTTCTTCATGGAGACTGGGAATTCTGGGGTTTGTAGTTAAACCCCGGGGCATTTTAGGACAGAGAGGTCCATGGGCAAAAAGTTCCTTTGCAACCCATACCTTTTCCATTACATATTATCTCAATGTATTTTTTCCCCCAGTGTTTTTTGTGCTTTTGAAATCTGTGCCTCAATAAATGATAATGGTGGTAATCTAAATCACTGAAATAATTCTTGGGATTGTTTTACTTTGATTGTCTTGAATGAAAAATCGTGATCCATCTGTTCATTTCAAATACCAATTATACTTGGGATAGGGATCCTTCCATCTGTGCATCTTGGAACATTTCAGAGTGCCCTGCCAGTACACTTGGATAACAACAGGTTGGAACAGGTTATGTTGTTCAGCCTTAAATAGTACCAACTTCAGAGTTCCTTATGAATAAACAAGGGAGGACATTTGATTGTGAGACAAGACAAGAACAATCAAGAACACAAACTCAAGATGAATTTAAAATGAACCGATGTATTTATAAAGCACTTAACAAATTGATCCATTAGAACAAATACTCAAAATACTATATGTAGTATATACTTTGATAGCCTATACTATATATATATATATATAGTATGTATGTATGCACATCCTTCAAATATGATACAGAAGAAATCCTTCAGAGTTTGTAAAAACACAAGTCCACTCTACCATTCATGAAAGCAGTCTGGCTTTTTTCATGCTACTGGGTGAGTCTGAAAAGAAAGGTGGTGCCCCTTTAAGACTTTCAGGTCAGGCTACTTGAATTAATGGCGGATAGGACTAGGCTCACATGAGGTCCAAAGCACTACCTCCAATTAATTCAAAGTGTTCACCTATCTGCAATAGGGAGGAGGCATTGTGTCCTTCACACCAAGTAGCAAAATGTCCTGACACAGTCCTGCAAAGACTCAAATGTACATCTTCAAAGTATAAAGCCACATTTCTAAAGTTTGTTGTCATTATCTGGTTTTGTCCACATAGTTAAACTGTGTTGCAATTTTCTTAAGTCAGCTGAAAGAAGAATTAAAATGGCAAACCTGCATAGCCCTCAATATAACCAAACTGCATATTGCATCAGAAAGCTTTCAGTTATAAAGTTGTAGTTGTGCTGAAAACAGTGATTTCCCAGTCTTTACTGGACAAGCTGACACTGAGAGTACATTTTAATGTCCTCACCCCTCTTCACCAAATTAACACAAATCAGATCTGATAAAATAAGAACAGTATAGAAACACTGGAGCAGAGTGATTGTGCAAAATGCCATCTGGATACTCTGCAAAGAGTGAATGAAAAATCAAGGTAACACCAGGGGAAAAGTTAATACAAAAATGCTTATGGTCAACATCTACACACTTAATATTGTTGAAGATATGTGCTATTAAATATTTGTGTTTCATGTTCATATATGACTTTTGGATTGCTTCATGAAACACTGGATTCTTATTTACAGAATGTGAAAGTTTTGCAGCATCATTGCATCCAGTTTCTTCTGTGAAGCACTTCACCAAGCAGCCTGAAATCTAAATGCAAGAGTCAGTCCCCTCACCTGTCCCACTAACTGCTCACCTTGGCTAAAGAATTGGAGGCTTAACACTACAGTCTCTGGAGAAGCAGGCCAATTTCACACTAATCTTCCCCATGAAGGGAAAGAGCGTAGGAAGCGAGAATCACTTCAAAGAGAAGTTAAGGCGGAGAAAGGGAGACATAAAAAAGAGCTGCTTTGAGTTTCAAATGAATGAACACAGCTGGATTAAGAGATCAGGCTGTTCAAAGCTTGTAACACTAGCTTTGGTACCCAGGATTTAGCCAGCAGGGAGCACACTGATCTGGGGGTGGCTTTAACAAAAGGGAGAGGATTTGTAACTGTGAGGAATTTGGGAAAGTGGTGGTTGCTTTCCCACCTTTGATTTCTCTCTTCTAATAAATACCAACAACCCCAGGCAGCACTGTGCTTACACAAAAGCATCGTATAGGCTTACACAGTCTGTTTAGAAGCAGCGGTCTTTTCCATTAACAATGTCACTCAACTTTCCCCAACATGTTGTTACCTAGCGGTGTGGGGCCTATAATTCCCAGAATTTCCAAGCCACGTCCTAGCTGGGAATTCTGAAAGCTGTGATTCCAAAATATGTGGAGGAAACTGAGTTGCAAAAGATTGATTGACATATGTACAGTAAGAACACCAATCAAGTTCTTATCGTAATAAATTGGAACTGAGGAAATTCCCTTTAGGAAATGCTTAATTCTTTCTTCCTTTCGTTCTTACAGTATATATTGTCTCTAAGAAAAAGAGAATACGCATAACTTTATCTAAGAAAGCAAAAACTGTGTATGAAGGTAACATTTCAGAGCTGGTATAATAGAAACCATTATTGTTTGCAGAACATTTTCCGTTTCTTTCTGTTTTATTCATTTGACCATAGTTTCTAGTCAACAAGCCTTAGAGGTTTATTTAGTGCCTAAAAACTAACCAGAATAATTAAAACACAAGCACAAACATGGCCACAGAGCACTAAGTGCTTCTAAGAGTGAAGGATGAAATCCTGTGGGTGGAGGCAGGAAAACAATGTAGTAATAATAAGTAAATGTAAAACTGGTTGGAAAACTGAAAAAGAGCATTCTCCAAAGCTATATGTTTTTGGAAGTGAAACCCAGCTGCAAATCAAATAACTGACAGTATGTTGCAGTGATTCCAGTAGTATAAGAAACGAACAAAATATAAATAAGATAATGCCCCTCCTCGCCTAAATCTGCTGCTTCAGGCAGGCAGCGTGCAGGATAGACATGTTTTCAGGATATAAAGCATGAACGTGGTGGGAAAAGGGCAAATGCAAAAACAGGCCCAGGGCATGTTGCTGTTGTCTCCCCATTAAGTGGTGCTGGAATGTGTGTTGTCACGCCCCCTTTCAGGGGAACTGACAGGTGTAAATCCCAGGATGAATAAACGTGCCGAGCCCTATAAAGCTGGTGTCTCTCCATGCATCTCTGCTCTGATTGACTTCTCGTCTTGCTGGGGCTGACTATTGGTTCCTCGCTGCGTCCAATTCCAAGTGTGATTTAGTTTAGAGATGAGAGGTGACAGTTAACATTGGTACTCGTCAGTGTAGATCAGACACAGTCACGCTGTCTTCCCTTCACCTGGAGTCTTACACTTCCATCCCTTGAAACCTTATTCCCTCCCCTCCCCACTTTTCTCAGTATCTCCCACTTCCTTTCCATAGGCCTCTTCTCTGCCTATTCTTAGGCAATCCTTATCCAGTTTGGTCTAGGCTAGAAACCAGGAGTGTCAGCTCTAGTCCCGCCTTAGGCATGAAAGCCGGCTGGGTGACCTTGGGCCAGTCTCTGTCTCTCAGGCCTAGGAAGGAGCCAATGGCAAACCAGGAGACTGAGAGTTCTAGTCCCGCCTTAGGCATGAAAGCCGGCTGGGTGACCTTGGGCCAGTCTCTGTCTCTCAGGCCTAGGAAGGAGCCAATGGCAAACCAGGAGACTGAGAGTTCTAGTCCCGCCTTAGGCATGAAAGCCGGCTGGGTGACCTTGGGCCAGTCTCTGTCTCTCAGGCCTAGGAAGGAGCCAATGGCAAACCAGGAGACTGAGAGTTCTAGTCCCGCCTTAGGCATGAAAGCTGGCTGGGTGACCTTGGGCCAGTCTCTGTCTCTCAGGCCTAGGAAGGAGCCAATGGCAAACCAGGAGACTGAGAGTTCTAGTCCCGCCTTAGGCATGAAAGCCGGCTGGGTGACCTTGGGCCAGTCTCTGTCTCTCAGGCCTAGGAAGGAGCCAATGGCAAACCAGGAGACTGAGAGTTCTAGTCCCGCCTTAGGCATGAAAGCCGGCTGGGTGACCTTGGGCCAGTCTCTGTCTCTCAGGCCTAGGAAGGAGCCAATGGCAAACCAGGAGATTGAGAGTTCTAGTCCCGCCTTAGGCATGAAAGCCGGCTGGGTGACCTTGGGCCAGTCACTCTCTCTCAGCCCAGATCACCTCACAGGGTGGTTGTTGTTGTGGGGAAAATAGGAGGAGGAAGGAGTATTAGGTATGTTCCCCACCTTGAGTTATTTCTAAAAATAATAAAGGCGGGATAAAACATCTTTTAAAAAAAATCCCTTTCTTGATTTGCCATCTCAATTCCCCTTCTCCCTTCTGCACTCCGTCTATGATCCACATTTCCTGGGTGTGTCGTCAGCCCAGTTACTAAAAATCTTCACCCAGCCATGATTAAGAATAACTACTTTTGCTCATTTTCTCTCCCAGATTTAAGCCAAACATCCATAAAAAATATGTTACATAATAGTTTTGACCTGTAGTTGTTCTGGAAGAATGTATCAGTAATTTAGTTCATGCCTTGTCCATCTTTTATAATGAATTCTTCCAGTTATTTCAGTCAGCTGTGCAATTCAGACACTCCCCAGTGAATCTGAAGACTGGAGATGCATCATATTAATGGTCCTGCATCAGTTACATGACATTGTATATTTTGCCTTTAATTGGATATATAATGAGCAATTAACTACAAATATCAAAAATAATTTCTGCAGGTACAACTGCTTATTATAAAGGTTTTTCAAATTACATCATTTTTACTAATGTTCTTACCAATAAATAGCCCATTAATTCATTGATGTAACTTTACATATCAGAACTTTATCTCTGGATCCAATCTGCTCTTTATCTATGTTTTATAGTTTCTCTGTTTTTAATCTATTAAGGTGCAACTCCTAAAGGAAACTCCTTGCTTATGTATTTCCCTAATGCGACTAAGGAATACCCATGGCAATATCATCCGAGATTAATTCTCATCTCATGGGACTTGAAGTTGATTTACTTATTATTTCCCCCCTCCCAAAAAAACATTATATTGCCCAATCCCAAAATGTACAAGAAAAAGAATATGAAGAAACATTAAAACCAAATGCAGTAAAAATTCATGATGGGTCATCAGTGCAGCTTAAGCACCACAAGCCTGTTTGGTTTTTAGCAACTTCTTAAATGCCAGAGAGCGGGTGCAGAGTGTTTCACAACCTGGGAGCTTTCACAGAGAAGGCCTGCTTTCAAGTTCATACCCCCTTCACTTCATACCACAGTGGTATAATAAGCAGGCCTTCTCTGGATGTCCTCACAGGATAGGCACTCACTTTGAATCAGGTGATCTCCTAACTATCCTGGTCAGCATTTTGAATAGAGCCTCAAAACTTCCTGGTAACTAGTGCAAGGTAAACAGGTGTTGCCCTGCTATAGCAGGTTTCCCCGCTAGCAAATGTTACGGTCTTCTCCTAATCTGAGAAAGAGGAGAGCGGTTTGGGAAACCAAGCAAACTCTGAACATCTGCACATTGCTCCTTAATCAGGGAATGGAGAGCTAGCTCTCCTGTCCATCCAAGGATGACTAGCAAGCAAATTAAGAAAACTCCACCCTGGCAACATAAAGATAAATTGGTTTCTAAAAGTGGAAGTATCTATTTGTTGAGGTTTCTGTAACCTAGTCCCATTTCTCTCAATAAATCTGATCACTGTCAGTCCTTTGAGGTTGTCCAGTTCAGGAAACAGACTCCGCAAGAGGACTAGAACTAAGCTTTATTGAGATAGGCTATATTAACAGATTAATTATTAATTAATTATTATATTTAAAAAGATTAAGGTTTAATTATGGTGGCTCAGCGGGTAAGACACCAGGCTTGTCAATCAGAAGATTGCAAGTTCAGAGGTTCGAATCCCTAGTCCTGCGTGCGGAGTGAGCTCCCGCTCTAGCCCCAGCTCTTGCCAACCTAGCAATTTGAAAGCATGCAAATGCAAGTAGATGAATAGGTACCACTTCGGTGGGTAGGTAACAGCGTTCCACGCGCGTCATGCGGCCACATGACCGTGGAAGCGTCTTCGGACAACGCTGGCTCTTCGGCTAACAAACGGAGATGAGCACCGGCCCCTAGAGTCAGACACGACAACTGCACAAATGTGCAGGGAGAACCTTTACCTTTATATTAACAGAATCTTGCAAGTCCTAATTTGTTTTTCCTGCCCTTCCTCTTATACGCCAGTGAGTCAGGAAGGAGCCACCTGAGTCTCTTCCTAATACTACCTCCTTTCCCAGGGTTCAAGGAATGCTTCTGCAGTTTTTGTTTTTATAACGGCTTCTGAATATGTCCTTCAAGGCTCTCTACAATTATAGAGATCTTTGTCAGAAACTTGTTTTCTGCTACCATGCGCTTGATAGCTGTCTGGCCACTGCATTTTGTACCAGTTATAATTTCTGTACATCACCAAAGGCAGCCCAATGTAGAGAGCATTGCAGTAGTCCAAACATAAGGTGATAAGGACATGGGTCACTATCACCAAGGCATCCTAGTCCAGGTAGCTGATACACCAGCTAAAGGTGGGCAAGCACCCCTCTGGCCATTGCCTCCCCTTGCTGTTCAAGCAGGAGCCATGAGTTCAGGAAATCTGTGAAGTCACAGACCAGGTCCATGAATGAGATGCAATCCTGAGAAGAACAATATTCTCAGCTTGATCTGCAGTGGTGATGTGTAATTGAGTATCATTCTTATAGTGATGACACCTCATCCCAAATTGACCCGTGGCCTTTCTCAGCAATTGCATATAAATGTTAAATACCATGGGTGAGAGGACCAAGCCCTGTGCAACCCCATATTAGAGTAACCATGGACTCAACCAATCTTCCCCCACAATTACTGACTGGAATTATCCACTCAGGTTAAAGTGGTACCATGAAAAACAGTATCCCCAACCCCAGACTCTTGCAAGTAGCACAGAAGGATGCCACGGTCAGTGGTATCCAACGTTGCTGAGAGGGCTAACAGTTGGCTGACCATATGTCCCGTTTTGAACGGGACAGTCCCGTTTTTTTAGCATTTTTCAACCGTCCTGTCATTTTCATAAAAATCTCAATTTTGTCCCATTTTTCAAACCTGGCGGGAATGGCGCGGAAGGAGGATCTGAGCTGGAGCGCGGACCGGGGGGCGGGGTTTGCAGGCAGGAGCCAATCGCGCAGACCAGGGGTGGGGTTTGCAGGCGGGAGCCAATCGCGCAGACCAGGGGTGGGGTTTGCAGGCGGGAGCCAATCGCGCAGACCAGGGGGCGGACACCCCTGTCTTTTTCATGAATATGGAATATTACATAAGACCCTGTCCCATTTTGCCATCCTGAAATATGGTCAGCCTAGCTAACAGGAACAGCAGAGGTGCAAGCTACCCATTCAGGTCTGAACTAAAGTTGTCCACCAGAGCAACTAATGCTGTTTTATGTTCCATATCCAGGTATGAAACCCAAATGAAAGTGATCCAGATAATTCATGTCTTCTAGAATCCTCTATAGCTGGTTTGCAACCATTTTCTCAATTATCTTCCCCCAAAAGGGGAGAATGGAGACTAGTCTGAAGTTGTTCCAATATGGCAGGATTGAGAGATTCCCTCTTCAAGAGTAGGCTCATCACTGCTTCTTTTAAAAAATGCAGGATTATACCCTCTCTCGGGCAGACATTTACTACCTCAAGGATTCATCCTCACACACCTGAGTGGATGCCCAAAGGGGATGTGTAACTCACGGATAGCAGCAGGCATATTTCAGAGGACCTTATCGACTTCTTCAGATTCTACAAACTTAAAATATTTCCAGATAACATTGTTAGACATTGCATGTAGAATCCACAATAGCTCCACTTCATATTCTTCCTCCCCGTCCACCAAAATGGGGGGGAGGTAGAGTTATTCTAGAACATAAGCTGCAAGTGGGTGCCAAACAAGTAGAGATTGATGGGAGACAGGATGAATTGTTATTGCTGTAGACAACTGCAGATGAAAGACCACCAGATTGATTTGCTGCACCACTGGGAAGGGACCAAAAAATGTTGAGTCCAGGTTTTTGGAGGGATGGGCAGGAGATAAAAACTTCATTGAAAGCCACATCAAATCCCCCTCTGCAATTCTGACCCCCTTTTGTCTGTGTGCATCTACGGCTCACTTATACATAGCCTTTGTCAAATCTAGCTGTTACTTTGAGAGGTGCTGAGCCAGGGGTCCCCAACCTTTTTGGCGCCAGTGACCGGCTTCAAACGATGATTTTTCCACGGACCGGGGGGCGGGGTTTCTGGGATTTCCGTGGACCAGGGGGTGGGGTTTCCAGGATTTCCATGGACCGGGGGGAGCCAATTGCGTGCACTGGGGGGGCAGGGTTTGCGGGCGGGAGCCAATCACAAGCACTGGGGGCGGAGTTTGCAGGCGGGAGCCAATTGCGTGAAAGGGGGCGGGGTTTGTGGGCAGGAGCCTCGCGGCCCAGTTCCTAACAAGCCGCGGCCCACTAGTGGGGACCCCTGTGCTGAGCAGCTTGCCTTTCATGCAGGAAGTTTGAGGTCTGAGGAACTACAGATGCAGGAGTTCTGGAGGGCAAAACATGGAGGTGGAGGCCCTAAGCCACCTGAAATGGAGGAATGGAGGAATATACTGAGTTATTGTAGGCAAATTCTGCAAGACGCAACAGTTTGGTCCAATTGTCTCATTGATAAGAGGCAACACCATAGGTATTGTTTTAGAACCTGGTTCACACATTCAGTGTGACCATTCAAGACTGGATGTGAAGAAAATGACAAATGGATTTTTAATTGGAAGAGGGCTGTCCAAAACTTGGAAGTAAACTGAGATCCTCAGTCTGGAATCACATGATTGACCTAAAAACTTGGTCTAAAAAAAGTTGTTCCAATAGAAGAGAATATCTGTAGCTCAGTTGAACTATGGAGCTCTTGGTGCTCTCTGAGCTTGGGTGTTTGCTTGCAGATGTTTCATTACTCAACGAGGTAACATCAACAGTGCAAGTGAGTGTGGGGTTTGCTGCCTGTTTATATACAGTAGCTTTCCCTGCCAGTTTTGGTGGGGTGTGGTTTTCTCCTTGGTGGTTTCTTGATTACAGTATTGTTTTCTGCTTGTTTGTCTGGTGCTGATCTCTGCTTATCTGAATGTGAGCTGCTGGAGGGGATGTCTTGTAGTCTTTTTTGTTAACTTCCTAGGTTTTTTATTGTCTCTTGTGAATGGTGGGTAAATGTGGTTTATCACTATGTGTCTATTGGTGGCTGATTTGTCTGAATGCCAAGCTTCCAGGAATTCTCTAACCCTAACCTTTGGATTTGTCCTTTGTTTATCAGATTCCTGGTCTCAACCCATGCCAAGCCTTGACTATGTTACCGTTGCTGTCCTTAGCTCTAAGTAAAGAGGACTCTTTGCTTCTAAAAGATCTGCCTGAGTTTACCTGTCTCTGGACTGTGGCAGGCAGACAGCCAGCTTGCTACCTTGTTGGCTGGCAGCCAGCAGTGCCAGCACAGAAAACTGAAGGAAATTCTGCTGGCTGACCTGCCATAAACAGTTCATACCGTTGGTCCTGGTCTCCTCCAAACCTCCCTGGCAAACTCCCATGAGAATGAGAAATACCAGTTGTACTGCAGGCTGTTGTATCACTGCTGGCTGAGATAAATTCTGTCCCAGCTGCTATGTTAGTTGCATCATGGCACTTTGCAGGTTAGTTGTTTGTAAGTCTACCCATTGCTGTTGCAATAAGGCTGAAGCAAGGTGCTCAGCAGATGGTGGAGTGCCCTGAAGTCAGATACCATTGCCAGTACCAAAGGTGAGATCTTTGGCCTCTCTTGAAAGAGAGTATGAGACTTCCAAGATTGTCATCAGCTCTTCAAGGTAGACCACATCAGGAAACAGACTCCACAGAAAAACTAATGCTATGATTTATTGGGATAAGCTACAATAACAGAATCTTGCAAGTTGGATGGTACTTCTCCTCCCCTTCCTCTTATACCCCAGTGAGTCAGAGATGAGTCAAGCTGAGTCTCTTCTTAATACTATTTCCCTTCCTAGGATTTAAGGCAGAGCTTTCCAAACTGTGTGTCGCGACACGTTAGTGTGTCAGCTGCAGTGTCTGGGTGTGTCGCGGCTGCTGCTGCCTCCGAGCCCTGCCAGGATTCCGCGCAGGTCCTAGTGCCTGCCTTGTGCCTGGCTGCCTCCAAACCTGCTGTGATTCCGCGCAGGTCCTAGTGCCTGCCTTGTGCCTGGCTGCCTCCAAACCTGCTGTGATTCCGCGCAGGTCCTAGTGCCTGCCTTGTGCCTGGCTGCCTCCAAACCTGCTGTGATTCTGCGCAGGTCCTAGTGCCTGCCTTGTGCCTGGCTGCCTCCAAACCTGCTGTGATTCCGCGCAGGTCCTAGTGCCTGCCTTGTGCCCTGCTGTAAGAGTGTGTCGCGAAATGATGCCCTGCTGTAAGAGTGTGTCGCGAAATGATGCCCTGCTGTAAGAGTGTGTCACGAAATGATGCATGTCTAAAAAGTGTGTCACCAACATGAAAAGTTTGGAAAGCTCTGATTTAAGGAATGCTTCTGTCCTCTTCATTTACATAACAATGTCTGAATATTTGCTTCAAAGTCATTTCCCTGGCTCTCTACAAGATCACCCTGAACAGGGCCACCAGGTGGGAGCCGGTGGGCACCATAAGCCCAGAGAAGAGCACAGGCTTATCACTTCTGTCTGCCTAAACCTTGTCTCATATCCATGCTCAGTCTCATTTACCCTGCACAGAAGACCTTCAGCCCTACCTCAGAGATGAGGCCTCGGAGTTCCTAAAGGGCTGCTGTTCAGTACACCTTATGGCTACAATGACCATGCATCCTTTATTATAAGATAAAGGATAATAATAATAATAAAGATAAATTTATTATTATTTCAGAAAGCTCTCCTTTAGATTTATTTATTTTTCAAAAACTCACTTTTCTCCTTTATTTTGGTCATCCAACTTTTACTGTAGAAATGGTACCACTTAATGGCATAGTCCTTCACATTCATGTGAAAAGTATGGAAATGGAATTGTCTTTTTAAAATAAATTTACATATACTTTGATTTTAGATATTTTTATTAGAATATGTGTTATTGTAAAGTTTTTCTTGGTTTTCTTGGTTGAATTTTCCTTTGTAAAGCAAAGTTATAAACATAAACAATTACAATTTTTTATCCTTATGAACCTCTTTCAGATTTGTCCCCTTTTCAGGTTTGCCCTTTATTTTTCCAAGAAAATATGGTCACCGTACTTATGGCTCAACCTCACTTAGAAGTACTTGCATCCAACTGTTTCTCGAACAATGCTCTGGTCCCTGCCAAGGTCTCCTGAAGGATTGCAGCCGTTCCCCAACCTTGCTGTTGTTGCTGCTGCAGGTCCTGAAACTCAGGTGACAGATCTCAGACAAGATGATGTTCTTGTTGCTGTCCAACCAGATCTCAGTATACATACCAAATCTACATGCTCACCTTCTACTGGTTGTAAATAGGTGTGGCTTTATTCCATACACAGGGACACGGTAGCTCAGCAGGTTAAACTGCTGTAGGCTGCAGATCAGAAGGTGTGCAGTTCGAACCCCGTGCAACGAGGTGAGCTCTCGTTGTTACTCCCAGCTCCTGTCAACCCAACAGTTCGAAAGCTTTGCAAGTAGATAAATGGGTACCACCTTAAGTGGGCTAATTTGCTGGCATCCTGTTGGGAAGTCAGCACCACCGGAGGAAAGGATCAGAGGAAGATTGAATGGCAGGCGGTGACGACGGACCCAGATGCAACAGCTACAGGACGTCAGCAGCCGGCTCAAGGCATCCTGGGAATTGTAGTCCAGAGCCTGGAAGAGTCGGTTCCCTTACCCCCTCCCCTCACGCGCGGTGAAAATGGTGATTTGTGAATTGTATAATTAAATGTATATATGTGCTTGTAAGCCGCCTAGAGTCCTCCAATAGGGAGGGGATAGGCGGGGTATAAATACCACAATAAATAAAAATACACAGCTGGTATTTACCAGGAGCAATCTCAAGCCAAAGAATCTGACATTTTGGCCTTTCCACTGGCAAAGATGAGACACCTGACTGAGAAGAAGGGGCCTGCAAGAATATGCAGGTCCCATCCCTCTAATGGGCAATGAAGCACCCCCACCATACCAATCTCTGCCTGTGGTGACCCCTCATCTATGCCCCCCACCATGTTGCTCAGCTCCCCCCCCCAAACACCCTCTCTAATCCCTTGAATCCATTCATCATGCCAGTTCTCAGATTGCAATGTGCTAAGTACCTCTGCAAACCCACTAAGGCATCTGGTAGTCACCCAGAGTATTTGGGAGGCATACAACGTTAATAAATCAATAAATAAATGTCACTGCAAGGAGAAAGGAATTCACACATAAAGATTAATTATTTTTGGAAGCAAGGCTTCTTCCCCAGATGAACATTTGGGCTATCCCTTGTTCCAAAGGAAACCCTAGGGAAGAGAAGTTAGGGCTTTCTGTGTGAAATTTCATGGATTCCCACACATTTTATTCCTGTTTTAAAAAAAGCATAAATAAGCATTTATTCCTGAAAATATCAGTCTTGGAAAAAAAGGACTCATTTCACTTCGCATAATTGTTTTTGTTCTTATATTAAAAAGTAACTTAATCATGTAGAATTGTGTGTGCATGAGGACGTGGCGGGAGGGGGGAAGGTGAGACCTATAACTCAGAAGAGATGTTTGAAGCCATACTGAATTTGATAGCACATAGAAAATTTAACGCTGGAAAACAGCCACTAATTGCTGGGCAACAGTTAAGAGGATAGTATAAAAAATATACCCTGTCTTCTGTATTATGATGCAGAGTGTTTCCCAGTTCAGGAATTTAGCCTTATATTTCCTGCAATAACACGCTGTCAGTGGCAATATACTTGTTGTCATATTATATTGACAACATAGTGTGTGTGTGTGTGTGTGTGTGTATGTATGTATGTGTGTGTGTATGTGTGTGTGTGTATATATATATATATATATATATATATATAAATTATTTTATTTTATTTTATTTTATTATTTTATTATTTTATTTTATTATTTTATGTTTTGTTTTGTTTTGTTTTATTTTATTATTTTATTTTATTTTATTTTATTTTATTATTTTAATTTTATTTTATTTTATTTTATTATTTTAATTTAATTTTATTTTATTTTATTTTATTTTATTTTATTATTTTAATTTTATTTTATTTTATTTTATTTTATTTTTTATTATTTATTTTATTAAATTTATATTACCGCCCATCTCCCCCGTCCGGGACCCTGGGCGGTTCACAATAAAACATAGTTAAAAATATAGATATAAAATTACAATAAATAAATAATATAGAATCCAAGTATAAAAGATGTTAAAAATGGAATACTGGGAGGCTTCATGGGACCAGCCATCCCCAAGAGGAACTGTTGGCATTTCCCTCCCAGGCAAGATGGCAGAACCAGGTCTTTAAGCTTTTCCGGAAGGTCGGGAGCGAGGAGACCAGCCTCAGCTCCGGGGGTAAGGTATTCCAAAGGGCGGGCAAAAAAATATATACACATACACATACACATACACACACACACACACACACACACACACACACACATATTTGTCCAATTTACTGTATATAGCTGCCCATCTCAGAAAACAAGTGACTCTGTGTGGCGTACAACAAAGCTAAAACAATAAATAAATACCTAAAACAATTATTATAATAATTATTAAAAAACTATAAAAACTATAAAAACAAAGCTAAGACAAAGAAGTAATGGGCAAAGGGATATTAATAATAAGGGCTCCACCTCCCTAGTTCACCAGTTCCCTGGGGTCCCCAGGCCTGATGGCTCAACCAGGTCTTGAGGGACCTTTGGAAGATCAGAAGTGATGGAGCCAGGCTCACCTCAAGGGGGAGGATATTCCACAACGCGGGGGCCACAGCAAAAAAGGCCGGCTGCCTACGGCCTGCCAAATGTAGCTTTTACTCTTTTTTTAAAAAAAAAAATTACCTTTTAGATGATGAAATTTTTAGACGATGAAACCTGTAACATGCCCTCTCTGCTGGATCTGCTGGGATGGGCAGATGTAATCAGGGAGAAGCGGTCTCTCAGATAACCTGGTCCCATGCTATGTAGGTCTTTAAAGGTTACCAGCACCTTGAATTGGACCCAGAAACAAACTGGTAACCAGTGCAGCTTGCAAAGCAGAGATGTAATGTGTGTCCTACCAGACACACACATAACTGCTCACGCCACTGCATTTTGCACCATCTGAAGTTTCCAGTTACTCTTCAAGGGTAGCCCCATGACAGCTCATTACAATAGTCCAACCAGGAGGTGACCAGGGCATGAGTGACTGTGGGTAGGGCCCCTCGATCTAGGAATGGGTGCAACTGGCACACAATACGAAGTTGTGTTAAGGCCCTCCTAGCCACGACTACCACCTGCTCATCGAGCAGGATTTGTGAGTCCAGGAGGTCCCCCAGATTGCACACAGGATCTGTTTGGGGCAGTGCAACCCCATCCAGCACCAAAGATGGCATAGTCCTAGAACCAGAGGGCCCCAAACCCCAAAACCACTTAGTCTTTCCAGGGTTCAGCTGAAGCCTGTTCCCCATCCAGACCCTCACAGCCTCCAGACACTTAATTTGCCAGGAGCAGAGATGTACAATTGGGTATCATCAGCATACTGATGATACTTCACCCCATGATGACGGATGAGCAAACCCAGCAGTCTCATGCAGATGTTGAAGAGGAGAGGAGAGAGCACCGACCCTGCAGCACCCCACACAGTAGGGGCTGAGGGCGGGATCTCTCCTCCCCAATCACCAATGACTGGAATCGACTCCAGAGAAAGGAAGAGAACCAGCCCAACACCGTGCCACCTACCCCCAATCCTCTGAGTCGATCCAGAAGGATACCATGGTCAATGGTATCGAAAGCCACTAAGAGGTCAAGTAAGGCAAGGATAGATGCACAACCCTCATCCCGCCCATGTCAGAGATCATCCAAAAGCACAACCAATGCAGTTTCTGTTCCACACCCACATCTGTATCCTGACTGAAAAGGATCCAGACAATCCTTTTAGAGGATTAGAGCAACAAACCCTGTTTGGGGTTAAGATAGTAGGGTGGCAGAATGGAGAAGTTACACATAGTCTGCTATCCTACACATGACCTCCCAGACATATAGACTGTACTCACAATTGATAACCTGAGGATGGAAAAGAGCTGGGAGAAACTGATCAGGGTTGGTTGGTTGGTTGGTTTTTAATTCACACAGACAGTCTCTCTCATTAGAGGTGGTGGGGAGAAGAGTTTGAAATGTGCTAAGGAGCTGGCCGGAAGAGAGTTGCTGCTGGACTCAGGGAAGGGGGAAGGAGCAAAAATGGGATTAGATAATGTCAGCCTGCTACAGAGCTGCAGGTTCCTGGGTGATTGAGGGTCACTAAAGATGAGTCAGCATAGAGGTCACTGCAGAGAGGAAGATGGCAGAATGGGAGATCAGCCTACCCAGCACAGATTCTGGAGGGGGAGAAGAGGATCAAAGTTCTGCTAGCCATGAAGAGTTGCCAGCTAAGTTTTAACTAAAGCCCTTAATTAACTCTTTGGGTGACTTACTAATAACTACACACTTAGCAATAGGTTTAAAAAGACACCTTGACATAGTAGCAGAAGTATTATTATTATTATTGCTGGCAGGGAGATAGTTAACCTCTGCAGAGGGAAGCAATTAGGCTATAAATCAATTTGTCACATTCCACTCTGTTCTGATGCCAGAAGCAGGATGGAGGGGAGATCAGTTTGTATGCTTTAGCTGAATGCCTCCTGCATTGTTAGCCTTGCATGGCGGAAAGAGAAATTAAACCTTTTCTAGCTTTGAAATTTACAAATAGGAGAAATTCTGAACTGATTCACAAGGTCCTTATATACTATGCTTTGTCTGTGTAAAGAACCCCCTCACAAGGACACATGTAAATTTGGTTTAAATGATATTTTAATTATTTTATAGTTTAATTAAGAATATCAGTAGTTAACCTCCAACAAAAGTGCTGCCTGTGAATCAATCTGATTGACGCTATTACACAATTATGGGCAGCGTTTCTGACCTGGTACCCACAAGATGGGTTGAACTGCAACTCCCCAAGTTAAGATAATTGTACTTGAACTTTCCAAAAAAGCAATAGTCTGGAGAGAGGGTTATATACGGTATGTATCAGTATCTTATCTACCAATTTATGCCACATTAATGTTTTATTATTATATATACACATGATAATACAGTGTGAGCCAATAGTAAAAGTAGTAGTGAGAATATACCACTGTATAAGATTTTGTGAGCTGCATATTATCTATACTGAGTATCTATAAATGAAAAATAGGGAGTAACAAGCAGTATTGCAAAATAATTTCTAGATTAGAAAAGCCCTACACTGGAGTAATAAGTAGTGTTTTCAAAATTAGGAACCTGGGATGGCCAGTCTGGAAAAAAGAAGACTGAGGGGAGATATGGAATCAGTGTTCAGGTATGTAATAGGATGGGGCTGAAACTTCAGCCAAGAGGACCACCAATCTCAGCCTTTAGAGTGTTATGTGTTGAAGCTGTTATCAGCAGCATCACAGTTTCCCTTGCAATCAAAAGAGGACTTGGAGATGCGCAAAGTGAAAGTGGTCAAGCACCAGATTGAAAGGGTGGTCCCACAGGAAACCAGCAGAATCAATTGGAGCCACAAGATTGCCAGCATGGAATATGTTACTTCAGGCCACCTCTCCAATGCATATCAATGCCCTACACTGGCTGCACAGTGTCCTGGGGTAGAATAAGAGGGAAAACACCCCTTCCAGAGCATCACACCTCAAGCCATTTGGCTGTGGGAGGGCAATGAGATACAGGCCACCGCAGCTGGATATGTGCTCGGGAAATGATTACTAGGTCACCCATGTGCTGGGCCATGGTGGCTGTGTGGATTTGCCCACAACTCCACACAAAGCACTGGGTTACACTGCACAGCATTTTTATTTTCTAAGAAAGCCTATGGGGCCTATGTAGAGAAGTGGACGACATTGTGGCTTTTTAAAATTAACTTATATTCTGTTTTTAAAAGATTGTGTAGTGCAGTGAGGCTGTCAGGCACCAAGGGAGGTACCTGAGGGCAATACATTGATTCTTATGAGCACCACATTTCAGTTTCCCAGTTATAAATCCCGATAGAACATCTGGACTAAAGCTGCAATTACTGTATATACACTAGCCAAAAGACAGACACCCCTTCCAGAAAATAGCCCCCCATCTCTGCCCTGTTAGCCTGACCTTAGCAAGGCTTTGCATTTGGTTGTTCTATCTCAGATGCTTTCTCTCCCCTTTCAAAGGATTGCTCTGCTCTGCATTTTCTCTAACATGTTTCTCCATAAAAAGCGTGATCTGCTTTCTACAATCTGATATCCTTCAGATGTATTAGACCAACTCCACCATCATTCCCAGTTTGTCACAGACACACAACATGGAATGTCAACTCACAAAGGGCATTAGTCACCAGAAACCTATTTATAACAATTGAGTATATTCTCGGGGGGGGGGGGGAGTGACAATATTTTATTTCCTGAATAGAATTCCTTGGTTTATATTCCATTTCTTGAATTATACCAGTATGTACATATATGTAGGGTAATATTTTATAATCCCATTGCTTCCCACTTTTGCAGTTATTCAAGATAGATCCTTTAGAAATCCCAAAAAAATTCTTATGGTCATATGTCTTCAGTGTTTGAGCTTTGCATTTGGAATGCCCACCCCAGGACAAATCCGGGTTGTAGCTTGGAAATATTTAAGGTACCAAACGCATCATTTCAATAGAACTATAGATTCTTGTGGCTATACAGCATTGCACTGTGTGCTCAGGTGTTGCTTTTGTTTTTCCAAACTGCTTGTTTCATCTAACAATGTGTTTGGATGTTTCAGTGCTTCATCAAAGCCAAAGTGTAAATTACTCAGCAGCTGTTACTTTGGTATATTCCAGGTTAGTTATACTGGATATATGTGGGTTGAAAATTCTGGATGTTGTAGTCCCAATACATCCAGAGGACCTCTGATTCAGAAAACCTGCTTAGATTAACTGTTTAGCCTAGGGAGGTGTTACACATGCTGCTCCCAGGTTCGGCTTATGGTCACTCATTCAGGATCTTGTCAGCCCCCTTGCTTTCTACCTGGGTTTTCCAGATAGGTGCGGCTTGAGCAGACAAGACACACACAGCCCTGGTCAACAGCTGGGAAATAATTAGGGACACACACACATATAACTTCCAACCGAACACTGAGGCACAACAGGTTCCTTGTAATACATGGAGACCCAGTGAATTTAAAGGAACAGCAAAACTTTACTGGTTGCAAGGTACATTTGCTCTTTCTCACACGCACACGCACACACTCATCTACACTTACCCACCTCCTTCTCAACTAGGCTGCCAGACACTAGCCAGAGGGACGGAAGCCACCAAGTCTGGATCCAAAGACGACTCAAAGAGTGGGCGGGCTTTGGGACCCCTTTTATCCCCTGAAGTCCTTGTTTTTATGCTTTACAAGTAGTTGTTGATGGGATTGGGGTGGAGGTTCCCATTTGCTCAGGCCCAACTTCCTCTGTCTGGTTCAGGTGACATTTTTTTCCCCTTAACAACTTGCTTCCTTCTTGTCTACCTCCCTGAAGGGATCTTTTAGACAAGATTCCTGGCTTTTGTCCTCTCTGCTTACGTGCCTGCTTCATCTTTAGGTTACGGCAGCTTCAGCCTAGTCTCACAGAGGCCACTTCTTACAGAAGAGTTCAGCACTATAGTATAAAGCATTATAAACATCATACAACAAGAACATTTCGACCCCATTTTCTAACAACATTGAAGCCTCATTCATGTCATTAGTAGCCTGATCTTGGAAAAATCCCCCTTTTTTCTGGCTTCTTTGCATGAGTTGAAAAGGTTGTAGTGACAGATGATGGAACTTTAAGCAACAAGGCTATTGTGAGAAATACAATCATTATACAAAAGGCAGTGATCACTTGATTTCAAGCTAGATTGGTTTAAAAATGAGCTTTGGGCTACCAAGACAAGGATGATCCAGTGGAATAGAAAACTTCCTGGATGTTGCAGTTCTGACCTTGATGGAGTCTTCTATGGCCACTGAAAGAAACAAACTCTTGTACAACACTTAAAACAAAACCTTACATTTTATAGCACTTTCACAAAACACAGAGGATAAGTATACACTTTGGAGTATCTTCTGCCAACCACTATGCTTGCTGATGGGAAGTGGGGGGACCAAACATTTCCTTCCCCTATTTCCTGCGTCCATCCGTTCTTTAGAACCTCCTTCCCCACCCCCAGCCAATGTGTGTTGATCCATTAAAGCCCCAGCAGTATGTCACAGGGCTGATAATTACATTCCACACTCCCATCATGCCGTCTGCTGCTGACCTCTCACCCCTCTTCTCTTTTAATCACTCCTTGGCATCACTCACTCTGACAGAGCAGCAGCACAGCCCATGTGACCTGTCAGACTGGGGACATGACTTATAGGGCTCGGCCAGTGGACAAAGGGAAGGGAGATAGGCAGCATAAATCTTGGGGGCAAATAAAAGAGAGTGAAAGGGTGCTGTGGCGGGGCCTGCGTTAGCAGATTCTCAGCTTCTTGTTATTCCCCTTAGAGTTATGATGATGAGGAAGTGGCCTAGAGTGACGTGCACTGGTCCCCATCAACCTTGCACATCCTACAAAGACGTGGCTTAATATCATGCATGGCTGCCAAGGGCCCCAGGAAGGAGGGTTGGAGCCAGTAGAAGGACCACAGCAGTTTTTAGCAAAAAAAAAAAAAGCCAGGTCCTGTAAGATTTTTCTATCAAGCGGTCTGAGCAGAGGGAGAAAATAAACATGGCAAGAAGCTCAGGCCTGTGAGTCCCAGTTTTCAGCTTTTTACCACAAAAGAGAAAGGTAACATACCTGAGAGTCAGGGAAATGCAGTGGTTGAAGTATAAGACTCGGAATGGGAAACCATGAGGATCTCTGGGTGACTTTGAAGCTGTCCTTTTTTCTTGACCTACCTCACTTCATGGGGTTGTGACTGTACTGTAGAGAGAAAATGAGAGGGGAGATCCTCCCCATCTATTCCACCTTGATCCTGAGAGCAAAGGTGGGAGGTATATGGGGGGCAATAAACAAACATGTCCTTTCAATTAATACTGAAAATGGTCTCTCATCTTAAAAAGAGATGACTCTGCGTCCATAGGCAGCCAAACGTCCATGGAATAAGTTCTCTCAGTCCAGGTGAACTATCTGAACTCTTGTGCAATATGACAAGAATATGATATTCTGTACCAGCTGTAACTTCTGTGTCATCTTAAAAGGTGGCCCCGCTATTCCATACTTTGGGATAGTCCAGATGTGTGGTGATAAGAACGGCATGAGTTAACATCACCAACTCTTCTTGATCCAGCTAGGGATGTAACTAGTACACCAGCTGAATCTGGACAAAGGACCCTCGGCCATGGCCTCCACCTGCTGTTTGAGCAGGAACCATGAGTTCAGGAAGACACCCAAGCACAGACCTCTTCCTTTGCGGGGAGCATGATGCTATCCAGAACAAATACTGGAATGATTGTTTCTGGAAAGTTTACAGACAAACAGCACCTCTATCTTGGTAGATGTTAGTCCGACTTGTTTTGCCCCATCCTGGGAGCAATATGTAGCTGACAAACGATCGCATACTGATAATACCTCACCTCAATTCAATGGATGGCTTCTTCTAGCAATTATAAATAGCTGTTAAGTATCATGAGGGAAAGAAACAAGTGCTGTAATACTCCACACTGGAGTAAACATGGGCTTGGTCACTTCTTCCCTCTAACTACAGATAGGAATATAATCACTATATAGTTGTTTCTTGCAGACAGTTCAGAAGGATATCACCGTCAGTGTTACCAAAAACTGCTGACAGCACTCCCGCCATCCAGGTCCCACAAAGGTTATTAGCCAGAGCCACACGTGCTGTTTCTACCCCTGAAACCTGACATAAAAAACCAGCAAATCCACTTTTTCTAAGATCCTCTGTAGTTGATTCCCCACCACCTACTCAACAACCTTCCCCAGAAAGGGAAACTTGAAGCCTGGACAGATGTGACGGCCCCTTGAAGGGGGGTACATAATTTCCTCTTTCAAGGCAAGTGGCAACTTCTTCCGCCTTGGAGAGGCATTAAACACCTCCTGGATCCAGTCACTCATACCCGTGGGAGCTGCCTGAAGAAACCAGGTGAGAAACTTGACATGATTTCAACCCACAGGTGACAGAGCTCATACTCTCGAGCATCCTATTGTCTTCCTTGGGTTCCACAAGCTCAAAATAATTCCAGGTAACATTGCAAGAGTTCACCCTACTCAGCTAACATGGCTCTGTCTAATTTGTGTCCAGCCCGAAGTAAATATGAGTGACTTTATCTGCAAATAACCATGCAAGAACAGTGAAGCAGCCTGCAGTTATTTGACCCTCCTGTCATTCCCCAGAGGGGTCTGCATTACCCTGAACAGGATTACTTGACAGGATTCTGTGAATGCTATAAGAGCAGAGAAGTCACCTCTCATTGCTTTGAAATGAAGAACAGATTCACCATTTTCCTACCTACATGAGTCAAGACCATGATTATTTAAGACAACCCCATGGTTGCTGTGGAGGGCATAAACCCTTGAGCCAACTTGAACCCCATTCCCAAGGCATGGTGTGAAGACCCTCGGAAACAAGAGCTTTGAGACAGGAAATAAGGTCCAGGAGTTCTTGGAGAATTACTTCTGGGCAGCAGGGTGGTCATTTCACCAGGAGGAGCCCTAGCTTGGTTCTACAGCAGAACTTCAAATACAGGCACTTGCATCAAGGTACCTCTGAGATTGTGCTGCTAGTCACTGCTAAGATCTCATGAATATGGGAGGAACCCATCCTCCCCAGCTTTGGTGTTGTGGCTGTACAGAACCTGAATCCCAGGAGGACAGATCTCCAACAAAGTCATATCCCTGTTGCTGCCCAAAAGGTCTCTGTAATAAATGTCAGCCCTGCATGTTCATCCACCACCACAGCACGAATGGACCTTATTTTGAACAAATGCCAGCAGTAGCCTGAGACCAAAGTGCCTAACAGTTTGGCTACCTGGGCCCAATGTCAGAGCTACTGGGTTAGAAGAAGGGATCTGCAGCAATGTGTGGACCTCCCTTCTCTTGTAACAACCTACCCGGTATTCCCGGTCATACCTTTCTCTGTCCATCACTATCTCAATATGGCCCCTAATTTCTTTGCCCCCAGCACCATTGTCCAAGAACTCCTACCCCCTCCAAAAAATGGCATTCCAATTAGCATCTGCCACCTTCTCATTCTACTTGCTCTATAAGGCTGCACTGCAAGAGGCACTTCTGCAGGCCCACTGAGCTCAGCCACCCAATTCAGCTAACGCTGCCCTCCCAATCCACAGTCTACCAAGCACCCTACTTCCATCCAAGCCCACTTTCTCTAACTTTCTTCCTACAAAAAACCCTCTACCGACAAGGGCTCCCATGGACCCCTGCTCCCAGCGCACTATAGTGGGGTAGAGGCCTCTCCCCCATTCTTTCACTCAAGAGGGAGACACACCCCCTTTGTTCCCTGGCTCTCACTTAAATACAAATCCATTTTTATTACTAGATCCCCAGGGTGAGAAATCCAATGCTCTGCACATGGCCTGCAAGCACCACTGCAGGGTCAACCTCCAGGAACCTCTTCAGGAGCCACTTCCAGTTATCAGACTTCCACAGCTGCTGCTTCAGTCCAGGGCTGCCCATACCATCTTCCCTTCAATCTCTGCCCCAGCTTCCACCCCTTCACCCACCAGTTCATGCTGGGGCATCATCCACAACACGACCTATATGCTGGGCTAGCTCTGTGGCCACTTTTATGGCTACCCAATCTACTGCAGCAGATGCCACACTGTTTCTTCATCTCCCAATAGTTGCTGTTCCATAGGGAACTGTTGTCTCTCCCTTCATTCCCTCTTCATCTCATCTCATCATTTCACACTCTTCCATCTTGTCATTCTTTCTTTCTTCCTCTTCTGTCTTTGCAACAATTTCAGCTTTTTCTTCAGCTTGTATTTCATATGGTAACTCAGTATCTCCTGATAATTAATTTCATATGGTGATGAAGGAATTCTTCCTTCTTTTACAAATCTACCACTCTTCTTCTGTAATAGTTTGCATTTTCTCAAAAACAGCCATGGCTGGCAACTCTGCTTGGCTGGCATTCTATTTTCTGAACGGTCACCAATTATTTTTCCTATAATGCCTCACCTGAAGCTTTTACTAATTTCTTTCCTACTAAATTGTCTATCTTGGTCCTGGATGGGGTTGCACTGCCCCAGACGGACCCAGTGCGCAATCTGAGGGTCCTCGTAGACTCACGGCTCCTGCTTGAAGAGCAGGTGGCAGCCGTGGCTAGGAGGGCCTTTGCACGCCTTCGGGTTGTGCACCAGTTGCGCCCATTCCTGGACCGAGAGGCTTCACTCACAGTCATTCATGCCCTCGTGACCTCCTGTCTGGACTACTGCAATGCACTCTACATGGGGCTGTCCTTGAAGAGCATTCAGAAGCTTCAACTGGTACAGAATGCGGCTGCACGGGTAGTAAATGCTGTCGGATATTCAACACATGTAACACCACTACTACGTGAGCTGCATTGGTTGCTGGTGTGCTTCCGGGTGCAATTCAATGTGCTGGTTGTCACCTTTAAAGCCCTTCATGGCTTGGGACCAGGTTACCTAAGGGACCATCTTCTCCCAGTTGTTTCTGCCCGTCCAATTCAGTCTGGTAGGTTGGGTATGCTACGGGTCCTGTCAGCCAAGGAATGTCGGTTGGCAGGGACTAGAAGGCGTGTCTTCTCTGCCATAATGCCTGCCCTCTGGAATATTCTCCCTTCAGAGATCAGGATGTCCCCGACCCTGTTGGCCTTTCGTAAGGCAGTGAAGACCTGATTATGTGCCCGGGCCTGGGGCCCCGAGTGTGTTAATGGCCCCGTTTCTTGGCTATATTAACATCCATGCATTGCGTGGTGGCTCAGCGGGTAAGACGCCAGGCTTGTCGATCGGAAGATCGCAAGTTCGGAGGTTCGAATCCCTAGCCCCGCGTGACGGAGTGAGCTCCCGCACTCGCCCCAGCTCTTGCCAACCTAGCAATTCGAAAGCATGCAAATGCAAGTAGATGAATAGGTACCACTTCGGTGGGAAGGTAACAGCGTTCTGCGCGTCATGCCAGCCACATGACCGTGGAAGCGTCTTCAGACAACGCTGGCTCTTCGGCTAACAAACGGAGATGAGCACCGGCCCCTAGAGTCGGACACGACTGCACAAATGTGCGGGGGGAACCTTTACCTTTTTTTTATTGCTTACTTGGCGGCCATCCTTTATTAATGGCGCTATGGACTTTGAAGAAGCACGAGTACAGGGCGAAAAGGAGGAAAGAGCTAAAAGGAAGGCACGTCAGGCAAACCCTCATCATGACCGTCTCCCACCCGGAAACCTATGCCCTCACTGTGGGAGGTTGTGCGGATCCAGAATTGGCCTTTATAGCCACTTACAGATTCACCGTTAAAATTTTACCTTTGGAAGACAATCTTACTCGGCTACGAGTGATCGCCAATGAATGATGACTTGGCGGCCATGTATATTTATTTTGTATTTTTAATTGTTTTAATTATTTCAACTGTTTTATAATTTTTATGATTGTAAGCCACCCAGAGTCACTTGCTGAGATGGGCGGCTATAGAAAATAAATAAATAAATAAATAAATAAATAAATAAATAAATATCTTGCATTTGTATGCTTTTCAGCAGCCAAAATGCTAGCTTTTTTGCTTCCATTCGTTACTTCTATAAGCACTTGTTTTTTTCTCAATTTTTTAGCTTCAGCTTCTTCTGCTATTTAGGCAGATGCCCTGCACTTACTTAACACAACTTTTTTCTCAGTTTCTTCTGCTCCACTGACTTTTCTTTTTTCCATAACATTCTTTTTCCCGAGCTACAAACCTTGCTTCTGAGTGAACATCAGGGATTCAGTGATCAAAACAGCTGTTTCCCAAATCAATATGTTGTGTTTGTCTCCTACTAAGGACACAAACATGTATCTCAAGACCCATGATGTCTCTTCTGATAGCAAATGGTACAAAATGTCTCATTTCACCTCTTTCAAACAACCTTCTCTCTCCTCTCCACTCCACTGACACTCTTGCCACTGATAATTTAAAGGGATCTTTACTTCCTAGCCTTCTACCATTTCATATCAGTTAAGAATAGCTGACAGTTGAGCATTAAAAACTTGGCTTTGCCATCAAGTCTGGGGCCCTGATTGTGTGGGTGAGCCCATTGTCTGGTTATATTGATTGTATGATATTTGATTTTTCTTGGCTGCTATTTTACGCTGTCTTATGTTATTTCTGTTTTAATCATTGGTTGTGTTTTTATTTTGTTTTAATTGTTAGCTGCCCAGAGTCATGCATATGAGATGGGTGGCCATATCAACCCATTTATTAAACAAACAAATAAATAAGAATTGACTTGTTTCTTAATGTTCTATCAGTACAATTGTTAATAGGCCATCAATTTATACAGGGAGGAAGGAAGAAAGGAAGGTCCAATGATGAAGAGACTAGAGCAGTCCTTCTGTGAAGTATAAGATGGTTGCTGTGTTTGGAGATAGTTTCATTTAAGTGTGCAGTATGGAAAAAGTATAAACACCTCTTTTAAAGATTCTGGAAGCTTCTAATGAAGTTAAATGTAGAAGATTCTGAAGAAAAGGAAATACTGCTCACGGTGCATAATCAAGCTGTGAAATTTGCTTCCAGAAATGTAGCAGTGGTTGCCAACCTGGATGGCTTTAAAAAGAATGATATAGATTCATGGAGGATAAAGTTGTTAACAGCTACTAGCCATGATGGTTTATGCTATCACCAGTAATAGAAACACTATATCTCTTGATAGAGTTAGTAGGAAATCAGCTGAAGAATACTATTTTGCTCATCAATTGCTTGCAAACATCTCATAGGCATCTGATTGGCCAGTGCAGAACTGAATGTTGGAATACAGAGGCCAATGCTAACATTCAGCAGGGGTGTTATCTGGGCTTCAAACAGGTCTGTGTGGATATTCAGTCTGAAGATTCAAGTCAAGGGCAATTTCACTGAATCTCTGCCTCAAATCACATTTCAAATTGAAAATCTAAATCTTTTTGAAAAGATACTGATCTTACTCAGAACTCTGACAGATGTTTATGCATGTGTGAGGGTTCTTTGTTTTCCAAGGACTGGACACACCACAGTGTAGAAGATAACTGTACAAAATACTTTACTGTAGCACATACCTTTCCTGTTGCCCTGGGTTAACTCCACCCTCCTAGGCCTTGCAAGTTGATGTAGACACGTAAATATGTATTTAATACTCAGTCCTTAAAACAAACAAAAGTCTCAAAGTCTGTAAAGTGGCATACCACCTTTGCCTCCCTCAAAAGGTTCTTGCACTTGTTGGGGTTGGGTGCTGACTCAGTGTGGTTGCTCCTCTTCTGGTTGCTACTGAGCCCCAGCCCAAGCTCTAAGCCAAGCTCCAGGCAGGAATCACACCACAATGGGCTGCTTACCATAGCTTGTGGTCCTGGTAGTTGACTGATAGCTTTCTTCCTTGCCTGTAATAGTCATACATTCCAGACATCGCTTCCTGCTTCCTCGCCTACTTGTTGTCTTCTTCTGTTTCTCAACCTTGTCTCCTACACACCCACACTTTTGTAGGCTAAGGGCCTGGGTGGGGTGAGGATGCCTATGGACATCGGCACATCCCTGAAAACACCAGGGTGTGGCTCAATTAGCCATACACCTGGAACACCGGGGTGGATGCTTGTGAGTAAACTGTGAGTGGGGGAAGGAAGGAAGGAAGGAAGGAAGGAAGGAAGGAAGGAAGGAAGGAAGGAAGGAAGGAAGGAAGGAAGGAGCCCATCTCCTTTCAAGTTTCTGGGGCTGTAAACTTTTATGGCTGTCTGAGAGAAAGCATGGGCTTAGCCTTGGGGAAGTGGGGGTGGGAAGTGTTTCTGCCTGGCTGCAGCTGCTTTTCCCAAATACAGGCAGTAACCCCAGCTTCATTCCCTCACAGCATGTGCAAATACTGTTCCTGAATTGATTCAGAAGTCCAGATTTAACTGATTCAATTTTCTAAATCACTTTACAAGGCTAAATTGGTTTCTGGGTCAAGCCAGATATCAGAGCTGAATTTTCTACATCTTATGAAGAAATCTACATTCTCAAGAATGAAGAGAAACAGGAAGTTCTTCAGCTCAAGTGTGGTGAACACCAAATCAGCCTAAGCTTTGCAACTGAACGTGACGGTATCTCAAAGCAGTAAAGTGACTTCTGGTTCAATTCTTTCCTCTTCCTCCACTGCCAGGCCTTTTTTAGGGTATAAATGTGCCCTAGGTACACAGGAATGGTGTTGTGTATCCATCAACTATATATTTATTTATTTAAGTAGATCTTTAAAAGGGGAGAGGGGTAGGTGGTCTGGTGACATCACCGGTGGTAGTCATTCAGCACCTTGAACCAAAGAGCTTGAACTTGGGGAGAAAACTTGGGCTCAGATTCAGCACAATGTGGATGTTTCCCATAGTTCTAAATCTTTGCTATTCTTGGATCTTCCTTCGGCTGCACCATTCTCACCATTGCCAATGAAAAGAAGCAACTAAACCCCCAAATGAAAATAGCTGCTGTTCACTTAGTTCTGTAACTAATAGTAGGAAAGTTGAGCTGGCCGGTGGCTACAGCAAGTGAATACATAGAGGTACATGAATCTACACAGAGACTCTTTAAGAAAGCGTTCAACAGCTAAGATTAAGGAAAAGTATCCCTTTCTGCATCCATCAGAAATGAAACGGACAGAAAGAAAGTTCTGGATTTGTATGTGCTGATTTATATGTATAAATCCAAATGTAGAAACAGTGGTTTTGATTGAAATAATGTATCTCACCATAGTGAGGAAGACTGTACTGGGGTGACCTATCTGTCTGCCTGGTCAACCAGTGGCTAAAGAATTGATAGGCAATTTCAGGGCTCCTGTTCTCCTTCCTTGGGGTTTTAAACTGGACCTTTGCAGGACAGCCCTTCAGACTACAGGTAGGGCATACGCTACCTGCTCAGAAGGTAACTCTGTATTCTCCTTCAGCACACTTACTTCTTGTTATAGCTAGGCCAGTCCCTTGAGCCCCCGTGGGTCCTCTTGCCCAGCTCCCAACCCTGACCTGCCGCAGGGCCCCAGCCTCTGAGAGAGTAGAACAGCCTGGAGTTCCTGGCCTCCCTCCCTGCATCTGCCATTTAACGATGATGGAAGTTGCTGTCACCACACAGCGACAGTAATAAACACTCTTCTTAATAACACAGGGTGTCCCTCTTATTAAAATGAATAGACTTCCGCAGCCGTGCTGGACTGCCTGTCTTGCAGTCTATAGGGGACCGCAGTGCTCAAGCAGAGCCGTTTATCTACCATAATTACAAGCACAACGCAGCAGCTCATTCTCTGTACCACGGTTCGTGATGGCATTGATTGCTCCAGACTGGCAGAATAAGCAAGTCATCACCTTGTATTGGAAGACAGGCACATAACAGCCACAGACCTGAATGGACAAACAGGAGGCAAACATGGGGATCAACATAGAAGCACCACCAGTGCCCGTTATTTATGAAAGGCACCGTTGATCTGTCATGGATCTTATGAGCGGATGAGTCAGATTCACTGTCTTTCAAGCATAGTTTGTTCATTCCCATGACCTGTGGTCCCTGTTTCCTTTGTCCTTCCCTTTTCATTTAGATGTTTTCTTCTAACTTAGTATTTGCATGACAGTAATAAACAAGGTATTTTATTTATTTCTTTGTTTGTTTTAGTAATAAGATTAAATACTTTTGGACACAAACAGTACAAGTGGAGCAAATGGGAACACAAAGCTATTAATAATAAAAAATCCAAATACACAGGGATTGCACGCAGGATCTAAAATTCAAGGGTTTGGGGCTCAAAAATAAACTTACTGTTTGAAAATGCTGATTATTAATATTATGCAAATATTATAGTTCTGGAAGAAGCAGTGATTTGAGATGGAAATATGAATGTAATTTCTGGATTATGCTTTTGAATATTCCAGCACTCCATTGTTCAAGAGTATTAGGAATGTCATGCAAAATCATGAGGAAAAATAATAAAAATAGAAGGAGGAAATCAGAGAATCTCCCTGGCTCTTCATAAGCAGTGCTGGTAAGCATCAAGATACGTTTTTCTGATGCTTAAGCTTTCTCGAGCTCTTTAAGTTGATCCCTCTGTGTGTGTTGATCTGGGTCACTGGAAAACTGTGATTTAGAGAAACCACCCTTTCAGGAAGCATTATGTTTAACTCTTACATACTTGTGTGAAAGTAATACAAATTTTAACAGAGGATTATTTCTCAAAAAAACCAAAAACTCTACCAGTATTAATGTTTCCTACTGAAGTGATGCATGTAATACTGCACTGGCTGCTCCAAGCAGGAATAAAAGGAAAGTGCGAATATGATTTCTTTTCATATTAAGGCCCATTCACTATCTCCGAAAGTGTTCAGAGCAGCTTATTTATGGCAGCTGCTTAATTTGCTTCTCTTCAGCCAGATTTTGGTTCAGGGTGATGATTAACTTTATTTATTTATTTATTTATTTATTTATTTATTTATTTATCTATCAAATTTCGACAACACCCATCTCCCCCAAAGGAGGGAATCTGGGCAGTTTACAATAAAGCTAAAATATTAAATTACAATAAAAACAAAATATAGTACATAAAATATAAATATAAAATATAAAATATAAAATGGAATCAAGATGGCGGATAAAATTCTAATTCGGTTCATATACATATGAGGACCACTTTAAGGCACTAGCCACCCGCAAGATTGACTACCCCCCTTCCCACCCCAAGCGAGATGGCAGAGACAGGTCTTTAACTTTTTCCGGAAGGTCAGGAGAGAGGGGGCTTGCCTCACCTCTGGGGGAAGAGTGTTCCAAAGGGCGGGGGCCACAGCAGAGAACGCCCACTTCCTGAACCCCGCCAATCAATATTCTCTCATGGACGGGGTCTGTAACATGCCCTCTCTGCATGACTGGGTGGGACAGGTTGATGTAATGGGGATGAGACGGTCCCTCAGGTAACCTGGACCCATGCCATGTAGGGTTTTAAAGGTAATAACCAACAACTTGAATTGGACCCGGAAGCAAACTGGCACCCAATGCAGCTCTCGCAGCAGAGGTGTTACATGTACTGATCTTGGGGCACCTAAAATTGCCCGTGCAGCCGCATTCTGGAGCAGCTGTAGCTTCCAGATACTCTTCAGGGGTAGCCCCATGTAAAGCACATTGCAATAGTCTATATGGGAGATGACTAGGGCATGTGTGGCTGATCGGAGGGCCTCTTGATCCAGGAAAGGGCGTAACTGGCGCACAACACAAAGTTGAGCAAAGGCCCTCCTGGCCATGACTGCCACCTGCTCTTTGAGCAGGAGTCAGGAGTCCAGGAGGACCCCCAGATTCCGCACTGGGTCTGTCTGGGGCAGTGCAACCCCATCCAGAGCTGAAGATGGTAAGTTCCCGGATGCAGAGGAACCTGCAACCCACAGCCACTCTGTCTTACCAGGGTTCAGCTGAAGCCTGTTGTTCCCCATCCAGACCCCCACAGCCTCCAGGCACAAAGAGAGGATGGTCACAGCATCACTTACATCACCCTGGACGTAGATGTATAGTTGGGTATCATCTGCATATTGATGAAACCGTGGTGACGGATGATCTCACCCAGTGGTTTCATGTAGATGTTGAAGAGTGGGGAGGGTACTGAACCCTGTGGCACCCCACAAAGGAGGGGTCATGGGTCGGATCTCTCACTCCCTATCACCACCGATTGGGACCGGCCCTGGAGAATGGAGGTGAACCAGCACAGAACCACGCTGCCCACCCCCAACTCCCTGAGCTGCCCCAAAAGGATATCATGGTCGATGGTATCAAAAACCACTGAGAGATCAAGAAGAGCAAGGATGGATACACTGCCCCCATCCTGCTCCCGCCAGAGATCATCCATAAGTGCGACCAATGCTGTTTCTGTCCCATATCCGGGCCTGAAACCTGACTGAAAGGGCTCTAGAGAATCTGTTTCATCCAGGATCCTCTCGAGTTGTAACACCACCACTTTCTCAACCACCTTCCCTAAAAAGGGGAAGTGGGAGACCGGATGGAAATTGTCCAGTACAGTAGGGTCCAGTGATGGTTTCTTGAGGAGGGGGTGCACCAGTGCCTCCTTAAAGGCAGCTGGGAATAGCCCCTCTCCCAAGGATGTATTTACCATCGACTGGACCCAACCACATGTCACCTCCCGAGCTGCCTTCACCAGCCAGGAGGGGCATGGATCTAATTGACAAGTGGTGGCATTCACAGTCCGGAGTACCCTGTCCACTTCCTCAGGCCCAACAAGATCAAACTGTTCCCAGATAACCGGGTAAGTACGTTCCCCAGGCATCTCCACAGACCATGCCTCACGTTTGGAATCCAACCTGGAACAGATCCAAGCGACTTTATCCTGCAGATGCCCAGAAAACTCCTCTGCGCAGCCCTGAAGGTGGGTCACTGGGTCCACCTTTCCCAAAAGGGATTGAATGACCTTAAACAGGGCCGCTGGGCAGCATTCTGTGGATGCAATAAGAGCGGAGGAATATTGACATTTTGCTGCTCTTACCGCCACAAGGTATGTCCTAATAGCAGCTCTAGCTTGTGTTTGGTTGGGTTCAGTCCTTGTTTTCCTCCAGCGGCACTCTAGAGATCTCTTAATCCTCTTCAGAACCCTCAGCTCCTCTGTAAACCACAGTATCGGGTCTGATGAGGCAAGAGAGGCCGCATGGGCGTGATCCTGTCCAAGGCCCCGGCTGCCTCCCTATTCCAGGTGGCCGCCAGGGCCTCCACTGGACCATGCAGCAGATCCTCGGGTATAGCCCCCAGTTCCCTTTGGAACCCCATTGGGTCCATCAGTCACTGGGGGCGGACCAATCGAATGGGTCCTGCCTCCCTGCAGAGGGGGCAGCATAAGAGAAACTCAAGGCCACCAGGGCATGATCTGACCATGACAATGTGGACAGATGTAACTCTCCCCTCAGATCACATTGCCATTGCTCTGACAAGAAAACCAAGTCTGGGGTGAGGCCACTGTCCTGAGTTGGGTCCCAAATAATCTGGGACAGGCCCATGGCCACCATGGTAGCCATGAACTCCCGAGCCACCTCCGAGGCATGCCCCAGGGATGGCAAGTTGAAGTCCCCCAGAACCATAAGTCTGGGGAACTCCACTGCCAACCCTGAGACGGCCTCCAGTAGCTCAGGCAGGGAGGTTGCTACGCAGCAGGGAGGCTGGTACAATAGCAACAATCCCAACTGTTCTCAGGAATCCAAAAACAGGGTCCCACAACCGGTCACTTGTGGAGCAGCGCCCCTGAAGGCCAACAGCGATTCCCGGATGACAACAGCCACCCCTCCTCCCCTGGCCTGGGGTATCAGCTGGTGCCATACTGTAAACCCAGCTGGGCACATCTCCAAAAGGGGCACACACCCCCTTCAGGGCCCAGCCAGGTCTCAGTAATACACGCCAGGTCTGCCCCCTCCTCTGTGATCAAGTCACATATGAGGGGGGCCTTGTTGTTCACTGACTTGGCATTAAGAAGCAACAGCCGGAGGCCCGGGCACCCATGAGTCTGCTGTCCAGGGCCTGGGTCTGAGCACAGAGGGCCAGAACACGCCACAGGTATCAAACACCTGGGGCATCTTCCCCGAAGATGGCCCGCCCTCTGACTCCCATCATGACATCCCCGCCCCATCACCACCTGAATAAGATAGCCTGCCCTAAATCCCACAGAGTCTCCAAATCCATTTTCCCCCAATCCCAGACCTCCAGAATCCCTAGTTAGGGGTCCCTCCATCCACTCATACATCCACAGACACACCAGTCAACCGCGGGGTGGTGGCGGGCCCCCCAGTGCTCCACCTCACGCTCTTGGTGCTGTTAGAGCCCAACCATCACCCGCACATCCACTGTGCCCCCTTCCTCAGCCTCTCTCACTGTTCGGCAGGGGGGCACAACATTCGCTACTCCTCACCCCCCGTCTCTCACTCAAGGAGTGAGTGTCCTCACATGCAAACATCCACTCTCGGACTCCCTCCCCCATCTCTCATACCCAGGAAGGAGTACCCCATTCACCACATTGGAGGGACCCTAATGCCCCTCTGCCCTCTCTAGGCAGGCTGGGGGGGGATGGACAAGTCCTCAAACTCAAGCCTCTCCACCACCTACACAGTTCGCACTGTTCCGCTGTTGCACCCCGTTCTAGATGTTTTGGGGGGTTTGCCACTGGCCACTCCCGGAACCACTCCTGGAGCTCGATGTGCTGCTCAGCCGCCTCCCCAGTTCTCAGCGCCTCTGCTCCAAAGGGCTCCGTCCAGCTCCCACCAAAACTTTGCAGATTTGATGGGTTTCTGGGTTTCATTGTGATATTAATGGTTTGTAGAAGTTGATAATTTTATTTTGAATTTTGTAATATATTTTTATGTCCTGCATTGGGATCCCTAGATGAAGCATGGTTTGGAAAATAAAATAAATCGTCTAAATATATGAATAATCTAGTCCATCAGTAGAAAAGCAATTCATTGCAGCAAAGTGCCTGCAGCTATAATGACTAGAAAAGGTACAAGGATGGGAGCCCCAATACTATCTTTTTGTAGTTTTTCCTCTCCTTTATAGAAATAGTCAGAAGTGCCAATGTTGATGGTTATATTAAATTGGGAGGAGTTCTCTTAAAGTGAAACAAAAGGGGAGAAGAACTTATAATTATGTTTCAGCACCTGTCTACATTTCCCTTTCTTGGGGAATCGCTGATTGTATGAAGCAAGCCAATATTTAAAGAACTGTCCAAGAAAACAGAAGTTTGATAGTGATGGAATCAGGATTATCTGTAAACCATATAGAAATCATATTTGTATAAAATCAGTATTTGTCTCTTTTGATTTCACTCATGGATGATTCTGAATGAACCCCTCTCCCCTTTTCCCATAAATTTCCATTTAATTAGATTATACAAATCCTGCCATCAGAGATTTGGTTATGCCACACCATGATGAAAACAAACTATAAAGGAGAGGAAAAACTGCAAAAAGATAGAGAAAGATGGTACCTTCCTCCTACCATCTTTCTCTCTTTTTGCAGGAGAGAGAGAGAAAGAGAGATGGGTGGAACAAATTCCATAGAGAGGTGTCGGTCTCTCCTTCATGGTATTTGTTCAAGCAGAGGCTATAGACCTGTCAGTCTGGGAGCTTTAATTTGGCTTCTACATTGAGCAAGAGGCTGGACTCAGCTGCCCAACTGACCCGTTTCAACTCTGTTTCTCTGATTCGAAGAAATCAAAATTGTTCATCTAAGCTGTGCCACAATACATAACCATTAGAAGAGGACTGTTCCAGATTGTCATGATGCTAATAATTTAATGTCTTCTTGGGAATTATCCAAGTTTCTGGTTATAGAAGACTTGCCATTTCCTCCCATTTCACAGAAATATATTTTCCCTGTTCTACCTGTTATTGTTAGAGGCAGATTATCCTATCTATAGAGTATAATGAGCAGTAATTGATTACCTTTTTAGGGCGTGCAATTGTTAGTGAAAACTGAGATTTCTTCGATGAAAAATCATCAGCCTAAATATTTTTACTTATAACCATTTTCCATAGGTTTATAAACGAATCCAAAAACATTTCAGTGCAATGTATATGGATGTATATGTGGATTACAAAGACTGATGGATGGATTATGTGCCATCAAGTCGGTGTCAACTCCTAGTGACCACACAGTTACAAACATAGAATGTTTAATATCTTTAGAATTTAGTTTCATTTTTTGTTTATCTCACAAAGCAAACAGTAAAACAAAATCTAACATGAGTTTTCCTGTTTCAAAAGCAGGCGGAAAACATTTTGATGATAGCCATAATAGCTTCCTTTCCTCCCTTCATCTCCATTCTGCTGTTTGCATCTGTGGAGTCTCCAACTTCATTCCCATCCCTCTTGGACTTGACACATTTCATACTGGGCTCCTCAATCTTCCCCATTAGGAGAGATTGCAGGTTGAACGGACAGACATAGGCACCTGTCACAGCTGCTGCATATCACCTCCCAGCCCAAGCAATGGCCTCATCTTGTTCAATCTATCACCCCAGCTACCTGCCACACTCACTGTCATCAAATGCGGTGAGGTTCCCTTGAGAGCTCCCAAGGATCTGCAAACAACTCGCTCCTCTTTGCTCTTAGATTGATCCTCTCCAGCCTTATGGCAGGTCAGATAGATTGATGATAGTGGGGGATTCGAGGGGTGACTGAGGAAATTGCTGACTAGCTGGCACAAAAAAATGGTGGCACAACTAGCTGGCTAGCTGTGCCACCATAACTAGCTGACTAGCTGGCACAAAAAAATGGTGGCACAACGATGACAATATTATACAGGAAAGAACTTGAGAAAACATGGGTTAGGACACTATTTTAGCACTTGTGAACCCTAGCCTGGGGTTCCTTTCCAGCAGGAAGGGCAAAGGTCTTTCCTCAGAGAGAAATTCTCCTGCCTTTTGATTAATTAAATTAATTAATTTGATTTAATTGCCGTGTCCGCATCTTTTCCAGTCCTGTTACATCCTTTACGTACCTAGTTTTAGGGTTAGGATTAGGGTTACGTACCTAGTCTGAGGCCACAATAAAGCATTGCTGAACATTAGCCTTATATAAGAGGATTGCAGTCCTGAGAGTTTTAATTTTTTTTAAAAACCCTTTCCTAATAGAATTGATCACCTGAGCATAAACCACACCCTGATATCTTCCTTGATATCAATGCCAGCTTAGATTTTGAAGCGTACATAAAAATAGGCTTTTCTTTCTTTCTTTCCTTAATGTGCATCATTTTACAAATTCATTAACACATTCAGTTATCCTTTTGTTGTCCACTTACCAATCTGGTTTCTTTTAAAACTCTTTAAAATCTATTGGGCACCTGCCATCCTGAATAATTTAGTATTATTTACAAACTTGACTACTGCGCTGTTCATTCCTAACTCTTGGACAAGTCACTTTCATCCCCTCTTCGTTTCATGCGGTTGAAAGTGAAGAGCGGTGCTAAGGACCAATCAAAGACTCAGTGGGACACTTTGGTAAACCTTGCTTCACAGCAGCACCATAATACCTCATCTGCATATAAGAGAGGAAGAGATAGGCTTGCTGGTGGAAATTAGTGTTGCTGGAGGGATCTGTCTGTGCTGCTGTTAGCTCTCTCCATCTGCCCTGAATGTCTCAGATGGGATTTATAGATTATTTTTAACTCGGTGAAATCAAACATGATCTCTTCTCATTGGATGAGTTCAACTGAACTAGAGTTGTCTAGTAGGGGAGAGTCCAGCCTTGAAATTGGGCAGGCATGCAGGTGGAGTTGTTGTATTCTTCATCAGTCATGGTGCAGACAATATCTGGCAGGTTTCCATGATATTTATATAAACATGTTCCACTGAGCAATGCTAGTAGCAATGACTAAGCACAGGTCTCAAATTCTATTGCATTCTGAGAGCTAAGGCTGTCTATCTACACCAGAGCTTTCCAAACTTTTCATGTTGGTGACACACTTTTTAGACATGCATCATTTCGCGACACACTCTTACAGCAGGGCATCATTTCGCGACACACTCTTACAGCAGGGCGCAACGCAGGCACTAGGACCTGCGTGGAATCACAGCTGGTTTGGAGGCAGCAAGGCACAAGGCAGGCACTAGGACCTGCACAGAATCCTGGCAGGGCTCGGAGGCAGCAGCAGCAGCCGCGACACACCCAGACACTGCAGCCGACACACTAATGTGTCCCGACACACAGTTTGGAAAGCTCTGATCTACACTCTCAACGTAGTATGTCAGAATTGGATTCCACAGATGAGAAACCAGTATGCATGTAGCCTTCACGAGAGTCTCATTCACCTCATATGGTGAGGTGGACTAGGGAAGTTCTGTAGCAATAGCACACACAATGTAAGCCATGTAACAGGACATGCTCTATCAGCTCTGTAGCTGCCAATGCTTTCAGTCACAGAAATACTACCCCCACCCCCAAAGGTGAGTTGGATTCTTGCTCTTGAAAAAGCTGTGAGCTGTCAAGCACCCAATAAAGAAGTTATTGAGAGCAAGTGTATTTTTCTCCTTTTGCCCTCCAGACAAGAACTCAGTGGCCAAGAGAGACCTCTAGTGATGCTGGAGGGAAGCTGCTTCCTCTTCCACCAAGTTCCTTTAGAAAACTGCGCTGTGCAGAAGCACAATTTAGCACTATAATTTCAATTTCTGCACAAGAAAATGAGACTGGAAAGATCCTTAACATAATTAAAGATCTCTTTTGAATGTTTCCAGATTGCTTTGGAACCACATCCTGGGTTCACAGTTACTCTTTTCCAAAAACAGTATTGATCTATTTTCATATGAGTTAAGCCCTCAAAATCTTGCTCTCCCTCAATTGTCTCCTGGGGAGGAATCCCCCGGGATGTGTACAATGAACAGATCCACTTAAAGTAGATGATCTTGTAAGTAAACAATTAGGAGTTGGAAATCCTCTTTGATACACTCGGACTCTCTCTACTACACTCAAAATCAACCTTCTCTTCGCATCTGCTGTAAACTGATTTAGGAAATGCTAAAATAAAACAGTTCCAAGACAGTGTGGGGGGGGAATCCATGGTGATATGATTAAGTTCTGTGTCATGGTGGACAGGCTCAGGGTAAGGGATCATCTCACCCACTTAAAACTTTTTTCTACTTATTTTTCATCCTGTTCCCTTCTACAGTATATCACTGTGGAAGAATGTGAAAACCGCCATAGAGATGCAGTTCCGGCTTCGTGGGTCCTTTCCAGGACTTCATCTCAATCTTTGAAGAGAGAGAAATTTTAGTTAATGTTGATGATCAGCTGTTCCCACAACACAGGTGATTGGAGATAGTTAGTCCAGTGTTATGCAAGATTGGATCTGATTATAGCTAACTCTAATCATCTCTGGGTGGGTTGATCGAGTCAATCCATTAGTGGAGTCCACATTGATTCAGTTGTGTATGTTATGAGAATAGGGATGTGGCAAAATGAAGTTTATTTGGGCAGAAGAGGTATATTTTTTTCCAAATTTATTATGGGGTAAGTAAATATATTTTAAAATCTCATTGCCACTATCCCAGAATGATAAATATTTGCTTTACACTGCTTTTTTAAAAAATTGTATTTGCTAGCTGTCCTGAGCTGGTGAGGGAATTTATTTATTTATTTATTTGTTTATTTATTTATTTTCTATCTCGCCTTTATTATTTTTATAAATAACTCAAGGCGGCGAACATACCTAATACTCCTTCCTCCTCCTCTTTTCCCCACAACAACAACCCTGTGAGGTGAGTTGGGCTGAGAGAGAGGGACTGGCCCAAGGTCACCCAGCCGGCTTTCATGCCTAAGGCGGGACTAGAACTCTCAGTCTCCTGGTTTCCCATTGGCTCCTTCCTAGGGTTGAGAGACAGGGACTGGCCCAAGGTCACCCAGCTGGCTTTCATGCCTAAGGCGGGACTAGAACTCACAGTCTCCTGGTTTCTAGCCCGTTGCCTTAACAACTAGACCAAACTGGCATGTGAAAAATAAATAAATACACTTATGATATAAATTATAAAATTTAAAGTTATATTATTTATAGATGTTATTCTTTTCAGATCTTTTCCTGATATTGTGGTATCTTTGACATGGGGATAGGATGGTGATTATATTCTAACTGTAATTTACTGAGCTGATTATGAACATTGTATTGTATGCGTCCCTTCAAGTCAGTGTTGACTCTTGGCAACTGCCTGGACAAGTCCCTGCAATTTTCTTGGCAAGATTTCAGAAGTGGTTTGCCCTTGCCTCCTTCCTAGGGCTGAGAGAGAGTGACTGGCCCAAGGTCACCCAGCTGAGTTCGTGCCTAAGGCAGGACTAGAACTCATGATCTCCTGGTTTTTAGCCTGGTGCCTTAACCACTACACCAAACTGGGTCTGATTATGAAAAATTAAACTTTAGTTAACAAAGTGTCTATCCTATGATCGGATAGTATAGAAAAGGTCTCTTTAAACAGTTATATCAACAAACTCCTCCGTGCCTAATTACAGAATGATTATCACAGGGGCTAGCAGAATCTCTCTTTTCTATATGTACCTATCAATTATCTCCTTTTCCTTCCCTTTCTGTTTTTACTCTGGCTGTCAGCTGCTTTCCCCTTCTCTCTCTTTTTTTTAGAAAACTTTATTAAAGCATTTTCAAAATATAAATAAAAACTAAAAAGATTGAAACAAAAAAGCCTACAAAGAAAAAGAACCAAAAAGGTGTGAAAAAACACAAAACAAACTACTACAAAGTGACTTCCGACTTTCTATAACAAAAAAAGGTAAAGGTTCCCCCCGCACATTTGTGCAGTCGTGTCCGACTCTAGGGGCCGGTGCTCATCTCCGTTTGTTAGCCGAAGAGCCAGCGTTGTCTGAAGATGCTTCTGCGGTCATGTGGCCGGCATGACGTGCACGGAACGCTGTTACCTACCCACCGAAGTGGTACCTATTCATCTATTTGCATTTGCATGCTTTCGAATTGCTAGGTTGGCAAGAGCTGGGGCGAGTGCAGGAGCTCACTCCGCACGCAGGGCTAGGGATTCGAACCTCCGAACTTGCGATCTTCCAATCGACAAGCCTGGCGTCTTACCCGCTGAGCCACCACGCCCCTTCTATAACAAAGATATACCTAAATCAATATCTTACTCCGATTCATATTATAGTAAACATTATTTCTATAAAGCATTTAAATTCTCATTATTACATTCCCTTCTAAAACAAAATTACCCTCCCAATTAAAGAAAAACATATAAAACCCTTCAAATATAATTTGGAACCTAATATAGTAACAAACACTACCCTTCTTCACTATAATTTGCTCCTATCTGCCAACTAAACTAACATTAACCAAAAATATAAAAATTATCCAAACAGCATAAACATTTATCTAAATCAGTGCTTTCCAAATTGCCGCCGTTGGCGACACACCAACGACGGCAGCGGCAGTGGTGTGGGGGCACGTGCGGCGGCAGGGGCACGCATTGTGGTGGGGGGTGCGCAGTGGCAGCAGCGTGCACGGCGGCAGCGGCCTCCGCTAAAACACGGAAGTGGTGATGGCGCGCCGCTGCCGTTGTCGTTGCCGCCGCCATCATACACACCACCACCGCCGCGCGTGCCCCCGCGCCGCCGCCATTCACGCCCCCGCCGCTGCTTCTGGTTTGTGTTGCGACACACTAAACTGTGTGTTGCGACACACTAAAGTGTCGCGACACAGTTTGGAAAGCTATGATCTAAACCCTAAAAAACCATCCTGATAAACACATTTAAACAATAACCTAGGCATTTACCAAAAATGTAAGAATTTTCAAAACAGCATAACCATTTATCCAACCTTTAAGAAACCATCCTGATAAACACATTTAGACAATTATCCCACTTCAGACTAAACCAAGGCATTTACATGTCTCAGTATTATGTACAGAGCTTTCTTCTTGTCAATTTCAAATTCTACAACCTGCTTTAAAAAGCCCAAATATTTGTCCAAAATCTTCCAGCCTCTAGACTTTAATTCTCTTTCTTGATCATGGTGTGGTGGCAACACTGTCTTCTTATCTTCAAATTTCAACAACTCAATTTTCCTTTGACTATTTAAATGTAAGTCACAAATTCTCATCTTTTTCTTTGGAGAAACCACTTTACTCTTAAGATAGTTTTCAACCTTATCAGTTTCTCTCGATTCTTGTGACAATTTGGACTCCACAAATTCTGAGAAATGCTCCAAGACTTGAATAACAGCATGGTAGAGATCTTTAAATCGAAGAGAATATTTGTAGCTCAGGGTTGAACTCCACAGATCTTTAAATATCAAATTAATTTCCTCCATATTTCTTAACAGTAAGATAGATTAAGGCGTCCTCTAGTGCCTCAGGAAGGTAAAGTCATTAACGCTGTAACTGAACACTCTCTCCAGCCTTTTTATCTCCAGTGTGGCCAATCAGGAAAATAAAAAGTAATAACAGCATTCCCATGGGAAAGTGAAAGCAAATAGATCAGAAGTCCAATCCGCAGATTCAATGAAGAAGAGAAAGTTTTATATTCCTCAAAAATCACTTTAATAAAAAAGCAATAAAAAAAACAAAATTCTTTAAATCTCAGTAACAAATTATATATAAAAAGCCAAATTACCAAGTTAATAATTTTCAAAAATAATGAGAATCACCAAGAGATTCCACATTTCTTTGTTGTAGAAAGCCTCTCTTTGGTAAAATTCAAACAAAAAAAACTTAGTGCTGTAGAAATGGGGTGGGCAGCTTTAAGGTCCGTTATGGCTTCAGAGCGGCTTGGGAAGAAGATGATGGCCCCACCTCCCCGCTGATCGCTTACCAGTCGATTGCAAAACACCGTTTTGCGGTCTTCTGGGTGTGACCAGCCGTCTGGAGTACACATGGGGTGATTCCTGGGGTTCTCCTTAATCCAGAGAATGCTTCTGGGCTCCAAGGAAGCCTGCCTGAGCCCAAGAAAAAAACCACTTTGACTGGTCAGTCCGCAGACAGCGGAAAAAACTAGCTCAATCTGCCATTGTCCCCACTGGAAGTCCAGCTGCTTCCCCCTTCTCTTAACCCCCATTCTTGTTTTCTTCCTCATGTGGAAGTGCCCATTAACCTTTACTTGTTTTAACAGTAAAAGATAAATAATGTACCATTTCATTTCAAGAGCCCACAGTGCTTGCAGGGAAGGCATCAAAGAAGTCAAGATTGTGCCTGTGGCTGCATGATCAAAGCCCCGCCCCCTTCTTAATGGGTTTCACATAGCAGAGAGATAGGGCTTTGATTGCGCAGTTGCAGCCACCATCTTGATTTTTTTTAGTCCCTCTGAGGATGCCCCTGTAAGGGCTTGGAGTATCCAATTCACTGAACCCCCCATTCCAGCAGAAAGGCTCTCCTTCTGTTATAACCCCTCTCCCAAGAATAACAAGTGTTTGGCAAATAAATATTATAAACCTTACGCTTTAAAAATTCCATAATATTTCCTCCCTGAGCAAATTAAGACTTAACTAATAGCATAAATAAGGGGCATGGTGGCTCAGCGGGTAAGACGCCAGGCTTGTCGATCGGAAGATCGCAAGTTCGGAGGTTCGAATCCCTAGCCCTGCGTACGGAGTGAGCTCCCGCACTAGCTCCAGCTCTTGCCAACTTAGCAATTCGAAAGCATGCAAATGCAAGTAGATGAATAGGTACCACTTCGGTGGGTAGGTAACAGCGTTCCGCGCGCGTCATGCGGCCACATGACCGTGGAAGCGTCTTCGGACAGCGCTGGCTCTTCGGCTAAGAAACAGAGATGAGCACCGGCCCCTAGAGTCGGACACGACTGCACAACTGTGCGGGGGAACCTTTACCTTTAATAGCATAAATGTGTTTTTTCCTGTACAGTTTATTGACCAACTGTGCACTTAACAATTTATTTACCTGGTGCAAAAGTTTGAGCCTCTCTCCCCACCACCACCACCACCACCTTTACCTCCACTCGCCATCTGGCCGTTCATTTGGAAATCTGTTCCACTTGACCGCTAGCTGACCAAGGCGGCCCTGTTCTCTCCCTCCTGCCACAGCTACCTCCACACACTCCCAGCTCAGCTCGGGCACTTTATGCTGAATATGCAAATATTCCCCCAGCCAGCTGGCATCTGCTGCCCAGAAACACATGTTCACAAGCCCACTGGACTGCTGAGAGAAGAAGGGAGCACTCTCAGCACCCAGATCTGGCGGCCATGGAAAGGAAGTGACTTTGGCAAGGAATTATACAGTAAACAGATGGAAGCAAGCAAAGAGCCAAGGCGAGAATGGAGCCAGATTTTGTGTGCGTAGGTGTGTGCGTGTGTGTGTGCACGCACATGTGCTTGTATGCCTGTCTGCACACATACACCCCCACAGCATTTTGGACTGTTCCTAAGCCTTCTTTTCCTATTGTGTGTTAATAAAGTGTCCTCCTCTCTATATAAAGATTTTTGAAAGGAGTGAGAACAATCTTGTTGAGAATAGTGACAGGCCACTGATGGAAAAATTGTTTCTTTCCAAACCCAGTAAGAGGCTTAAGGTAAACACTGACCTTTTGAAGCATGACGGTGCTTTCTATTGCCTTTCCCTGCACTTGCATGAAGCCTAGACGTGCAGGATTTAAGGACTTGGAGTTTTAAAATATAATGTGCTCATTTAGAATAGCAGTGGACAACTACTTGGGGCAAAAACACACAAAAACTAATGTAAGACAAAAGGTAAATGCATTTTTTTAAATCTCCCAATTCCTCCTTGAAACCCAGGAAATCCTGGCCCCACTCACATGATTTAGTTCCGACGCTTTGGGTTATGACCCTCCCCACACAGCCCTTACTCCCACTCTCCATTTACTCCTCTAATATTAAATCCCTACTGTAAAATAAGAACTGAAATAGCCAGTGAACTCTTCATGTTTAGATGGAGCTAGCAGATGCTTTTCTTTCTGGTCAGAGGCAAGAGGCATGAAATTCAGAATCTTTAACCACGTCTACAAGAAAAGAAGTAGGAAATGTAAGTGAAGTCGGACAGTAGGAAGTAGTAGCTGGAGGGAAGCAAAGGTGTGGCTTTCCAGTTCTGAGTGATGCTGTTGAGATTCAGTTATGAATCTATATTGCTAATCAATCTCTTTAGCTAATAATGGAGAGTGTACAAAAAGAAAGCACGTTTTTTCCTTCCCGAAACATCAGTCAGTAGTATCACTGGCTCCTTCAGATTATGCTACTCTGAAGCTAACAGATGTAGCAAGCTGATGAGCAAGCTGACTTAAAGCATGTGGACACAGATGACCTGTGAGGTCATACTTCTCATACTGTGTCATGGCAAGATTTGCTTAGTTGGGGGAAGGAAAATGAAAATAATGTTTCACTGCTGTTTAAGTAAAACTCCCTTGAGTTGACTTCAACTCCTGATGTGTATATGGACACATCTGTATAATAGTCTTGGCAGCAACATGGAAGAGTTTATAGGTATTTATAGGTGAAATGACTTCCAAGTAATGCCATGTGAGGCAATGAATATACTGTATGCTGACTTGCCAGCATACCTAGCAAAACATCAGCACATATTCATTGTTCTACATAGCATTACTTGGAAGTCATTTCACCTGTATGGAAGTGGCTTGCCATTGCCTGCTTCTGATTGATGATAGATAGATGATAGATAGATGATAGATAGAGAGAGAGAGAGAGAGAGAGCGCTAGAGAGCTAGAGAGCTAGAGAGCTAGAGCTAGAGCTAGAGCTAGAGCTAGAGCTAGAGCTAGAGCTAGAGCTAGAGCTAGAGTTAGAGTTAGAGCTAGAACTGGACAGGGACGGATCCAGATCTGACCCTGCTTAGTCTTTTAAAATCAGGCAAGATCAACTAGGTGCTGCTTCCTATCTAGGCTATTTGAAGTTTACTGATTGCTAAAACACTGAAATTTTCATATGTAACTGTTAAAACCTTAATTTAAAAGCTGAAGGAGGAAAAGATAGGGAGAATATTTTTAAAAATAATGTTATAGGGTTATTTAAGTGTTTTATATGTCACACTCTAACATTTCTTCCCAGGTTAGTTTACAAAAAATAAAACAAATGCAATAAAACAAATTAAAACCAAGGTATTAAAAAACTTTAACTCCAGCAAAGGAAGGCTGAGCGAAGGAAGATAGATGCTTTTGAGCTGTGGTGTTGGAGGAAAATTCTGAGAGTGCCTTGGACTGCAAGAAGATCAAACCAGTCCATACTCCAGGAAATAAAGCCAGACTGCTCACTTGAGGGAATGATATTAAAGGCAAAACTGAAGTACTTTGGCCACATAATGAGAAGACAGGATACCCTGGAGAAGATGCTGATGCTAGGGAAAGTGGAAGGCAAAAGGAAGAGGGGCCGACCAAGGGCAAGATGGATGGATGGATGATATTCTGGAGGTGACAGACTCAACCATGGGGGAGCTGGGGGTGGCGACGGCCGACAGGAAGCTCTGGCGTGGGCTGGTCCATGAAGTCACGAAGAGTCGGAAGCAACTGAACGAATGAACAACATTAAAAAACTTTACAGTATAAGCACAAAGATATCAATATTTAAGGGTGAATCAGATCACATGAGTCTTACCATGTACATTTCTCTTAAGCTGTAATAGTTCATAATGTGAAAGTGAAGGTTCCAAGGAAGATTACATATGTTTATGACATTATCTAAAATATTTATTTATAAAGTATTCTTTCTGTAGCGTAACATAGTAGCATAACACACTGGTGACACAGTTTTAAAAAATAACATGCATAAAGTTGTAACCACACCAAATTATTAATTATTTCATATTATTCAATCTTGGCAGAAATCAATCAATCTTCCAACACATTTACATTCATGTCCATCTCAGTCTTCATTCTCTTAATATTCTGGAAGGGCATTCTCTGAAGCATTGACTTCCCACATGACTTCAGAGGTCACGTAGGAGCTTGTATTGAAACGGTGATGTCTGTACAAACTGCAAGTACTCCTAAATGATAACACATGATGGCGTAACCACAAAAAAGCTACAATTACATAGTAGCACCAAGGCATCTAATGCCAGCACGTAAGATACAGCATATGTGGGATTATTTATTTATTTGTTTATTTATTTATAATTCAAATTTATCACTGCCCATCTCCCCCAACGGGGGGACTCTGGGCGGTTTACAAAATATCAACAATTAAAACCTAGAAACATAAATTACAGCTAAAACAATATAATAAATAATATATAAAAATCCAAGAATGGTAAAATCGTATATAAAAGGAGGACATTATGGGGCCAGCCACCCCCAGGAGGAACTATTATATTATATCATTATTCATGTGTCATTGTCATTTGTCCCCTCTCATCCCTCCTGCACATGCCCGTGTGTTCAGCTATGAGTGGGCAACACCTACTGTAATAGAGTTGGAATAGTTAATTCACACTGATCTTCTCTCATCTAAGAGTGGCCACTGATCTAATTTTTCAGAAGAAAAGTTCACAGTTGGAAGATTTATACCTTGATTTTAGATCTAGAAAGACATGCTTAAAGGCACCCCCATCTTTATGATTATTAGTTGACATACAGATCTGAGCCTTTACATTGAAACTAAGCTCTCTAATCTTAACGATCCTCCTTTGGATGATAAAGGGACTTAGAAATAAACATCTCAAATAACCATGACCTAGCCCCAGGTGCAAGGTCACACAGCCACCCTAGAAACATATTTAAGGATTCCCTTACAAACTTTGCTCAGACTGAAGAAGCTTCTTGGATAAGGAGTGAAACGTTTCCACTGAGAAAATAGAAATCCAGTTGACATGATTCAAGCTACAGACAAGCTCTCCTAGAGAGTTTTGGCTCTAATTAACATGCTAGCAAGGTTATGCTCAAAATCCTACAAGCTAGGCTTCAGCAGCATGTGAACCGAGAACTACCAGAAGTGCAAGCTGGGTTTCGAAGAGGCAGAGGAACTAGAGATCAGATTGCCAACATTCGCTGGATCATGGAAAAAGCAAGAGAGTTCCAGAAAAACATCTACTTCTGCTTCATTGACTACACTAAAGCCTTTGATTGTGTGGATCACAACAAACTGTGGCAAAGTCTTAAAGAGATGGGAGTACCAGACCACCTTACCTGTCTCCTGAGAAACCTGTATGCGGGTCAAGAAGCAACAGTTAGAACCGGACATGGAACAACCGACTGGTTCAAAATTGGGAAAGGAGTACGACAAGGCTGTATATTATCACCCTGCTTATTTAACTTATATGCAGAGTACATCATGAGAAATGCCGGGCTGGATGAATCACAAGCCGGAGTTAAGATTGCCAGGAGAAATATCAACAACCTCAGATATGCAGACACCACCCTAATGGCAGAAAGTGAAGAGGAACTAAAGAGCTTCTTGATGAGGGTGAAAGAGGAGAGTGCAAAAGCTGGCTTGAAACTCAACATTAAAAAACCCAGATCATGGCATCTGGTCCCATCACTTCCTGGCAAATAGAAGGGGAAGAAATAGAAGCAGTGACAGATTTTATTTTCTTGGGCTCCAAGATCACTGCAGACGGTGACTGCAGCCATGAAATTAAAAGACGCTTGCTCCTTGGGAGGAAAGCTATGGCAAACCAGGACAGCATATTAAAAAGCAGAGACATCACCTTGCTGACAAAGGTCCATATAATTAAAGCTATGGTTTTCCCAGTAGTAATGTATGGCTGTGAGAGTTGGACCATAAGGCAGGCTGAGCGCCGAAGAATTGATGCTTTCGAGCTGTGGTGCTGGAGAAGACTCATGAGAGTCCCTTGGACTGCAAGGAGGTCAAATCAGTCAATCCTAAAGGAAATCAACCCTGACTGCTCATTGGAAGGACAGATACTGAAGCTGAAGCTCAAATACTTTGGCTACCTAATGCGAAGAGAGGACTCACTGGAAAAGACCCTGATGTGGGAAAGACTGAAGGCGAAAGGAGAAGGGGACGGCAGAGGATGAGATGGTTAGATAGCATCACCAATGTAATGAACATGAATTTGAGTAAACTCCGGGAGACAGTGGAGGACAGAAAGGCCTGGCGTGCTATGATCCACGAGGTCACGAAGAGTCGGACACGACTAAACGACTGAACAACAACAACAAACTCTGAGTCTCATGGATGTGAAGACATGCGTAAATGATATAAGATTCACATGGATGAACTAGCAGTATGTTGTGTATGTATGGTGTGTGTACAGGTATGCATGCATGCAAGATTGATGATTGAAGGTGGATTTGTGTTCAGAATGGGTTGCAGCTTCTGCAGAGGGAACCTAAATATAATTCTAATATATAATTTGAACTGCATTGAATCAGCCAGTGGAGCTACAGCTGATGCCACTCGAAATACAGGAATGAAAGGGTTGGAATCCTCATATTTTGGCAAAGTATCAAGGGTAACTCTTCCAGAGGTATTAAACATAGGCTGGCCAAAGGACAAACATTCAAGAATGTTGAAAGGAAGACAGGAAACATAACTATACAAACAAGGAATTTTTTACTTGAAGCAGAGCATCCTATACATAAGGCCTTCTCAACGCAAGGACATGTCCCAACTTCATTACAGCATTAATACAGATGTCAGTTCCCATCCCAGGTCTAATTATAGTTGATGAACAATATAAATATACCATTTTTAACAAACTAGGGAAGAATGGAAGAAATTGGCCTGAAGCAGAATTGGCAACAAGTACAGAAAGCAGTGTTAAGGCAGCTCCAACAGATACTTATGAGACGTAGCTTGCATTGTCTTATAAGAAATAGCAACAGATTGATCTTCAAACTAGAAGTCTGATAATTTAAGGTTGGCAAAGATACTATGAAGCAGTCAAGCATATGGTTTTATTTACTTATGTTTTATTTATTTACTTTTATTTACTTATTTATTTAAAGCAGTGCTTTCCAAAGTCCCGCCATTGGTGACACACCAACGGCGGCAGCGCAGCGGCACACACGGCGGCGGCGGTGCGCACGGTGGCGGCTGCAGCGGTGGCAGCCTCGTGTTTCACACTAAAACCCGGAAGCGTTGATGGTGCGCCGCTGCCGCTGCCACTGCCACTGCCACCGCCGCTGCCACCACCACCACACACACCACCGCCGTAGCACTTCCGGGTTTTGTTGTGAGACACTAATGTGTCGCGACACAGAGTTTGGAAAGCTATGATTTAAAGGCTTATATGCCACCATTATATTCCACTGATAGTGTTCGCACACAATCCATAGAGTTAATGTCTACAAATACAAAGTGACTACTTTATATATGTATTGCATTTAAACCCAACTTTTCTCCTCTTAGCACTACAGTATATACGATTCCACACCAGTGTTTCACCCTCACAACAGTCTGGACAGCTAAGCTAGTCAGAGAATTAATTACTGGTCCAACATCATTCAAAGAGCTTTATTTCTATGTAGGGAACCCCCTTTATTCTTCTATAGTCCAGCACCCTAATTGTTATGGCATGCTGGTTAATGGCTGTTTTTTAATAAAAACTGTTTTGATTTATTCGACCATTATAGTGCTCTGAATGGAACAAAAACAACAAAAAATGTTCTGCAAATGTGTTATAGTTGAGAAGAAATCCAAATAGGAATTTGATATCCTTTTCTCACATGTAGACTTCATCCAGGCTCATCCCACAGAGTTGGATGATGGAAGGTGCAGAAGGAAAAAAAAAAAGGACTTCACACAGCACATAGTCGAACTGTGGAATTCAGTGTCACAAGATGGACTGATAGATGCCAGCCTGAATGGTTTTAAAACTGTTTTAAATTCTTCATGGAGAATTGCTGCTTTCAGTTTTACAATAATATTCCTCTGAGCATAGCAGCCAGAAGATGCTCTTGCACTATTGTATTGCTGGTATGCTTCTCATAAGCCTTAAGGTAGCCACTGTGGGAACACAAGGCCTACAATTCTGATCCCAATAGTTGATTATTGATCCCAATAGTTCTCCTTACATTCTTGTTTGTAAATACAAATAGCTGCGCTTCTGAGATGCATTATTCCGTATAGCGCTCATAATTGCCCGGTGGCATGGTGGTTCCAACTGCTGGGCTGGGAATGGGGAGAGCAAGTTTCAAAACCCCACCCAGCCATGATGCTCTCTGAGTGACTTTAGTCCTGTCACTACCTCTCAGCACAACCACCTCATAAGGTTGTTTTAATAAGTACTTTGGGGAGTGGAAGAAGGAAGCCAAGCAAATACAAACAGAAGCCTTGAGCTTCTAAGTTGTATGGGTTACACAATATTTTCTGGACCAGAAGCCATGCTTGATCTTGGTGCAGCTTGCTGGAGACCACCTTCCAAACAATGAACTAAATTTCATTTCATTAAAATATGATTCTTAGGATTCCTCAGCAGTCACCTATTTCATTCTTTTCCCTTCCATTACAGAAATTATACTTTGGTCAAAATAATTTGGAAGTTTCTGGGAGGTACGTCAAAAGGTTTCAGAGGTTATAGGTTGCCTTCTGATTGTGAAGAAAAGAGGGATATTAGTTAGGCTGACCATATTTCAGGATGGCAAAACGGGACGGGGTCTTATGTAATATTCAGTATTCATGACAGGGGTCCCCGCCCCCGGTCCACACGATTGGCTCCCGCCTGCAAACCCCACCCACCCCGTTCCACGCTCCGGCTCGGATCCTCCTTCCGCACCATTCCCGCCGGGTTTGAAAAACGGGACAAAATTGAGATTTTTATGAAAAAGACGGGACAGTTGAAAAATGCTAAAAAAACGGGACTGTCCCGTTCAAAACGGGACGTATGGTCAGCCTAATATTAGTACAATAAATATATAAGATTCTTGTCTTTGCAACTTCTTACAATATCTACTGCCATTCAGTACAGCTTCCTCTCAACCATCCAGGCAGTGCATTGACCACCCAAGTGCTCATCCAAAAATGGACACCGATGTTTGAAATGATCCTTCAGCCATCTAGTCAGACAAATCCAAGAGCTGCAGAGGAGCAGGGCCCATAAAAGCTGAAGGGAGAGAGAGGAGAGATTATTTCAATTGTAATTTCAATTAAAATCAGCATCCGTGTCATCTGGAATGACCTCTGCTCCTCAATCTGAGTCAGACCCTCCAGGATAAGAACATGTTTTTTGGGTTCAGCGAGTCTCTCATTGTAGAATACAACTCAGGCACAATGATTCCTTCCCACGCAGCCCTCCCTTGCTTCTCACCAGGGGAACTGTAGCGGATTCAAGCGTTGTCCCACCTCCCAGATGAAAAGAGAGCCCCTTTTTCAGGCCTTTCTCTTTTCCTCAGAAAAGGCTGTGAGGCAGGGGAGACGCCGGCTGAGTTGCTGCAGCTCATGTCTCCTCTCCCTTTGTATGTACCTCCTGGAACGATTATTAAACGCAAATTACAGAAAGAGGTGACCCAAATGATCTTTATTTCTTCTTTCAACAAGTGCTACCCGCAGGGTCCTGATTCCAAATTCTGTTTCAATTATATCTGCCATTAAAACAGAAAACAAAACACAAACCCCCACCACTTGTCTCCGCAATTACCAAAAGCAGAATCAAGAGCCCCGTGGCACACAAAAAGGCTGGCATCTTTTCTGGCTGCTTGCAAACTTCCAGTTGCCAAGATTAAGGACATAAACAGAGGCACTGCCTTATTATGGTCCATTCACATTCCGGATGAGGTGCAGAGCACATCACCACGTTAACCTCCTCCCGTGCTATGTTCCCAGAGGAACTGATGGCTCCCACACTCCTTGGCACATAGGTTCTTGCACCGAAAACCCATGGCGTGTCACAGGAGAAACACCTGTGGCCTTTCTAAGCCTACAAGGTTATCCCCTTGTTAGAATATTTTTTCTTATATGTTTAAAGTTTGTATAGGGCAGTAGTAATGCCGTTGTATAAAAGCTGGCTTCTCCATTTGAAAAATAGAGACATCACGTAGCAAAATCCATGCGTGCCGATGTAAAGGAAGACATATATCTTATGCATAGAAAAACATATGTCTAGATGAAATGCCCATTTAAAACATTTCTGCTTTAGCTCTAGATAAAGAGATACTTGTTTAACCATAAATAAGGAGGTATCTGCTTTCACCCTAAGATCAGGAAAACTTTGTTTGTAATAAGCTAGCGCATTCCATTCCACTGATAATGATTGGCTACATTTCTAAACTTCAGAACCCTATAAAAAGGGAAACAAAGAGAAGTGTGCATGGCCACCCACTCAAAGAAACTTGACAACTTTGGGTGAATATATTTTGACTCTCCGCTGATTGTCTGGTGATTTCTATTAAATTCCCGGCTTGGGAACAAACAGAGAAAAGGAAGGAGTCTTATCCTTCTAACACCCTTATCCTGGAGGGATTGGTTTCTGACAAGACAAGTGTTAAGACACATCACATTCCTTGCTTGTCTGTCAACCATTTTCCCCTAGCTTAGGGAATCTACTGTACAGGTAGTCCTCGGTTAACGACGGAAACTGGGACAGGAATTTTCATCGCTAAGCAATGCAGTCATAAAGTGTGACATCATGTGACTGCAGCGCTTAGTAACAGCAGTTCCGGCACTTCCAGTTGCTGTCGTTAAGTGAATCCAATGACATCAAGTGCGACGTCATGTGGTCGGCATTTCGACTTCCTGCCAGCTTCCCCATTGATTTTGCTTGTCGGAAGCCGGCAGTGAAGGTCACAAATGGCAATCATGTGACTGCGGGGATGCTGCAATGGCCAGAATTTTGAGGACCAGACATAAGTACCACTCATTCAGTGCCATCGTAAGTTCGAACGGTTGCTGAACAAGTGGTTGTTAAGCGAGGACCACCTGTATGCTCCTGCTGGTGAATCTTTGATGAACGTGAACAGGCCGGAGGTTCATCAGCAGTGGAAATAATGATGCACATGCTTGGTAACATACTTTCTTTACACAATTCATAAACAGACCATGTTTTGGAACTAAAAAAACAAATAATTCTGTTGGCTCCCGAGTTTTGTTTTATTTTGTCTTAATGGAAAACGTAGGCTAGAGGACTCTGAGGATCAGCAGTGAGCAACTTGCAGAGTGTGGGCCTCCTGGGTCTGTCAGCCCCTGCAAATGGCACTGAAGCCTAGGACTGCCCTCTTAGTGAGAAGTGGTCAGTAGGACAAGGCAGGGACATTCAAAGCAACTGCTTAGGAAGCAGTAAATTGCCGCATCATCTCAAAGGCTCAGCTTGGCCACTTTAAGGACTCCTAGCATGGTTTGAACATGCAAATGCACACATGGACGACACTTCTGGCAGATTGGCCCCCAAGCCCTTTAGCACTGTGACCTACCTTCTTCTATTCTGGAAAGCAGCATGCTCAGAAATAGTGGTGTGCATGTAAATAATTAAGAAAAGGATTAAGAAAAAGGCCTGGAATATTCCCAAAACAATTCCTCAGATGGCATGGTGGCTCAGCGGGTAAGACGCCAGGCTTGTCGATCAGAAGATCGCAAGTTCGGAGGTTCGAATCCCTAGCCCCGCTTGACGGAGTGAGCTCCCGCACTCGCCCCAGCTCTTGCCAACCTAGCAATTCGAAAGCATGCAAATGCAAGTAGATTAATAGGTACCACTTCGGTGGGAGGGTAACAGTGTTCCGCGTGCGTCATGCCGGCCACATGACCACGAAAGCGTCTTCGGACAACGCTGGCTCTTCGGCTAACAAACGGAGATGAGCACCGGCCCCTAGTGTCGGGCACGACTGTGCGGGGGAACCTTTACCTTTTTACCTATCACTATAGTCCAGGGAAACTACAAACTACATTAACTACATTACTATATCAGTGACTACATTATGAACTGCTTTTCCACATTTTTTATACATTCTTTATTGATTTTTAATAGATTTCCCAGTCTTTTACATTGCAGGACTTCACACTTTTTTTGCACTCATAATGAATTAAGAAACTTCTCAACAAAAGTATTGTACATACTTCATTTGTATCTTTATTAATCAAATTCCTGGAGTGAAGGGAATCCGTGTCGGGATTCATTTAGATAGAACTCACCCTTCTCTCAGCCAGCTTTAGATTCTCCTGTTCAGTCCCTCTAATTACAGGTTGAGACTTAAGAGAAGCATTGGTGGCACCCATTTCTGCAAACCCCAACTGAAACATAAAATCACAGTGACGAATCGAAGAATGGTTGCATAAATCTGGGCTGAAATTCCACACCCACCCTTTCCAGCATATCTGCTTTGATTCTGGTCCTTGTCATTCTGCCGCCTCGCTTGGGATGGGAACGGGAATAGTTCCTCTTGGGGATGGCTGGTGCCATAGAGCCCTTTTAAAATACCATCTTATCGCCTCTTGGATTTTATATTTAACTTATTAGTAATCTTAATGATTATAGATTTGTATGATTTTATATTTAGTTATATTTATAAATTTTAATTGTTGTATTTGTAAACCGCCCAGAGTCCCCTTTGGGGGAGACGGTGCGGTGAATAGAAGTTGAAAAATAAATAAATAAAATTAAAATTAAACCGGTATGTTTTTGTGTTGCAATTTAAGAGCCAATCTCTGATGCTATGCCACCTTGCCATGAGGTCAAGAAGTAGCTTGGGACTAACCGGGGTTAAGGGTTAGCCTTACAAGACTGCAAGCTCTGGATTCTAGCACCGCTGTGGACAGAGGTCCCAAGAGGATAGTTTGGGACCCTTTGGCTAGAAACTGAGGAAGAGAAGGCCTCCTTCAGCCCTACCGTGCCTCCCAACTGTCAGCTTGAAGTAGGTGAGCAAGGAAGATTTACAGCCATGGTTACTGAGCAATGCGTGAGCAGTTTGTCACGCTGAACCCTGGCACCTTGTCCTACCTATGTTGTGTGTATTTTATTGGTGTTGAGCAAGAGGAGGCTGGAGCAGAAGGGAGACTGGAGAAAAGCCACTCAAGTGAAAAATGAACCAAGTCAAACAGGATTGAGAAAGAGAGACATGTAGGGGAAGGGGGGGGGGGGAAAGGGCCAGAATATAAAACACAAGATAAATGTCCTTACTGGCAGCAAGGATAGGGAGAGGAGGATGGGCAGACAAGAGGGAAAATAGAGATGTGGCCTGTGATGGGATCCACTAATGGAAAACAAATCCCTCTTTAACAAAGCCAGGGGTGGTGGGGGAGCCACAGCAGAGCCACGTGGAGGAAGACTCGTGTGGCAGACTAGCCTGGTGGGAGCTTCAGCAAAACCTCTCTCATCAAGCCTCGTTCCCCATGGGAGGTGCTCCTTCTATCATCAAGGAGGGTGGGAGAACAGAAGGTCTTTTTAAAATTTCACATGCCTCCCGTCTCCCGAATGCTGAAACTTCCAAGGCAAAAGGAGGAGGGGAGGAAAACAACAAATAAGCTGGCTTTATTGGCAAGGCAGATCCTGAGATTTTCTGTTAGGAACAAGAAAGGAAAGCGGGAGGGAGGGAGGGAGACGGAGGCTCGCTTTGTGCTGGCAACAAGCCGCTGAAGGTGCATTTTTAATTAAATTTATACAAAATGTGTCAGTTTTATCTCTGTATTTCAAACCTGACTCTTTTCTATCAAAGTAAAGTATTGATCTTCAGTACCCTGAAGCTACCTGACTGAATTAAACAGAATAAATAGAAGGAGGACTGCAAGGGCTCAGAAACAACTGCAGAGACAGAGAGGCGCATGTTTAATGGCTCTGCAGTCATTTGCTGCAATTAAAAAACAAAACCATTTAGAGGAGCTGTTAACACCTTGAAGTCTGAAAAATTCTCACTTCAAAAAAAAATCCCCCCAAACAGCTTGCAGGCAAAACATTTTAATTGCCACAAAAACTTCCAGCCTCCGCCACTTGCTGGTGCATATGCGCACAACCGAGAGAGGCAGGCGGATGGAGCTTTGCCATCTGCAGAACCAACAGGGAGCAAAGAGTATTATTTTCCTGATGCAGTAGAGGAAAAGTAATGGGACCCAAGAGATGATAAGCCATGTACACAAAAGACTTGGTGATCACACTACAGTGTGCATGGTTGTCATATGCTCACAACTGAACAGGCATGCGTTTAGTCACTGACAATGTCAAAATGCCCAGGGTCAATGCCACCGCCCAGGGTCCCCGTTGGGGGAGATGGGCAGAAATATAAATCTAGTAAAAAAAATAAAAATAAAATTACCCTGCCCCCTTACGTTCCTTTGTACAGAGACCTCACAGCTAACCTAGGAATTCACCTAAATCAATGTCCATTCACACATGCAGGTGCTCAGTGGAGTCCTGTCCCTGAAAACAGTTTTCAGTTTTCGCACTGAAGATGTTGCCTAGTCTGGCAATGAAACGTCTGCAAGAAAACAACAAGGCTCAGAGAGCACCAAGGACTCCACAGTTAAAGCCTGAGCTACAAATATTCTCTTCGATTGGTGCTTTACTCAGTGTTGTCATTTTCAATAGCTAAATGTATGAATGGCATTTCTGAATGGGGCAAAATATTGTTTAGGGCAGGGGTCGGCAAACTTTTTTTGCCGGGAGCCATTTTGATATGCTCATGCACATTTTGAAGTGCTCGAGAGCCAGGGGGCGGGGTTTGCGGGCGGGGGCCAATCGCGTGGAAGGGGGCGGGGTTTGCGGGCGGGGGCCAATCACGTGGAAGGGGGCGGGGTTTGCGGGCGGGGGCCAATCACGTGGCTTATTGGGGCGCGTGGGAGGGCCCATGTAGCAGTTTCCCCCCACACCGGCTTCCCGCCCCTCCCTCCTTGCCTGCAGAAGGCGGCCGGCCTTTCCCCCCGCTATTTCCGGAAGTGATCCAGCGCCGATCTGCGGGCTGCGGGGGCTCCAGCTTCGGAGGGCGCCGGCTGCGCCTCTGCCTTGGCAGCCAAGCTGTTCCGAACCAAGGAGCCAGGGCGGAGCCGGGGCAGGGGAGGAACGGGGAGCGCCAGGGGACTCACCCGCTGCTGCTCGGCTGCCACCTTCCTCCTCCGCTTCAGCCGCCCGCCCGCCCGAGTCCCGGCCCTTCAGCCCCCGCTGGGGGGAGGGGGGCAGGGACTCAGCGCCTGCACGCCCGGAGCCCAGCAGAGCTGCGTCTCGCCCCGCCCCGCCCTCCCAGAGTGGCCAGCGGAGCGCCACCGGCGCCCACCTGCTCGGGCAGGTACCAGCCTCTCTGCACGCTCCTTCCGCTGCTGCTGCTGCAGGGAGACGGCGTCCACCCGGCCCAGCTGCCCAGGGTCCAGGGAGATCAGCTCCGGCGGGATCTTTGGCGAAGAGCGGCCGTGGGGGGGGAACGAGGCAGGCGGAGACAAGCGGCGCGAGGCGGGAGGCAAGCGGGTGGGGCGGAGGACGCGTTTCTCTTCCTTCCCCCTCTTTAAAGCGGCTCGCCTGGGCTTTGGGTTCCCACACCCAGCTCCCACAAACCCGCCACCGCAGCAGCGCAAACCCACTTCTTCCTTCCTGCTCCACTGGGTGCCAAGCCCGGGCGATTCTCCTGCCGATTTGATCAAAGCGGGGCGGGGGGGTAGGGGTTGGTGAGTAGAAGCACTGGGTAGACCCGCGCGCGTGCGCGCACACCTTTGGAGAAAAATAATCGGCAAGGGATTCACGCCGAAGTTTTTTAAATCTCCCCCCACCACCCGAACACACGCGCACGCATACACACACCCTCTTCCCCCTCTCCCTCCCTCCCTTTCTCTCATAACCAACCCCCCATACACACACACACAGGAGGAGGAGGAGGCCCGGGCCGCCCCCCCCGCTTGCCTGCCTGTTTGCCTCCCTCCGCGAGGGAGGGACATTGCAAACCAATGTCGGGGTGGAGGAGACTTTTTTCAGTTGCCAATATTTGAGTTTCGTTTACTGTGCTTTAAACGAAGCTCAGGGGTGCGATCTTTCACTCGCTTACCTGGAAGCAAGTTCCACTGCACTGAAGGGGAGACTTATTTCGTCTGGAACGGCTAGTCTAGATTGGTGTTGCAAGGCATGCTTTGCAACTGTGAAAGGCAGCCCTCCGAAGTTCCTTCCCAGAATGGCATGAAACTGGAGGAGGACAAGCAGGAGCACAAAGAAAATTCTCCAAACTTAAAGTCTCCTTCCTTCTCTCTTTCTCTCTCCCCCACCCGCGCCCGGAAGTGTGAGGCATAATCCGAAGATTATTTTGCACCCGTAGAAGGAAGCGGGCTCAGTGATTTTAGAAATGTAAATACGTGGATAAATCACACGCAGGGTGAGACCTCCGCAGTGGCCAAACTCGGAAAAGTTCTTAGCTGATGCTGGAAGTTTAGCCAGGCAGCAGCGACACAAGCTTTTTAAAAAGCCCTTGAGAGCTAATGATGGAGAAGGCGGTTAAGATGATAAAGCTGGCGAGGAGAGGGATTCTCTGCCCAGCGAATTCACTGCCAAACATGGGTTGCCCTGCTCTCCTGCCTCCGCATCCACAAAATGCCCCCCACGCAAAGCGATCCTAAGTGGGTTTCTTCTTTCAAGCGGAAGCCCCCGGGAGTTCAGGGGGAAGCCCTATTTGAGTTTAGGGCTGGAGCTTTGCGGGTGTCGGGTGGACTGAAGAAGAACCCTGGAGCGGGAGGGGTAGAGTGACAGACAGAGAGAGACAGAGGCACGTCGGCAGGGAAAGGTGTGAATTGTATCTTGCCCTGCACTGTTTGATCTTCTATGAAGTGGCAGAAAAACATCAGGAATAAAACCATGCCCGGAAAGATTCTCTGATTTAACATCCTTAAGTTATTTCCCTCCAGCGAAAGAGACGAGCGCAACCCGAGTGGCAGGAACCAGACCAGGGGAAGAAAGGGCGAGCACGCCCGTTGCACAGCCTGCTTATGATCGCTCTATCTATTGAATGAATGTCAGCCTCTGAATGCAGTCTCTCTTTAAATCGAATGGGGTCTTAGTTGTGCGGTGGGCGGTCTCCTAACGTGTGTGTGTGTGTGTGTGTGTGTATGGGGGGTTGGTTATGAGAGAAAGGGAGGGAGGGAGAGGGGGAGGAGGGTGTGTGTATGCGTGCGCGTGTGTTCGGGTGGTGGGGGGAGATTTAAAAAACTTCGGCGTGAATCCCTTGCCGATTATTTTTCTCCAAAGGTGTGCGCGCACACGCGCGGGTCTACCCAGTGCTTCTACTCACCAACCCCTACCCCCCCCCGCCCCGCTTTGATCAAATCGGCAGGAGAATCGCCCGGGCTTGGCACCCAGTGGAGCAGGAAGGAAGAAGTGGGTTTGCGCTGCTGCGGTGGCGGGTTTGTGGGAGCTGGGTGTGGGAACCCAAAGCCCAGGCGAGCCGCTTTAAAGAGGGGGAAGGAAGAGAAACGCGTCCTCCGCCCCACCCGCTTGCCTCCCGCCTCGCGCCGCTTGTCTCCGCCTGCCTCGTTCCCCCCCACGGCCGCTCTTCGCCAAAGATCCCGCCGGAGCTGATCTCCCTGGACCCCGGGCAGCTGGGCCGGGTGGACGCCGTCTCCCTGCAGCAGCAGCAGCGGAAGGAGCGTGCAGAGAGGCTGGTACCTGCCCGAGCAGGTGGGCGCCGGTGGCGCTCTGCTGGCCACTCTGGGAGGGCGGGGCGGGGCGAGACGCAGCTCTGCTGGGCTCCGGGCGTGCAGGCGCTGAGTCCCTGCCCCCCTCCCCCCAGCGGGGGCTGAAGGGCCGGGACTCGGGCGGGCGGGCGGCTGAAGCGGAGGAGGAAGGTGGCAGCCGAGCAGCAGTGGGTGAGTCCCCTGGCGCTCCCCGTTCCTCCCCTGGGTGCCCATGCGCGCCTCAAGGCAGCGCAGAAAGACCTCCGCAGACCCGGGGATTTCCCCCTCCCGACTGAGAATCCTCCTCGCCCCCCCCTACACCACCAGGGCCTCGCCTTCCAAGGATCGGAGGGGGGTATTCGGAAAAGGGCAGGGGTGGGCGCGGATGTGATTTGGCAGTGCGCTCCGCTCCCGTGCAGAGCGGGCAGTGGAAGAAAGCCAGCCAGCCAGCGGGTGCACCCTCCTGCCCCATCAATCCCCCCACCCCGCCGTTCGGCGTCCTCTCCCCCCCCCCGCTAACCCGAACCCTGCGGCGGCCGGGGGAACTGAGCCAGGCTCGGACCGGAGGCGGCCAAGGGGAGAGCAGGCTGCTCTTCGCCCTGCGCCACCCTGCCGCTCGCGTCCCGGGCCCGCGCCCTCGCCCAGCACCTGGATGCCGCGGAGCAGCGCTATCTCCAGCCGCGGCAGCCTCTGCAGCCGCTCCTGCGCTGCCTCCGACAGCGCCGCGTCCCGGGCCAGCAGCGCCTCCCTGCCGCGCCGGGCCTCGCTCAGTGCGAGAGCCAGGGGGCGGGGTTTGCGGGCGGGGGTCAATCACGTGGAAGGGGCGGGGGTGAGTTCAGCTGCGGAAGAGCCACACTCAAGGGGCCAAAGAGCCGCATCTGGCTCGCGAGCCGCCATTTCCGACCCTTGGTTTAGGGGATCCAGTATAAACTTGTAACATGGCTATCCCCCCATATATTCCATAACCCTTCCCACACGTAGAAATGCATGAAGGACGAGAAAGAAAAGTGTCCATTTTAACTTTCAAAGTATTAAATGTCCTGAAAGAATGCCACACTGTATAGGGCAGTTTTTCCATCGTGCCTCCAAACATAACACACACCTTTTTATTGCTACATTTGTCAAACAAAAAAATGAAGCTTAAAAGAATGAATAACAACTTTAGGCTATTTTGTAACTTTTGCTTGATTGTAATAAAGATCACATCCACTTCATGCTTTGCTAATACAGTACAGAATGTTTTCAAAGATGTCCTAAAGCTTTTGGTTTTCTAACTTTTCCATTGCACAATCATAGATTATCTTCCCAAGGTCAATTTCTTTTGCATGTTCACTCTGAACAAAAAAGAAGCAAGACAGTGGCTTCACTTTTTTTTGTCTGCGATTTTTGATGACTGCTGGCTTGATGAAAATTTAAGAGCAGTGCATATTCTGATGAAAATGGTAGTTTTTAAACGTCTCCATTCATAAAGAAAAAGCAGTGTTTAAAAAGGAAAATGATCCAAAAGAATATTCTTGTGAATTAGTCATTTTTTCATAGTGAGCCTATAAATCCTATCATTAGCATGCACTTCTGTTATGGTGCTCTGTTCTTCCCATTTTTTAGTCCTCTCTCCTGCCTAGAGAGAGACAGTTTGGTGTAGTGGTTAAGGCATCAGGCTAGAAACCAGGAGACTGTGAGTTCTAGTCCCGCCTGAGGCACAAAGCCAGCTGGGTGAACTTGGGCCAGTCACTTTCTCTCAGCCCTGGGAAGGAGGCAACGGCAAAAAACCTTGCCAAGAAAACTGCAGGGACTTGTCCAGGCAGTCGCCAGGAGTCAAAGCATTGACTCGAAGGCACACCCCCTCCCCTAGGCACAAGGAGTGTGTGGGACCCCTAAGAAGTGCTGCCTTGGGGTTATTTCAAAGGAGGAGGAGTCACTATTGGACCAACAGTAGAGTACATTACCAAAGCCACATGTGTCTGGCATTGTCTCTGAGCAGTTACTACATTTATGTAGTAATGGTAGGAAGGTAGGAAAGTATCATTTACATAAACTATTTTTAATTGTGCCACCAGCACTGCCTCCCAAAATCCCTGGGATTAATGTCCCCAATTAAGATTGTGCTTTCTCTATCCCACTGTGGTCTGCTAGGCTCCATAATAATACTGCTTAAAGATGATAATATGATGTTGAATTATATGCCAGAAAGTTAGAATTTATTGATAACAAAATAAATATAGTATTTATAGTAAATAAATAAATAAGGTAAAAGGTAAAGGTTTTCCCCTGCACAGTCGTGTCCGACCCTAGGGGCCGGTGCTCATCTCCGTTTGTTAGCCGAAGAGCCAGCGTTGTCCGAAGACACTTCCACGGTCATGTGGCCGGCATGACGCGCGCGGAACGCTGTTACCTACCCACCGAAGTGGTACCTATTCATCTACTTGCAATTGCATGCTTTCGAATTGCTAGGTTGGCAAGAGCTGGAGCTAGTGCGGGAGCTTACTCCGTCACGCGGGGCTAGGGATTCGAACTGCCAATCTTGCGACCTTCCGATCGACAAGCCTGGCGTCTTAACCACTGAGCCATTGCGCCCCCTTGAAATAAATAAAGTATAACTAAAAAGAGAATTTTGCTTTGTTGGAAAGAAATTACTACTTAAAATCCTCAATTAAAGAAATGTGTTCTCTCTTGGCCTTTGAATTGGCTCTTTATCAACATAATAAAAAGAATAATCAATAGTGTTTTGTGTGGCCTTTTACTGAGTGGCCATTGCATATCTATAGGGGTGTGTGTGTGTATCTGTGTATCTATGTGCGGGTGTTGATTTTTTTTTTCTTTTATCTTTCCTGTTCATTTTTGGTTTTGGGGCACATATTTGTGCATATTTGTATCTTGTAGATTTTTTCCCCTCTATGTATATTATAGTAATAAAAATAAATGATAATTCAATTGTTCTTTTGGGATTCCTGTTACTTTATCATCTTGTTTGATAGATGCTACTTTGTATTTTATTTTCTGTTTATGTATTTTAATTTACACCTTGGAATGAAAAGAAAAATACAGTAACATATACATACTGACTCATGCCTACTGGAAAAAAACGCACAGTAATTATTAGAAAGGCTCTCCTTGTTTGCGTGGAAGCTGTAAAAGGCATTTGTAGAAGGCCCTACTAATACGTAGGTTACTTACTTACTTACTTACTTACTTACTTACTTATTTATTTATTTATTTATTTATTTATTTATTTATTGGATTTATCACCGCCCAACTCCCCCAAGGGGGACTCTGGGCGGTTTACAACAACTATGACTGTACGAAGGATTCTTCTGTCACATGAATATGGCTGACCACACCCCAGAGGCCTGGTCCTAATCAGAAGCCTCTTGGGGGGGGGAGTGGGGGGTTCCAAAAAATCCAAGGTAGCAGTCACAGCCACATTGGTGAAACTGCCATCTTGACTTTTTTGACCCCCTCCAAAATCCCTGGTCCAAATGGTGACCCTCCAGATGACCTCTACTGTCAGGCTGTGGACCTTTTTGCTGCCCAGTTATCTAACCTCCAGCCTGCCGATCTCTTCCTATCAGGAGAAGCCATCAGCTTTTTCTTCACACAAGGAAGAGGGCAGGGCAGACTAGATTTCTTTTAATTAAAAGAAAAAGGATCAGATTTATTTCAGATAAGGAGGCCAGATTAAAACAAGAGGAAAAGAATTGACAAGAGGCAGCTGTCAGCACTCTAACCAATCCAGAGTGATAATTAATAATGATAAGCAGAATAATGAAGGGATAATTAAGTGGTCTTGAAAGTGACAGGAGATGGGCCTTGATAAAGGTCATTCAAAAGGCTTATGGGAGAACTTGGGGCAAAAGAGGGGAAGGTAAATGGAGGTCTGAATGGGGAGAAGGAATTTTGTTGTTTGGTTCAATTTGCCATTGTTAAAAAAATAAGCCTTGCTCTTGAAATGATAGCAACATTTTTGCCAAAATTCTCTGTATTGGGCTGCTATTAAAGGCATAGGAGCAGTGCCCACTCAGAGGTGCTATTTGCAGTCACCAAACATCTGAGCTTCAGAGTGGTCACTTGCCAACTATTGGGATGGGTTGTAGAACGTTTTTAGCATTTAGGAGAGAATTCCCTGATGCCAGGCAACTTCCTGGATTACATTAATGCAGACAAAGCTGCAAGTAGCAACTGCAAACCCATCTATTTGCAGCAGATTGCTCAAGCAGAATGACAGAACCAAATCCCATAGTCTATAAGCTCTTTGGGAAACTAACAGCACAATGTAGTCATGAGCAAAAGTATCAGGGCTGAAAACCCTGGATCACTCACCAACTCTTAGTTTCAAGGCTGCTGTGTGAAGATCAGAGTTGGTAAAGAATCCATTTATATTGTCCTTCTTGGTTCCCTGGAGGAATAACCTAATACTGGCACTTCATGCACTTTTCTTATTTCTTATCCCTCTGTAGTTTAACCTTCCCCAATCACATGTAGGAATTCAACTCCCAGAATTCTTAGCATGGTTTGCTATGGGATTCTGGGTAGTAAATATTTATATGTCTGGAAGATGCCCTTGCTGGGGAACGCTGAGCCATTCTAAGTGGGAAACAATATTTGCTAAGTATAACATCCTATGCCTGTCCAAATAACCGAAGAGATATTTGCACAGTATATAAAACCAATTCATACCCAGCTCTTTTCCTACGCCACGTGGCACTTTAGATGCAGCGGGCAGGACACCTGCTCTCCTGACCAGCCAGTGGATGCAGGCTCCTCGCCAAGCCGGAGAAGGATAAGGGAAGGCAAAAGTTTGCCTCCTGCTCTTTTGCCCTGTGATCCTGCCACTGCAGGCCGCAGCAACAGATGCTGAGAGCATATGCCATGAATTAATTCTGCTTTCCCTGAAACCCTCCAGCTTGAGGAATTGGCATCGTCTTTCCAAGTTATTAACATAGTGGCTCCGCTGATCTCCAATCTCTTTGTCTCATTTAATGAAGTGGCCTTTCTGGGGCTTGCAGGTGGCAAGAGACTTTATTATGAGAGTTGTTTGGGAAACCTCCCTGATGTTTTACCCCCAATTATCAGATTTCTTTGAGACTGACTGCTCTAATGTATAAGTAGCATGCACCGCATTCTATCCATGTACAGTATTGCCCCCTATATTTAAAAGGACAATTTTAATATAGAAAATGATGAAGAATATGATCGTATCGGTGAATTAAAAAGAATTGTTTCACAAGACCTTCAATGCAACCCAGAGAAATTACAAAAAAGAATATTGTGCTCTGTAGTTGTCAACAGATGCAATTAGTTTCCAGAGAACTACCCTTAGAAACCAGTGTTCGCTGTGCAACTCTACCTCACCTGTGACACCTGGATACATTCCAGCACACAGCTGAGAACTTGTTTAGTCTCATTGTTTCCGTTTGATTATATAAGAATTATGCACAGCTCATCCTGGAACATCAAGTCATTTGAAAGAGGAAGTAACCATTCCTCGAGGCCTTCTAAAGACTGTAAATGCAGGTAAAATTAGGACCTAAAAGAAGCCACAAAGAGAGGGAGATAAAATGGAGAAATCAACTCTCTGTGTTCCTACTGACACAATTTGCATAATTGAAATTATAAAAGTTGAACTCAAATTATACAAATTCTTTAGTTAGGTAATTGCTTATAATTGACATGACTGCAAAACTGTGCTTTTTAGGAAGAAACAAGACTGGCTTTCTTATACCAAATGAAAACCATCTATCTAACTCAGGGGTTGGCAGCTGGCAGCCCCCAGGCTTCTTGCACACCAAAGCCCTATTTTGTGCTCCCCCAAATCTCCCATGCTACCAAAATGGCAGTTCTCCGCAGCAGCATATTTTTTCTGTTGTGATTTTAACAAGAAGTGTATCTATATATTTTTTTAAAAGCTTACTTTTTTAATTTCATAATTCCATGACATTATGTTGCTGACCACACCCTCCGAGTTATCAGAGAACAAAATGGCTGGCCATGAATATTGTCTACCACAACCCACAGTGGCTCTTCAGAGTTTCAGGAAAGGGCTTTTCCAACCTTACTATGCTGAATTTGGGACTACAGTATTTATAAAGCATATGTTTAGCTCTGAAAGAATATTATTTATTTATTTATTTATTTAATTTTTATCCCGCCTTCATTATTTTTATAAATAACTCTAGGTGGCGAACATACCTAATACTCCTTCCTCCTCCTATTTTCCCCACAACAGCAACCCTGTGAGGTGAGTTGGGCTGAGAGAGAGTGACTGGCCCAAGGTCACCCAGCCGGCTTTCATGCCTAAGGCGGGACTAGAACTCACAGTCTCCTGGTTTCTAGCCCGTTGCCTTAACCACTAGACCAAAGCGGCTCTCTTTATTAGAGGTTTATGTAAAGGCATGGGATGGTAGACTAACTATTCCTGTTCCTGTCTCGATAGGCAAGGGCAGGCAAGCTTTAGACATGGGTGGGTCAGTGGAGGTAGTAAAGTACAACACTACTACACACAGATCCAAGAATCCTTATTTGAGGACAACCAGTTTTCAATAAGTTATTCTGTTTCATTCATAGGGTTTTATGAGTTAATGTTTTTCTTCTTGAATGTTGTGTTTTCCCAGCAATCCTTCTCCTTTTGTACTTATCAGATCAATTATGTTAAGGAGGTCAAGTCTTCAGAATAGCTCCATTATGTCTTTTCATTAATAGTGCTAGGAGTCATTCCATTTGGAAGCTTCCATACACTTAGAACAAAATAATTCTAAACCCAGGAAGCTGAGTATCAAAACTGAATAAAACCACTGTTCTTTTACACATAGAATTACTGTTTTCTCCTAAGCTTTATTTCAGCAGTGTAATTTTGTCAGAGGGAGTCCTTTGGTGCTACTATTGTTGAAGTAACTCTAAGAAAAATCATTGCTGATCTGCTGCAAATCACAGAGACTCTTGTTAAGAGTTTCAGATCTACCTGCTTCATCATGCTGTTTCTTCTTCTCTTTGTTGTAGCTGACTGAAATAAAGTGAGAGAGATTAACAGAGTGACAAAATCAAGTCAAAAGAAGTTGCTGGATTCAATAGATGAATGCAACTGAAAAATATGCTATACATGTCAGCTTTGGAGATCCTATTTAGGATTTCCTGTTTTTGTGTTCTTCTATTGGCTCTTTGCTCTTCCATTCCAAGTCTGTGTCCTTGAAACAATGTCTAAGAAGTTGAATGAAATAGCTCCTTTTCCTGTTTCAATTTTCAATTGCCCAGTATCGGAGATCTTTTGTTTTCAGGCTGAAATAAATGTGTACATCAAAAGGGAATATGTGCATAGCTGGAAATATAGGCCATGTAATCTAAGGAGATTTAGGGTCCACTGCATCAACCCTGCCCAGAGGCAACAGAGACCTTCTGTCTTGGTACACAGTCCCTTCAGGTTTTAGAATGCAAAGACGAACAACAGCAAGGCAAAGACACCAGGACGCCAACTGGAGAGAAGAACAGGTCCAAATTTGACCCTAACTTCAAAGACAGAAAGCATCCTTTCCTTGTAAGTCCCACAGCTTGCAATTAAGAAGTGAAATATACATTTTCTTTCTGTGTTTCTAGGTACTGTTGCCTGCAAAAGTTTAAGCACTACAGGTCAAATGGTATGTTTCACTGAATCCCTACATCAGAGCTTTCCAAACTGTGTGTCGCGACAAAGTGTGTCGGCACACACAGTCTGGTGTGTCGCCACACAACCTGGAAGCGCTGATCATCATCAGCGCTTCCAGGTTTTCCCACAGCGACACACCAACGGCGGCGCACAAAAGCTGAAAGCAGCAGCAGCGCTTCCAGGTTTTTGCGCGCTGCTGCAACGGCGGCACTTCCAGGTTTTCCCGCGGTGACACACCAACGGCGGTTGGTGTGTCACCACGGGAAAACTTTGGAAAGCCCTGCCCTACATGAACAGAAAATTATACAAAATTATGGTACAAAATTAAACACAACTTTCTGCAAATTTGAATACATACAAATTGAAAATAAAAAAATAGTTAATATGGCAGGTGCAGAATTTTAGATACCCAGTTGATTCAGTTCTACCTTTTTCTTTTTCTACTGTACAGCAAAGTTGTTAATAAGACTCCAAAAGCAAATGACTTATGAGGTTTACTATTCAATTAACCAGGTGAAGACAATTCCACAGGTAAACAAATACTTGGCCCTTCTAACCTCTCAGGTTGTGCTTGTTGCTCTGTCTACTTTCAAAAACTGTGGGCTCCTCTGAACAGCTATCTGAGCCTTTGAAAATGAAGAAAATGCACTCTAATAAAGCAGGGAAAGCTATCAAAAATCTTGAATTGCTTCCAGCTAGCAATTTCAACTATGAGAAACACGGTTAAGAAATAGAAGTTACACAGAACTGTTGAAATTCAGGCAAGATCCCAAAGTTCAAGAAAAAACATTCTCCTAGAACTGCCCCCAGACATGCCTGATCTGCACAGCAGAACCCATAGATCATTGCAAACAACCTGCTGAAGAGTGAAGCTGACACAGGAGTAGCTATTCACAGGTCCACAGGACACCATTATTTATACCACAATAATCCTCATGGGCGAGTTGTTAGAAAGAAGCCTTTTTGTTCACCCCATCACAAAAATCGTCATCTAAGGTATGCAAGATAAAATCATCAGCAGCCTGAAACATTTTGGAACAAAGTGCTTTGGACTGAAGAAACAAAAATTGAACTGTTTTGCCACTACTACTTGGAGAAAAAATGGTGAAGCTTTTGAAGAGCACCTTAACAACAGTTAAGTGGCGATTCCCCAGTCCGGTTCCCAATTTCCAGACTGAATACTAATGGTGGTGATGATGACGACGACGACTACAATGATGATCCTGTGCAGAGATTTCATGCATGCAAGGAGATGTAAGAATATTTCTGAGAGGGGTTCTGCATTGTTTTCAGAATGGGGAGACATTCTAAAAGCAAGAATAGAAAGACTCTGCCAAAGGAAGCATTGCAAAGTACTGACTGAAAGGGTGCCCAAAGTTCTGCACCTGCCATATTCACTATTTTCTTATTTTGAATCTGTAAACCACTACACATAAATAGTAAGTATGCATTCAACTTTGCAGAAATATATATTTAAGTTAGTTACTACATGTACAAATTATGTTAACTTCTCAGGGATTCACTAAAACATTTAATTTGACAAGAGTGTCCAAGCTATTGCACACAGTTGTATGCACCTTCAATTCATTTGGCCCGAACTGTTAGAACATGTTAACCATGTATAACTTTGTTGTTGTTGTTGTTGTTCAGTCGTTTAGTCGTGTCCGACTCTTCGTGACCTCATGGACCATAGCACGCCAGGCCTTCCTGTCCTCCAGTGCCTCCCGGAGTTTACTCAAATTCATGTTCATTACATCGGGGATGCTATCTAACCATCTCATCCTCTGCCGTCCCCTTCTCCTTTTGCCTTCAGTCTTTCCCAGCATCAGGGTCTTTTCCAGTGAGTCCTCTCTTGTGTTTTGGAGTTTGAAAAGCAATGTAGTGTATGCAATCCAGTGCAGTGAGGAGTGCTCTGAACTCTACATTGGAGAAACCAAACAACCTTTGTACAGGAGGATGGCCCAACACAGGAGAAGTAACACCACAGGACCAGAGTCAGCAGTTTATCTTCATTTAAAGGAAAAAGGACACTCATTTGAGGACATTAATGTTCACATTTTAGACAGAGAAGATAGGTGGTTTGAGAGAGGGGTCAAGGAGTCCATTTATGCCAACTTGGAAAATCCTTCCTTGAATAGAGGTGGGGGCCTCAGGCACAATCTTTCCCCTATTTTCCTTCCTGCTTTGTCTTCTGTGCCTAGGAAGATTAAGACCATTTCACAAGCTCAACAGCAGCATGGTAATCTTAACGATCCTCCTTTGGATGATAAAGGGACTTAGAAATAAACATCTCAAATAACCATAACCTGTGCAAGGTCACACAGACACCCTAGAAACATATTTAAGGATCCCCTTACTAACTTTGCTCAGACTGAAGAAGCTTCTTGGATAAGGAGCGAAACGTTTCCACTGAGAAAATAGAAATCCAGTTGACATGATTCAAGCTACAGACTGTTCCACCTGGATGACTGAGAACCTTCATCGACATTCTTTTTTTCTTATTAATGAAATTGATGTTTCCAGATACTCTCTCTCTCTCAATAATTAATTGTTATTATATTATTATATGTATGCATCACCTCTGCACATAAAGAGCCCAAGGGGATGCAGAATTAAAATGCAGCGACTCAAACCCCTCATTTGCTGTAGTTGTTTTTTATGCTTGCCAGAGTAATTGATAGCTTCAGTACTGATAATGCCTGCCTGTTCCTTCCAGGCTGATTTCTGAAATTGGGGTGCCCAGTTATGCTGACTTCTCCTCCCCCCCATCAGGGCAAGTCAGTTCTCAAGCAGTGCCGCTATAGCAGTCCCTCATCTCGGCTGGAGCTTGCAAGAGGGATCCAAAGGGGGGGGGAGCTCTGAGCAGGCTGTTTCTCCCCTCCCCTTGGGGAATATGGTTCGGCAGCAGACCGGCCAGGAAAAGAGGGGGAGGGGCTCTACCTGCACACACAAGTGGAGAGAGCTGGGAGCAGCTTCTGAAGGAACCAGGCAAACCTGGAAAAGAGCCATGGCGGCTGTGGCAATTGAAAAGAGGGGCCTTCTTAGATGCATTTGCACACTCTGACAAATCTCTTTCAAAAGATATGCTCAGCCCTGCTGCTCAGCACTTCAAATTGAGAAAAAATTTCAATTTCCCTTTCTCTTACACCTACAATATGCTGACTATGCAGAAACATGGTGGGTTTTTTTGTTGATGGCTCCATTTCACTGCCCACAGCACTGCTAAGTGTACTATTAGCATAGATAAATTCACACATTATGATCTTGGGGAAGCAGTCAACCGCCAGCATATTTTAGAACAGGAAACAGGTACTCCCAGTTCATTTCCAAATTCAAAAGGCTCATGTGATGTATGGTGCACTTGTGTTGCTTTTCGTTTGTGTTGCCTCTTCTTTACTCATTCATTATTCATGTACATTTAAATAAATTTGAATATACTGTATGTTAGAGTCACCACAAGTGAGGAAAAGTAATAAATCGATTTTATATGCCTGGACTCGTCTATGAACTATCTATAATGGCTCTGAGGATAAAGCATCACTTTTTAAGATGAGGCATACATGTATCTAAGAAAAGCCATCTTAAGCTGGTCATGTAAGTACTTGGAAAAACATTAAGTGCTGAAGAGAATTGAAGGTATTGCCCAGTTAATAAAAATTCTAACCAATTAACTTGAACACCAATACAAAACTCCTTTTGAGTTCTATTAGATATATTTCTGAAAAAGCGATTGTTATATTATGTAGACAAAAATAATTCCTCAGGTAACAATCATACTAAAAAGGAATGTGTCTACAACTGTGCTTCTGTGCAGTCAAATAGTCAAAGCTCAAGCATTCTTGTTCACAACAAGGTTCTCTTCTTTTTCTGACTGCCCAGACTCCCATTCGCTTAGAAGTTCAGAGGCAACCTCTGTGTAGAGATGGTTCCAGTCCCAGATGACATCATCCTGTCAAAGAACAATAACAGATGTAAAACGTGTACCAATAGGGGAGAGATGTTTCTAAACATGGTGACACAATTCAAATGGCGGGGGGGGGGGAAATACTAAAGCAAGGACCCAATCCCTACGTGCTAAAAATAATAGCGGGATCAGCTCTCTTTGCAGGAGAAAGTCGGAAGAACTTCTCAGTTGAGCTTGTCTGCATAGAGATGGCTGCATAGAGATTGCTTGACACAGTGGTCCTCACCCCCAACAAAAAAACCTTAGTAACATTAAAAGGTTGTCCAGACCTGGTGCTGAATCAGTGCTCTGATTCTGATAAGAAAATTTCCTAAGGAAACTGAGAAGAACTGAAATAGTGGCACTGGAACAAACACTCTTTAATCAATGCTGAACTGAAGGACAGGCCTAGCAAAGAGATGTGTTCATGTTCTTCTCCCTGTTCCGTTTCAGAACAAACTCACCTCTCGTACTTCTTGCTCTGGTGCTAAGACTTTACTGAGCAGTTTGAGATCAATCTCTCCATCCTATGAAAACACATTAAAAATCATAGCTGCCCCAAGAGCAAGTAGCAACATCTGCATTTTACCCACTAACAGCAAGATAGTCCTATTCCTCCTCTGAAAAACACATACAGCCAGCAAAGCAAACCAAATGCACTAACATCTCAGTCAAAAAAATGCTTTCAAAAGCAATCACAGCATGCAAAAATTTGGAGAAGTGTTTTCTTCTTGGGTGAGGCTCTCTGGTTATGACTACATTAAAAAGGTAAAGGTTCCCCCCGCACATTTGTGCAGTCGTGTCCGACTCTAGGGGCCGGTGCTCATCTCCGTTTGTTAGCCGAAGAGCCAGCGCTGTCCGAAGATGCTTCCACGGTCATGTGGCCGGCATGACAAGCACGGAACGCTGTTACCATCCCACCGAAGTGGTACCTATTTATCTACTTGCATTTGCATGCTTTCGAATTGCTAGGTTGGCAAGAGCTGGGGCGAGTGCGGGAGCTCACTCTGTCACGCGGGGCTAGGGTCTCGAACCTCCAAACTTGCGACCTTCCAATCGACAAGCCTGGCATCTTAACCACTGAGCCACCACGCCCCTATGACTACATTACATCCTTGTAATTTTCAAAACTTATCTGTGTCCAGACTTGTCTCCCAAATATAAACTGAATATGATAAACTAAACCTTGAGGGAAAGACATTCTGCCAAATGAATTATATAATTAAGGAATGTCCAAAGATGGTTAAAAGGAACATCAAAGATGTTGCATAGGCAATAAGAAGATAAGCTCACTAAATATTTATCTAGTCTTCCAAGACCAAGGGCTCTATCAAAAGAGTGGGTAAAATATTCATATATTATGTTAGAATAAAAAGGGTCATCTAGAGAGTAACAAATGTCAACTATTAGTGTCAACAGAAAAGGCTTGCTGCTACCTTCTTTCCGGAAGAAATATAAATAAATCTGAGTTTCCATCTGACTGCCTCACCAAGGTTTGGAATGCAGCATACTTCATGAGGTCATTGTCCAAGTCACGGTAGGTCAGCACTCTATTCACCTGAACACTGTGGTTGGGGTTAGAGCAGAAATGAAATTAGCATTCTCCATCATTCACCAGGATGCCCAAAGTATGGAGTTGGTCCTAATAAAAAAGCCTTTTATTATCTTTACTCAGCAGCTATAGCAGCTACTTCCTCTCTTCAGAGGAGCTGATTTGCCATCATTGTAACACATGGAACAACATTCAGCCAAGTGGGGCAGAAATTTATCCACACTAGACAGAACCAATTCTGAGGTTACTGTTACCTAGGCGGGGCTGCCACTTGCATGGCAAAGTCCTCCTCTTGTACTTCTTCCAAGTCAGGGATCACTGGTATATCTACAAGAGATAAAAGAGGAGTAAGAAAGAATTACTACAGATTTGCCAAGTTTATTTTTGGAGAAGCAACTTGGGGAGGGACCATAGCTCATTGATAGAACGTAGGCTTTGCACTCCGAAGGCCCTTTGTTCAATTCTTAGTGTCTCAAATGAAAAACATCAGGTGATGGAGAAAAGCTGGAACAGACAATTCTGAATCAGATGGACAGCTTACCTCAAGGCAGGTACAGTACATATATTTGTAGAAATTTTGTTTCTATGAAAAAACGTAACTTAATACAGTACAGGTGTAGGGAATCTGCAGATATTGTTAGACTACAATCCCAGTATCCCTCATTGTAGCCATGATGGCTGCTGGCACTAGGACATAAGTTAGCAACATTTTTAGGGACACGTGATCCCTGCCCTTGTCCTAACAATAGTCCTAACCTATGTGACTACTGACATCCTCCTCCTTTTTCTTTTTTAACTGTTTAAGCAGACAGATATATGCTCTCTAAGAAAATTAACTATATTCCAACAGATAAAAACAAAAGAAAAAATAGTTTTATGTGTGAATGGAAGAATAATCTTTATTTATTTTGCACAAAGACGCACACATGCTTACTCATAGAAACACAGGCTCCATTTACATTCCAGTATAATGAAATCTCCCTCAATCGCATCATGCCTGTTTTCAGTAAACCAGCTCTTGAACAGTTTGGTGCTAAAGCATAAAGCTCTCACGCTTAAGGCACTGGCCATCCCTGTTCTCATACCTGCCTTGTTCCAATTCTGACATTTATTCTAGTGTCAAGATTAGTCAGATGGCTAGGGAACTGGCAGGCTCAGCTGAAGTTTTGATTGCTATTTAATTTTTTAAAATATTTTTAATCTGTACATTGCTCAGGATCGCTTTGAGTGGGTGGCCTACAAATGTGATTAATAAATAAATAATGAATAAATCCTTTACACACTGTCTTAACTAAATGATGGCATCTGAGCATTGCAAAGCCCATTTCAGATTTGGTCTGTAACTCTGCTTTTGCATCAAGCCATTGATCGTTTAAGCACTGCCTTGTCTGCAACCCTGGCTGAAATTAATATTCAAGAGCTGGAAAAGTGCCCTTCCTATGAAGTCTAGTGCCCATGTCCAGGTCTTTTTCAAAATCCCCTCTCACAGCTCCAAATGTACAGGCCCCGTCTCCACACTCCTCCTCCTCCTCCGCAGATTCCTCTGACCTTGATGGAAGCAGGACTGGTCCATCTGCAGCAGGGCAAGGGTTAGCGTGGACTTTTGACAAGGGTACTGCTTGGAGCAACCCACACAGTGGGATTTCTCTCTAATTGGCTGCCTGGCGAAGGGGCTGAATGAAAGAGAGTCTGAAATCAGAGCCAAACCAAAGCAAGAGACAGTGACAGCTTGGACAGTCTCGGCAGAGTTATGCCTTCCACCTCCTCAACTATCCAAGGACTCGCTGCCTAAAGCAGAGTGGCTTTTAGCTCATAGCCAAATGAATAAAGAGGAAATGGAGCTGTTGAGATTCCTTCTTTAGCAAAGCTATGCTATAGTGATAAAGTATGCTCTGTAACAGAACTGAAGTTTTACATGACTGCATTTTGCTCTCAACTGCAAAAATTGCAGCCTCCAGGCTGCAGGTAGCCCAACAGTTTGAGTGCATCCTATGATGCACAGCCTTCCCACAGCCTTCCCTTGCCCCCTGCTCCCATTTGCCACTGTACTTTTTACCTGCACTCTACTGCATTTCACATCACCACGTCACTTTCTTTCTCTGTCTTTTCCATCCTGTCTTTCTGCTCCTTACATCTTCCTAGTAATGTTCAGCAAAAGGAGAGATTTGATGTAGTAGCCTAAAATCAAAAGGGCTACATCTCCAGAGTAACCTATTTTATTAAAAGGCACAAGCTTTCATGAACTGCAGCTCACTCCATCAGATGCATGGAATGGCTAAACTGAAGTAGGATTTAAATTGGGATGGGGGGAAAAAAGCAGGGGAAGACAGGGTAGTTATGCAGATACAGGTTACTGTACTTGTGTGGCAGATTACAAGTACCATATCAAGTAACAATTTTCATGTGTTAAAATCCCACTGTGTTTGTTAAGACCTTCTGAGATAGCCTGAAACCTTTTGTGAGTTCAGCAAGCTCTCACTCAATCATGCTGGTGATGTTTCTTTGTTCCAGAAGTTGTGTCCTGAAGGGTTAAAATGCTCTACTTTTACTTTGTCCTTTTTATGAGTCCTGATGTCAAACTTGTGTCCATTAATTATTTTGTGCAAAGTGTGGCCTGTTTGTCCTACATAGATCCCAGAGGGGCACTGCTGGCAGAGGATAGCATAGATCAATTAGAGGAACAGGACGTGAAGGCTTCTCTAATCTTGTGTGTGAAATAGTTGGGACTTGTGATGGTGCTGTTGGTACAAAAAGTGGAGGCATAGTAGACATCTGGTTTTGTTGCAGGCTCTAATTTCCATGTTAGCATCATTTTCATGTTTCTTCTGATTGTTTGTGAGAATCTACTTCATGTTGGGTGATAGAATGTATGCACGTTTGGGCCTGCCACCCAGAGCCTGAGAAAATGCAGTGGCATTGTCCAATATGAGTTGTAAGTTATTAGTAATACGTTTGAGTGGCTTGAGTTGTAAGCTATAGGTGACAACCAGTGGTGTTCTCTTGTTTTACTTTTCTGATCTGTCTTTTAATACAGTAGGTCTTCCCTGGGGATCAATCTGGCTCTACTGATTTGTCAATTGATCTTGCTAGGTGGGTAATTCAGTCTCCTGAATTACTGGTTGAGCATCTCTGTGAAGCATTTCTGGGTCAGAAGAAATGCGGTTGATCTCCCCTCCCCCCAGTGGGCATCCCTGTGCTGTTCTTCTCCTCTATTCCGCAGCAGCAATCTGTATCTTGTTGACTTCCTTTTCGTCCCAAAACTCAGTCACGGTGTTCTCTACCTCAACTGTCTCCTTTTGGCATTTCCACCTGAAACTAAACCCATTCTAGCTTGCTCTCAGCTTGCTGTTTCTCAGCTTTGATCTTCAATGTTGTTCCTTTGCTTTCTTTCCTTGGCTTGTCCCTTTCCAATTTTTTTAAAACTATTTTCAGCCCTGAAAACATCTGGATATCCTCTTTAGTGCTGACTTAGCTCCCTCTACTGGGCTTGAAATAAATTATAAATGGGGAATAAAGTACCATATTTCATCATAGGAACACAAAGTTTTTTCCTTGAATGGGTGGGGAGGAGATTGTCTTACAATAACTAAGAAGTTGTTGTTAAAAACAAGCAAATGGGTGGAAGGTAAGTATGGATTACTTGCCTGCTGATTTTTTATAATTGGGGAACCTTATTTTATAGACAATGAATTTTAATCAATAGTTATTAATACAATTCATATTCATTCATTTTTGTTGTTCTAGTCCTGCCTTTTTTGGAGTGTGGCTTCTAATAGGTATAGATACATATAAGCACATGTACATACAAGTGTAACACATGTATACATTTTTGTGAAGAAGAAAATCTCCAGGACTGGTTTCAGCTGGGAGGACAGGATGGGTAAACTGGTTATGACAAAATATATTTTTTTCCTATCTATATTTCCTTTTTGAGGAAATTATCTTAACTTCAGGGTCATCTTCCTTTGGAGTGATACAGTCTGTCTGTCTATCTGTTCAGTCGTGTCCGACTCTCGGTCACTTTATGGATCAATTCTTTCCATGCCTTTCTCTTACAGCTTCCTTTAGTTCCATCAAAGTCATTCCAGTGTCCCTTCTGATGGTGTCAAGCCAGTGAGTCCTAGGGCGGCCCCTTCTTTTACCACTGATCAGTCCCAGCATAATTGTCTTTTCGAGTGAGTCGGCTCACATAACATGACCAAAGTATGACAGTTTTTGTTTGGTGATCTTGGCTTCCAGGGATATTTTTGGTTTGACTCTGTCTAGCACTTCCTTGTTGGTAATCTTTGCTGTTCATGAGATGCGTAGTAGTCTCCAGCACCACAATTCAAATGCACCTCCTCTATTCTGCAGCAGCAATCTATCTGTATCTTGTTGACTTCCTTTTGTGATACAGTACATATCAATTTTTAAAACTCAATGGTGTGTGTGTGTGTATTCGAGGATAGTAAACTAGTAAAAGAAAATACATGCTTTATTTAATTCAGTATGTTTGTATCAATATATGTATGTATTAACACATGGGTGCACTGTTTGAAATGTGTGTGCATTACTTTAAAGCTGTGTTTGAGTATATTATTTATGTTTAACTTTTTATTTCACATGACCATGTCCACTTTGAAGTATACTCTCCTATGCCTCTCAAAACTATATGTGGCCATTAGCTAGATGGAAGTTATGTTCCCTGCTCTAGCTGAATAAAATATCAATTAGCAGAGATGGACAATAGCTAAATCATTAGGAATCACCTACCCAATATCCAGGTCCTTGCATAAGTCACATACATCGTCTTTAAGACCCAATTCTTTCATAGAGGAACTTGACTTTTGAGTGCCTCTAAGAGACTCTGAGTGTCCAAAAATGCTGGATCAGAGCTGCAATGCCTGCACATGCTAAAGGCCAGGAATTAAAACTAATAAACCCAGCAGCTATTAAAGCAAACAGACAAAATTCACAGACCATGAGGCAACTTCTAATCTAAGTAATGAATTGAGGTCAATTCATGCAACTCATTTAATGTTGCAAGGCCTGCTGTGAGCACTGAATAGAGTGATGGCTATCCAACTGCTTCACCACAGGATTGAGATTGCCAGCCAGTCAAGGCTAAATTGAATTCATCATGTGCTGGTTATACTAAAAAGACTAGTGGAATTGGTCCTCTACAACAAACCAAAGCTCACAAAATGTAAAATGAAGAAAAAATATCAAGAATGAATAAGATTATTTCAGCTAGCAAAGAGAATACTGTAAAATTGAGCAATAAGAGTAGCTATCAAAACTGCTTTATTGTTTTATCAGAAGCATCACAGAGCAATAAATAATAATTTTAATAAAATATCCTGCATTATCAGAAGTGGGTATGATAACATTACAAAAAAACCTCTAGGTTTTAGAGATACTGTTTACCTACAAAAAGTTGTTTAGCAGCTCAGTATTATTATTTATTTATTTGCTTATTTATTTATCAGATTTGTATAGCCGCCCATCTCACAGAAAAGTGACTCTGGGTAGCGTACTACATTTAATTAAAAAACCAATAAATATAAAATTCCTTTCCTTAAGGAAGTAGAAGCAAGAATATTGGAGGAAAATGACCATATAGTGCTGAGTCCTTGATTCTAAGGGAAACCAAAATGAAGTGTAGACAAACTTGTAACATGGGCATCAAATGAATCCTGAGCAATAATAAATTTAAATTCCATGAGAAAAGGAATTCAAAATGGCTGGAAATGTTTTTAAAATATTGCAGACAATGGACAAAAATAGGGGCAATAGGAAAAAACAATGTGGCTGCACGTAATTTGGCCGAGAAGTGGAGAACTAGTGAAAGACCTAATGACTGAAAGAGGTAAGATATGCCTATCTTACCTCTTTCAGTCATTATCTATCTGAAGAGTGAGGTTGAATGGGCCTTAAGAAGCATTGCTAGTAACAAGGCAGCAGGAGACGACGGTATCCCAGCTGAACTGTTTAAAATCTTGCAAGATGATGCTGTCAAGGTGATGCATGCCATATGCCAGCAAATTTGGAAAACACAAGAATGGCCATCAGATTGGAAAAAATCAACTTATATCCCCATACCAAAAAAGGGAAGCACTAAAGAATGTTCAAACTATCGAACAGTGGCACTTATTTCACATGCCAGTAAGGTAATGCTCAAGATCTTGCAAGGTAGACTCCAGCAATTCATGGAGCGAGAATTGCCAGATGTACAAGCTGGGTTTAGAAAAGGCAGAGGAACTAGAGACCAAATTGCCAATATCCGCTGGATAATGGAGAAAGCCAGGGAATTTCAGAAAAAACATCTATTTCTGTTTTATTGACTATTCTAAAGCCTTTGACTGTGTGGATCATAACAAATTGTGGCAAGTTCTTGGTGGTATGGGGATACCAAGTCATCTTGTCTGCCTCCTGAGGAATCTGTATAACGACCAAGTAGCAACGGTAAGAACAGAGCACGGAACAACGGACTGGTTGAAGATTGGGAAAGGAGTACGGCAGGGCTGTATACTCTCACCCTACCTATTCAACCTGTATGCAGAACACATCATGCGACATGCTGGGCTTGAGGAATCCAAGGCTGGAGTTAAAATTGCTGGAAGAAACATTAACAATCTCAGATATGCAGATGATACCACTTTGATGGCTGAAAGCGAGGAGGAGTTGAGGAGCCTTATGACGAAGGTGAAAGAAGAAAGTGCAAAAGCTGGGTTGCAGTTAAACCTCAAAAAAACCAAGATTATGGCAACGAGCTTGATTGATGACTGGCAAATAGAGGGAGAAAAAGTGGAGGCAGTGACAGACTTTGTATTTCTAGGCGCAAAGATTACTGCAGACGCTGACTGCAGCCAGGAAATCAGAAGACGTCTACTTCTTGGGAGGAGAGCAATGGCAAATCTTGATAAAATAGTTAAGAGCAGAGACATCACACTGACAACAAAGGTCCGCATAGTTAAAGCAATGGTATTCCCTGTAGTAACCTATGGCTGCGAGAGCTGGACCATAAGGAAGGCTGAGCGAAGGAAGATAGATGCTTTTGAACTGTGGTGTTGGAGGAAAATTCTGAGAGTGCCTTGGACTGCAAGAAGATCAAACCAGTCCATACTCCAGGAAATCAAGCCAGACTGCTCACTTGAGGGAATGATATTAAAGGCAAAACTGAAGTACTTTGGCCACATAATGAGAAGACAGGATACCCTGGAGAAGAAGCTGATGCTAGGGAAAGTGGAAGGCAAAAGGAAGAGGGGCCGACCAAGGGCAAGATGGATGGATGGTATTCTGGAGGTGACGGACTCAACCATTGGGGAGCTGGGGATGGTGACGGCCGACAGAGGGCTCTGGCGTGGACTGGTCCATGAAGTCACGAAGAGTCGGAAACGACTGAACGAATAAACAACAAAATGCCTATCTTAAAAAAGAGGATCCAGGGAACTACCATCCAGTTAATCTGACATCAATACCAGATAAGATTTTAGAGATTGATCTATAAGCACCTTGGAAACAAGGTCTTGCCAAACTAACATGATCTCATTTTTTGAATGAATAATTTCTGTAGTACACTGTAGGAAAGGTGTAGATGTTATATACGGTTTCAGGAAAGCATCTGACAAAGTACCCCATGACATTTTGATTAACAAGCTAGTTAAGTGTGGGCTGGATGGCATGACAATCAAGAGGATGTATGGCTGGCTCAAAGCATATATTCAAAGAATGCTCAAACATGTTCTTCATCAAATTGGAGAGAAGCATTCAAACTAGGCTTTAGGATTAAGTCCTGGACACTGTACTTTCTAATTTTTTTTAATGACATGGTGGAAGGAATACTTTTCCAAATTGCAGATGATACAAAATTGGGTAGGACAGCTAATCTAGGCAGAAACAAAATTCAAAACAATACTGATAAAGAAATGGGCTAAAAATAATATAATTAAATTTAGCACAAGCAAATACAAATACAAATATAAACAAAGTTTACATGGAAAGTAACAGCTTAACTTTATTCTTCATTGGTCAGGTTCCACCTTAACCTGCCTTACATTAAGGCAGGCAGATTCCAAATTATTGGTAGAGGAAACACTTTCTAATGATAACTTCAGTTCAAAAATAAAATAAATTACCAAGAGAAGACGTGTTTCACTTCACTCGATGTATTCAAGCAGAATCCCTGCACTGAGTAAAAGAATGGACTTGATGACCTTAATGACTTTTTCCAACTCTTTGGAAGTTCTTCCACAAATTAACTCCTTACAGACTAACCTATATGGTTCAGACTACTGCATGCAGAGAGCATAATCAGTACAAGATGCAAGTGATCAGAAATGCTGATCTAAGGCAACATGTTAACTTTGCTATTTTTATTTCGTTCTCAATAATATCAAGAGCATTTACTTCTGAAACCTTTGCATTCAAATAATAGATAGATAGATAGATAGATGATAGATAGATAGATAGATAGATAGATAGATAGATAGATAGATAGATAGATAGATAAGTTTAGACAAGTGACTCTAGACAGAGGAACAGAGAAGTCTAATAACCGCATCTCAAATATATGCATCTCAGATTAAACATTCCAAATCTGTCTAGAGAATTCCAATTATTGGGCTGATTAAAAATATACTGAGCAATAACTAAAATAAAATATGGAAAGTGGCACTCAGTTGAGCTCCTCTGAAGCAGCAAAGTCTCTAGATTTTCAGACTGTGGGCCCAAACCCTTCTAAAGGAATAGGGTGACACATATTACGTACAGAATAAGGCTGCAGAAGGGGGAACTGGGTGGATAGGGTTCCTTGGCAAAGGATCATTACAATTCATATTACTTTCCTGGGAAGGACTATCCTCTGCCTGATGCTTATCTGATAACAGGAGCTTAGGAAAAGCTGCTGCATTGTTCTAATGTTCCACGGCATACAGTCTTATGTACCAATCCCTCTGCAAATCCTTAGAACCAATCCCTCTGCAGCGCCATCAATCCAGCTTAAAGGTGTGTCACTAGAAAATGTCGATCACTTTTCTTATCTCGGCAGCCATCTATCTACAAAAGCCAACATCGACGCTGAAATTCAGCATCGCCTGAGCTCTGCGAGTGTAGCTTTCTCCCAAATGAACCGTAGAGTGTTTGAGGATCGGGACATTCGCAGGGAGACCAAAATGCTTGTTTACAAAGCCATTGTACTACCAACCCTTCTGTACGCCTGTGAAACATGGACCCTCTACAAACGCCACCTCCAACTTTTGAAAGATTCCATCAACGCTGCCTCCGAAAAATTCTGCAAATTACTTGGGAAGATAGGCGGACTAATGTTAGTGTATTAGAAGAAGCGAAAACCACCAGCATTGAAACAATGATCATCCAACATCAACTTCGCTGGACCGGTCATGTTGTTCGAATGCCTGACCATCGTCTTCCAAAGCAGCTACTTTACTCCCAACTTAAGAATGGAAAACGGAATATTGGTGGACAGCAAAAGAGATTCAAAGATACTCTCAAAGCTAATTTAAAAAAATGTAATATCAGCATTGAGAACTGGGAAGCCCTAACTCATGAGCGTTTCAATTGGAGGTCATCCTTTATTAATGGCGCTATGGACTTTGAAGAAGCACGAGTACAGGGCGAAAAGGAGAAAAGAGCTAAAAGGAAGGCACGTCAGGCAAGCCCTCATCATGACCGTCTCCCACCCGGAAACCTATGCCCTCATTGTGGGAGGTTGTGCGGATCCAGAATTGGCCTTTATAGCCACTTACGGATCCACCATTAAAATTTTACCTTTGGAAGACAATCATACTCGGCTACGAGTGATCGCCAATGAATGACAGTCTTATGGCAGGAATGGAAGGATATGGCCCCCCAAAAGCACTAAACTCCATCAGTCTTAACCAGGATGGCCAATGGATTGTAGGTTTAATATTATAACATCTAGAAAGCTATAAATAACCCAGCCATGTTTTAGGATGAGAAGAGATATCCTTTTCCAACACCAGTATTAGTTTAATGATTCACATATCATATATAGCAGTGAACTGACTATGTTTATTTATGCATAATTTTGCTCATATGTTCATTGTTAAAATCAATTCCAAAGCAGCTGTACTCTCACATAAAATCCACAATGATGCTGATCTGTGAGCAGAAGGCAGAAACTAAATTGTTTATATTTATGTAACATTATTTTTCTTCCTTTTGTTTATGTCTTCAAATTATAGGATCCTTCAATTTTACAAGGGGTTGTGGAGCAAAGTTCAAAGTTGAAAAACAACTATTAAGTTCCCTGCAGAACTTTTTCAATTTCACCCAAACTGTAAAACAATTTATGGGACAGGCTCTGATCCTAATTATTGACCTGTTATTTTCAATAGCCAAATTAGAATACAAAAGTCTCCTAGTAATCATCTAGTTTTTGCTATAGCCACAGAATGCAAGAATATAAATATCTGATAATGTTTATATACAAAACTAGAGAAAAGCAGAGCATATAAAATAAGAGATTTGAAAAGTTAACTGGCCTGTTTTGTGCAATGAGAGGTTTTAAAACAAAAATAAGTTGATTTTTAAGGCATGGAACTTCAGCCACATGCAATTCTAATTTCTTTACTACTGCAAAACTTTTTTTTTTAACAAGCACTGTTACCTTCTGCATCACGTTTAGGGAATTTTAAACAGGCAAATGGAAGAGGGTCTGATTGAAGATGAAGTTAAATGAAAGAAATTGGTCTCATTTAGCACATGACAGGATTCATCTGTGTTCTCAAGTCCACTGAGGTAGCATCATGGGCGTTTCATATTCATGAGCTGCTGCGACACTGTGTCCCCGCATTTACAAAGCACCATGTTCAGCAAATTCTGTCCCTGTGGACAACCCATGCATTTCATGGTCCTGTCAGAGAGACATCAAAGACTCCAGTAACCAAATACTAGAAAATGGCTTTAATTAGCAAATTTCAATCTGTTAATTATTTTTCTTCTAAATAGATATAAGAAGAATAAAAATAGAAAAGCAGAAAGCAACAGGCTATAGCCTTTAAAAACTGCAAGGAACCAGGAATGGAAGCAGGACACAGATAAGACTGCTCATTCACTTTTGTAAGGACACTAAGCAAGCTGATGAAACATACTGTATGTTCCCTAGGAACTATGTACTACTGGCTTCCATACTAGAAAAACAACTGAGAGTTATAGTTTATTTTTCTGAGATCAGCCTAATATCCATTTGTGGAGTATCAGGAAGTAGCTTTCAAATCTTTTCAGTAAAAACAAATCCAAAGCTTTAGAAAATCGAGGAAAAAATGAAAAAGTACAATCCATCAGCCTCAGAACTCTTCTGAAACCTGGGCGTGTACAGCAGCAGATTGGCTCCCTAAAAACAGAGATTAGTCATGTCAACATATAACATTAAACTGTGACTTATATTAACCCTGGTTTTATTGCATTGCTCATGAAATGTCAACTCACTCTCAGCACCCCAATTGTCTTTGTACTATTTATTTATTTATTTTTATTTATAATTCGATTTATATCACCGCCCCATCTCCCCCAAAGGGGACTCTGGGCGGTTCTATCCGCCTATCTCATCTGCTTGCTTACCACTGGACTTACTGGAAAAACTGCAGTGAAAATTTTAAAACTACTACTACCTTTCAAATCCTTCTATCCTATATCAAAACTGTCCATTTATTCTTAAACATTTTCTTTAAAATATCTTGAAATGGTATGGAGGCCCTCTGGATGCTCCTTAACACTCCCAGCAATCCTTACTATAAGCCAAGAGGGCTGCTGGACAGTTCAGTGACATCTGGAGATCTACAAGTTCCCCACTCTAGCAGAGTATCTCTACCTTGTTGACCAATCTTATCCCAAAAAGTATAAATCAGAAATGTCACTCCTTCTGGATTCAATGATAGTTTGACAGTGGAGTTGCACTCACAGCCATTCCTGTCTAATCATGAATGAATGCAGCTCATTTGCTCTTTGTTTGTTTCTCCTTGGAAGCACAGCTACCAAAAAGCCAGGAAGAGCCTCCATAGCGCAGCCTACAGTATTCCAACAACGGTGCTCACAAAAGATAACCCCAAGAGGTTTTTCACACATCTTGATTCTAACATTTTTATGAATGCAATGCTTGGTTCTAAATTATAAAGGTTACATGGGTACCATGTCTGGAGTTTTCTTCCTTTAGCAATATGTCTATGAAGGTTCTCAGTCATCCAGGTGGAATTGTCTGTAGCTTGAATCATGTCAACTGGATTTCTATTTTCTTAGTGGAAACGTTTCGCTCCTTATCCAAGGAATAAAATAAAATTTTATTCCTTTAGCAATATAAACTTAGGCAATTTAGAGATCTCTTTTACTATAGTAGAAGGTATGGTGGGATGCAGCAGGGCTATACATGCTTCAAAAAATAATTGGAAGACTTAATTGGAAGATATAGTTAGAATTTTGAAAGCACATTGTAGATACAAAATAGTTGTCATGGTGGGTTTGACCAATCACAAAACAGACATCTATTGGAAGGCAAAGTATTGGGCTTCAGTTGCCTACCGTCTTATTCTAAGAATGCTTCTGTGTCTATGAAGATTCAAATGTGTTGTATAAATATAGATTATGCTTGAGGGTGATGTTCTGCAACATGCTATTATCCCTGCAGAACTTCTGCAAATTCATCCAAACTGTAAAGGTCTTCTAGTAATCATTTAGTTCAGAGCTTTCCAAACTGTGTGTCGGGACACATTAGTGTGTCGGCTGCAGTGTCTGGGTGTGTCGCCGCTGCTGCCTCCAAACCTGCCCTGCCAGGATTCCATGCAGGTCCTAGTGCCTGCCTTGTGCCTGGCTGCCTCCAAACCTGCTGTGATTCCGCGCAGGTCCTAGTGCCTGCCTTGTGCCCTGCGGTAAGAGTGTGTCGCGAAATGATGCCCTGCTGTAAGAGTGTGTCACGAAATGATGCATGTCTAAAAAGTGTGTCACCAACATGAAAAGTTTGGAAAGCTCTGATTTAGTTATTTGCTATAGTCAGAGTACCAAAATACAGCAGCATGCTTGCAATCAATCAATCAATCAATCAATCAATCTATCTATCTATCCATCCATCCATCCATCCATCCATCCATCCATCCATCCATCCATCCATCCAATTTTGCCACCGCCCATCTCCCCCCAGAGATGTTTATTATCCCACTCATTTTTATTATCCCACTCATTTTTTTAATTACTGGAAACTGACTCTCTGCCACTAAGCAAGTACAGCATATGTGTACCCTGTCCTCTTAGGCAAATCTGAGACATTTGCCTCATGGCCAATACAGAACTATACTGTATATATATATATTTTGCTATTATGCTACAAACTACAAGTAGTCAGATTTCCTAAAATATACCTATTATAAACATCTGCACTCTGAATGGCCGCATCTGATCAATCTTGTATAGACTTGGAAACTAAACAGGGTTAGACCTGGTTAGTACTGAGACCACAGACTGCCTGGAAATCCTGTAGGCTGAACTGTAGAAGTCAAAAACTGTAGACTGGAGGCTGAACTGAGAAGTCAAAAAAACTACAGAAGAAAACAATGGCAAAGCATTGCATGAGCACATTCTTTAATCAGCTGAGCACGAAGAAACATTAGTAGAAGCTGTAACAAAATGCTTTCTGGATCAATTTTAGACAGACTGTGCTGAACTGATTGAGGCATCTTATTGTCTGCCTTCTAGTTCTTCACAATCCCCTGATCCTGTTGTTATTCAGTTTCTTCAGAGATCAGATTAAGATAAAATATTACAAGCAGCTAGAATTGCAACACATTTGGAATATGAAGGAAAGCAGTTTATATTGCTTCCAGATCTACCTTACAGAGTGATACAGAAGCATGAAGAGTTTCAACAAGCAGACCTCAGGGTGAGGCATCAATTAATACTTTCTTTTTATATTCTGTAATACTTTGCTTATTCTTGGATACGGGTGTAAGGAAATTTTATGATCTAGAAATGGCTATTTATTACCTCAAACAATGAATGGCTACTCAGGCAGTCACAGAAGGGACACAGCAGTTTACCCAGAAATGATTCATTGGTTTGGAAGCTTGATGAACCTATCAATTAAACAGATTATTTATTTCCTTTCTTTTTTATCCTTCCTTCCCCCCCCCCCCAATTCTTAACTAGATGTAAAAAAAATTCATTTTAATTTTTATTAATTAGATATTTAGAGTTTTGTGTAGTTTTGTTAGTATTTTTGAGAATGGTATTTTTGTTAGATACATTTTGACTTTTTAAAAAAAAATAATTTGTAGAATGTTTAAGGCTTCAATTATTTATCTGTTTGTTTATTGCTATTGCAATTTAGACCTGGGATCATCACTCCAAGAAACAACATATTTTTATTTGTTTTCAGATGATAAAAACATTTGTAACATGGAAGGGCGGAGGGGCACAATGGCTCAGTGGTTAAGACACCAGGCTTGTCGATCGGAAGGTCGAGAGTTCGAGACCCGAGCGCCGCGTGACGGAGTGAGCTCCCGTACTCGCCCCAGCTCTTGCCAACCTAGCAATTCGAAAGTATGCAAATGCAAGTAGATAAATAGGTACCACTTCGGTGGGATGGTAACAGCGTTCCGCGCGTGTCATGCCGGCCACATGACCACGGAAGCGTCTTCAGACAGCGCTGGCTCTTCGGCTAAGAAACGGAGATGAGCACTGCCCCCTAGAGTCGGACACGACTGTGCAGGGGAAAACCTTTACCTTTACCTTTACCTAACATGGAAGGCAGATGTTCTATATATTGAAGTAAGGTGTCCTTTTTTTCTTTTCTTTACAAGAATCACATCACATATTCTACTGGATCAGAAATATTTTTGGAAAGTAAATGCATTAAGCAGATTTATACAAATGGAAATTCAAATCTGCCAGAAAAGTGGTGATTTTAGTTCAAACATCTCCTAATTTTATAGTTGAACAAGATATTCAAGCTTCTGAAAGATATTACAAAATTTTAGTAATTAAAGTTGTTTACATTTGTTTATTCTGCACAATTTGGGTTCATAAAAGAACTTAATCTTCAGATAATAGAAGACTTTGGTTAATATAATAGCCTTATACATTGTTACATATGAATCACCAGTGTTAGTCTCACTGGATGCAAAGAAAGCTTTAGATATGGTTCAAATCAAGTTTTGGCTCAAATGGTTTATAATTTATTATTCTAATCCCTCTGCTTGTGTAGCTACTAATAGGACATTTTACCAGTAATAAAAATGCAACACAGAACCTGATGTCCTTATCTCTCCTAATTTTTAATTTGGTACTTGGCATGCCTAATAAGACAAACTGGTGAAATCCATGAATCCACCTAGTTGAATATGAATATAAGATGATGTTATATGCAGATATTTTGGTTTCTCTAATTGTTACAAAAATATTTACCTAAATTGTATAAGTGGTATGGCAATGTAGTAAATATTCTGAATATACAATAAATTGGAGTAAATCAAATACTATGCCATTTGGCAAGAAAGTTCTTAAAAATTTCAGCTTTGTTTATTACATCTGGTGAGATGGGCGGCTATAAATTACCCAGGATCTATAAAAACGTTGGAATATCTTCACTGTTTGGCCTCATTCTTGTAGCCTCTGAAATTCTGGAGGCACTCGCCATATTTGAGAAGATTTTACTGGGTCTGAATCAACTATTTATTATTACCATATACTAAAAAATGGACAATATACAATAAATTTGGATTACTGAATTGGAGTACTCCATATTGATGAGAAACAAATTAGATAAAATGGTTTCAGCCAAATAATATTCCTTGGCTTAATATAGCAAACATATAAGAATTTATTATTGGCCATGTTCCATTCATGGTGATTCTACTCCGGAATGTTAACAGACTGCAAAAGTTTAAAAAAGCAAGTTGATTCAGTTGTCTTCCTATTAATTCTATCAATGTTGCCTCAGGGCATGATACAAAAATGACATATGTAGATGCCACACATTATTGCTTCCTACAGAACAGATTTTAGATTTAATTGTTCACTAGTTGTAATGCAGAAGAACTGAGCCTTACAATTCCTATATTAAGAACACTACAGAACAGCATTCCATTTTTATATAATTAACATAATTTTTGCAGATAGACTGTAGCTTGAATCATGTCAACTGGATTTCTATTTTCTCAGTGGAAACGTTTCACTCCTTATCCAAGGAGCTTCTTCAGTCTGAGCAAAGTTAGTAAGGGAATCCTAAAATATGTTGCTGTGTGACCTTACACCTGGGGCTAGGTCATGGTTATTTATTTTTTTTGAGATGTTATTTCTAAGTCCCTTTATCATCTAAAGAAGGATCGTTAAGATCACCATGCTACTGTTGAGCTTGTGAAATGGTCTTAATCTTCCTAGGCACAGAAGACAAAGCAGGGAGGAAGATAGGGGAAAGATTGTGCCTGAGGCCCCCACCTCTATTCAAGGAAGGATTTTCCAAGTTGGCATAAATGGATTCCTTGACCCCTCTCTCAAACCACCTATCTTCTCTGTCTAAAATGTGGACATTAATGTCCTCAAATGAGTGTCCTTTTTCCTTTAGATGAAGATAAACTGCTGACTCTGGTCCTGTGGTGTTACTTCTCCTGTGTTGGGCCATCCTCCTGTACATAGGTTGTTTGGGAGAACAACCTGCATATCTGAGGTTGTTGATATTTCTCCCGGCAATCTTAACTCCGGCTTGTGATTCATCCAGCCCGGCATTTCTCATGATGTACTCTGCATATAAGTTAAATAAGCAGGGTGATAATATACAGCCTTGTCGTACTCCTTTCCCAATTTTGAACTAGTCGGTTGTTCCATGTCCGGTTCTAACTGTTGCTTCTTGACCCGCATACAGGTTTCTCAGGAGACAGGTAAGGTGGTCTGGTACTCCCATCTCTTTAAGACTTTGCCACAGTTTGTTGTGATCCACACAATCAAAGGCTTTAGCGTAGTCAATGAAGCAGAAGTAGATGTTTTTCTGGAACTCTCTTGCTTTTTCCATGATCCAGCGAATGTTGGCAATCTGATCTCTAGTTCCTCTGCCTCTTCGAAACCCAGCTTGCACTTCCGGTAGTTCTCGGTTCACATACTGCTGAAGCCTAGTTTGTAGGATTTTGAGCATAACCTTGCTAGCATGTGAAATGAGCGCAATTGTACGGTAGTTTGAACATTCTTAGGCATTGCCTTTCTTTGGAATTGGAACGTAAACTGACCTTTTCCAATCCTGTGGCCACTGTTGAGTTTTCCAAATTTGTTGGCATATTGAGTGCAGCACTTTAACAGCATCATCATTTAGTAAATTTAGTAAATTAAAGCATTTAGTAAATACTGTAGTGTAAAAAAAAACCCTTATCAGAGCATCCAAGAGAGCCAGTTTGGTGTAGTGGTTAAGGCATCAGGCTAGAAACCGGGAGACCGTGAGTTCTAGTCCCACCTTAGGCACGAAGCCAGCTGGGTGACCTTGGGCCAGTCACTCTCTCTCATCCCTAGGAAGCAGGCAATGGCAAACCACTTCTGAAAAACTTGCCAAGAAAACCGCAGGGACTTGTCCAGGCAGTCTCTGAGAATCGGACACGATTCAATGGATTAAAAAAAAACAGAGCATCCAGGCAATTTTGATAAGAGTGGTAATCAGATGAAGATGAACATCCCTGTAAAACTGACAGTAAAGGAGGGCGTGGGCCAGAGTTTCTATGGCACTTGTACCACAGGGCAGGGGCAGGCTTCAAAAGGAAGGAACTTTTCCCCTCCAGAATTGCTGTAGGAGGTACACTGAACAAGACTGATGTTACAGCCCTTCTAAATTTAGGAACTGAAGTGTGGTATAAATAAAAAGCTGTCTTAGAATCTAAAATGTGGTTGTTTATGAATATATCCTGTGAGAGAACAGCAGATTCTAATTGACCTCCTACAGTAGGTCTAAAATCCTCTGTTTTAAAATTAATTTAGCTTGATATAGCTCCAGTGGCAAGATAGCATCACAGGAAAAGCCATAATATTTTTTTATTTTTTTTTAGGGTTACTTTCCCATGAGGATTTGAAAATGTGTACCAAAATTAGATGGGCCAATCCAGCTGGATTATACAGTAGTTTAGCCAGCAAGTAAAAATATTCAACTTTACTAACAGTGGTTTGCCACTGTCTTTCTTCATCCAGGATTTTTTCACCTTCCTAATCTAGTTTATGGTGCTGTTATTCCCTGGACATTTCCCATCCAGGTACAAACCAGGCCCAACTCTACTTTGCTTCCCAGGCCAGACAAGTCAGCCAGATACTAAATAGCATTCTTTCTGAACATCTGATCCAAGTTTTCAAACCACTACTATGCAATTAAAATACTTCTATATATTAGATTACATCAATCTGTGTTACACACTTCTGCAGAAGAATCTAGCGCCAACAGAATTAAAAGACAAGAAAGTAGTTAGATGGATTATTAATTTGATTTTAAAAGTCTGTTAATAAATGATCCTCAATTTCATCTTTATTTTATTTCAAATTCAAAAGTTGGTTGTGACAATAGGTAAGAACTTACCTTCACTATAATAATTTAACTCACTGTAACGACTCTTTTATATACAGTACAAAAATGGGGGTAGGGCCTTTTCCTTCAAACCATGTAAAATGTTTACCTATCTTAGTTATAAACACAAAATCAAGAGGAGATAGCTATATTCATTATTTAATATAAATAAAAACTATGTGATATTTTATACATGGAATGCACAGACTAAGTAGGAAGGGAAAGGAAATACAAAATCTATATTATTATACTATACAGGTATATTAATGAGTCGTACTTTAATATATGATCAAAAAGAAACTTCACATAAATATCTCGTTCAATTTTGTTGGAGCACAGGAATGTCTGATTTTATTTAATCCTTTTCATTCACCAGTGGAAAAAAACCAAGACAAACTGCAATTCCTTTATGTTAAATTTCTTATTGTGTGTATGTATGAAAATGTATGTATGTATGTATGGCTGGTAGCATTCATGACATTTTCACATCCAGAAACTTCTCAGAAGCCCCTTCATTGCACATGAGGCCATTACAGCTGACAGCCACTGGGACTGATCACAGTCACTCAGAATCAGATTTTCATAATTCAGACAAGGACTCCAATTGCTGCTTTCTTTCTTGCTGCTATCAGATGAGAAATTGATGGGGGGGAGCAGATCCTGAGGGAAAAACACTACAATTAAGGGCTATGCAGCTCTCTTGCTGTCCCTCTACAGCTGCAATTTTCAAAGGAACTTGCCTTAGGCACTTTCAAATGATGGCACCTCAGTTCTGTAATCATATTTCAAGAGCTTTTTCTTAAAGGGTCTTTTAGATAAACTTAGTCCATCAACCACACTTAAGGACTCAACAATCACAGCTGCAACATGACAATGTACTGTTTTTCAGAATTTTGGCATGAAAACATCAAACACTCCCAAACACATGCACTTACCATTATCCAACACCTTTACCCAAATGATGCACATTACTCTATATTGTTTTAACCATTTCTTTCCAGAGTCACTAAGTCCTATTTAAAAAAAATAAAGTGCGGAAATTTCAGAAATAAACTTTTTTTAGATGCCTAATTGCTATCATACCAATTCTGATCAAGCTTACAGCACAGAAATTGGTAATCCTTATAATATGTTCTCTGATTGCACCAGTTATAACATCCTTTACACTCTGGTAATTCTTTGACTATACTAAAAATCTATCATACTATCAGATCTGCATAAAATTCTAAGTTAAATTCATACTTAAAATAATCACTATTTAATTTGTTCCTTCCTCCTTCCAACCTTCATTTTATCCAATCCATAATGTCCTTAAGTAGCTGCATCATATTTTCCTCATCTCTACCCACCAGAATCATAAAGCTTCCATAGCTTTGGTGGTTAGATAGTATTTGCCAAGACACCTCAATTATAATGCAAGCACTTTGATCTGCATTTAGTGCTCATGTTTAAGACTTGCTAAAGAAATAATAATAGTTTGTGTTAATTCTTTAGGGTACAATCAACTGAAGTGCTCTGAATCTCAGAATAATTAGCAAAGTGCTCATCAATGAGAAGGCCACATTCACTTTTCTCAAGAGAATAATGAATAGAAATTTCAGTGAGAAACATAACTGACATAGGAATTGAAGATTGAACAGCACCCTCTCCACAATGCAACTTACTTACTTACTTACTTACTTACTTACTAGTCAAATTTATATGGCCGTCCATCTAACGAAGAAGGGACTCTGGGCAGCATACAACAAGGCTCAACAAAACATTAACATATAAAGAACAATTGTTGTTGTTGTTGTTATTATTATTAAAAAAAACTTTAAAAACTATAAAAACAAAAGGCTAAAAAGAGAACAAATATTAGGCGAAGAGCCAGCTCAGTATCTCACCAGTCCCCTGGGGTCCCCAGGCCTGATGGCACCACCAGGTTTTGAGGGACTTCTGGAAAGTCAATAGGGATGGAGCCAGCCTAACTTCGGGGGGGGGGGGATGCTCCATAAAGCAGGCACCACAGCAGAAAAGGCCCGCCACCTAGGACCTGCCAAATGTAGCTCCCTGGCCAACAGGACCTGTAACATGCCCTTTCTTTTGGATCTGGCGGGCCAGGCAGATGTAATCGGGGAGATGTGGTCCCTCAGATAACCTGGCCCCATGCCATGTAGGTCAAAACCAGCATCTGGGATTGGACCCAGGAGCAACTGGTAACCAATACAGCTTGCAGAGCAGAAGTTTAATATGTGTTGTTCTAGAAACACACATAACTGCCCACACCACTGCATTTTGCACCAGCTGAAGCTTCCGGATACTCTTCAAGGGCAGCCCCCAGTCAATCCAGAAGGATACCATGGTTGATGGTATCGAAAGCCGCTGAGAGGTCAAGTAGGGCAAGGATGGATGCACAACCCCCATCCCACCCACGCCAGAGACCATCCATAGCGCGACCAATGCCGTTTCCGTCCCATACCAGGGTCTGAATCCTGACTGAAAAGGATCCAGATAATCCACTTCATCCAAGGTCTACTGAAGCTGTTGCGCAACTACCTTCTCAACCACCTTCCTCAAAAAGGGGAGGTTAGATACTGGACAAAAATTGTCCAGTATGGTGGGGTCTAACAATGGCTTCTTGAGGAGGGGCGAACCAAGACCTCCTTAAGAGGTAAAGGAAAAAACCCCTCACTCAAAGAAGAATTCACCACTGCTAGAACCCTCTCACACAACACCTCCCAGGCCGCTTTAACAAGCCAGGAATGGCATGGATCTAAAGAGCAGGTGGCTGAGCTCACAGTCCTAAGGACCTGTCCACTTCATCAGGCCCAACAGGTTCAAACTGTTCCCAGATAACCAGGCAAGACTCCACCCCAGGCATATCCCCTGGACCTGCAACAAGTACAACTGTGAACCAATTTGAACAACTTTATCTGACAGATACTGAACAAATTATTCCACACACCCCTGCAGCGGGTTCTCTGGCTCCCCTCTGCCCAAGAGGGCACATGTCACCTGAAGCAGGGCCACTGGACAGCTATCTGCAGATGCAATAAGGGCGCAGAAGCATTGGCGCTTTGCTGCCCTTACTGCCACAAGGTAGGCCATAACAGCAGCTCTAATCCGTGCTTGGTTGAGTTCATCCCCTGTAGAATGCCAGCAACGCTCTAGACATCTCTTCTCTCATTTCATCTCCCTTACCTCCTCCATGAACCACAGAGAGTGAAAGGATCCACGAGATAGGAGAGGTTGCATAGGCATGATCCAATCCAAAGCCTCAACCACTCTCTTATTCCAAGTGGCGACCAAGGCTTCAGATGGACCATGCAGCAGACCAGCAGGAACCCCTAGCTCCTTATGAAACCCATTCAGGTCCATCAGTTGCCAGGGGTGGATTGATCTAATGGGTCCAGCCTCCCTGCAGTGGATGGTAGCACAAGAGAATCCCATGGTAATCAGGGCGTGATCTGACCATGACAATGGGGACACCAAAAGCTCCCCCAATTTCAGGTCATAAAACCACTGTCTGACAGGAACACCAGATCCGGTGTGTGACCACTGTCCTGTGTTGGGCTCTGGATGATCTGGTATAGGCCCATGGCCATCATGGTGACCATGAACTCCGCAGCTGCCTCAGACCCCTCTCAGAGAAGGCAGATTGAAGTCCCCCAAGATCATAAGTCTGGGGAACTCTACTGCCAACCCAGAGATGGAGTCAAGGAGCTCAGGCAGGGAGGTTGCTATGCAGCAGGAAGGCTGGTACAACAGCAACAATCCCAACTGATCCCTAGAGCCCAACTTAATGAACAGGGTCTCACACCCGGCATCCCTGAATGCTGTAAGTGACTCCTGGATAACAATCACCACACCTCCATCCCTGCTTGAGATCTTGGCTGATACCACACCCAAAACCCATCTGGGCATATCTCTGAAAGGGCCATCTCCCTTCCAAATCCAGCCAGGTCTTGGTGATACATGCCAGGTCAGCCCTCATCAATGATTAAATTGCCAATGAGGGAGGCCTTGTTACAGACCAACCTGGCATTTAAAAGCAGCAGCTGAAAGCCAGGGCCTCTGAAGGTGTTATGGAATGTGTCTCTGAAGGGGGGGGGGGGTGATGTGGTGGATTTCGGTGGTGCTGCTGGTTCTCAGGAAGGAGGGAGCACATTCCAAAGAGGTGGCGGAGATAAGAGGAGGCACAGTCCGGGAGGCAATGGTGGGAAAACGAAGAGGTTCAGAATAGCTCTTCCCTAGAGCTCTCCCAGGTTATTTCCCTTTAGGTTAGGTAGAGTAGCTTTAGTCTGCCAAGATTCTGTCTATACGGTGTGAGCAAATAAAGAACTGAAGTTTGAATGGACTGATTCTCTGTTGTTCTTGGGCTGGGCCTGACAGAAGGCCTGCTGACTGGGTACAGGGGCTAAGACCAAGGAGCTGGAACGCAAAACTGGTATGAGGTATCGGCCCCATGTTCCCTGAGAATGGCCCACTCCCCGTCTCCCACCATATTTCCCCATGCCCATCACCACCGTAATGCTTTGGCCCACCCATATCCCAACAAACGCAGAACCATCCCCCAATCCAGGCCCCCCAATTCCCAAGACTAGGGACCTCTCATACTTCTCAATCCCATCCATCCCAGGAAGGGGAAGGCAGGCACCCCGAGGGACATTAGCTTCATTGGCTCTCAGCACCATCAGGGTACCCAGCGACCAAGTCCCCCACTCCACCAACACACACATTTACAGACACACACTCACGGGAACCCCCCTGCCGCTGTCACCAACTGGTTAAGGGCTTCCTTCCATTCACCCTGGCCCAACCAATCTTCGCCTCTGGCTCTCACCCAGAGGGGGGAATCAGTACACAATGGGAAACCCACAGTCAACAATCAAAATCAGAGGCACCTAGCCGGCAGATGGAGTCAAGCTGAAGTAATCATTTTCTCCCTCTCTGGAGTTAGCAGAGGGGGAGGCAAAATGGACTCCGCAGGGAGGCGGGTCCACAGTAGCCTGCCACTCTGCCAGTCTTTAGTTTAGAAAGATGGTGAACGAGAGGGACAAGATTGAAGTGTACAAAATTATTCCTAGTGTGGATAAAGTGGACAAGGAGAAACTATTTTCCCTTTCCCAAAATACTAGAACCAGAGGTCAACTAATGAAATTGAATACTAGAAGAATCAGGATAGACAAAAGGATTTTTTTTTAACACAACATGTAGTTAAACTTTGGAATTTGCTACCACGAAATGTGATGCTGGCTACCAGCACGGCTGGCTTCAAAAAAGGATTGGACCAATTCACGGAAGTCAAGTGGATCAATGGCTATTAGCCTTGATGGCAGTGTGACTGCCTCTGAAGCCCTTCTGCTGAGAGATTAGATTTCCTTGTGCAGTTGGTTGGGCCACTGTGAGAACAGACTGCTGAACTAAATGATCCAAGGGTCTGATTCAGCAGGGCACTGCTTATGTTTTGAATGAAGAATTTAACAAATAAAACAAGGTCCGAAGAATAGCAGAACATAACTGCAATCAGAAGGAAGATCTTAATTAAGTCAGTAATGACAATATTGCACAGCTATATTCAGAACAACATACTCACTTGTGCTTAGCAAATCAAAGATGAAGAAGCAGAATACTTCCAAAAAAGAACAGGATACCACTTCTTGCAAATTGATTACTTTAAAAGACTTAATACCTCTTATTTAGATCCATAAAGCAGTTTGAGCTTGGAATAAGCACCTTGCTCTGTGGAAATTCTTAACAGATAGCATTTTTTCAATTCCCATTTTAGCCTGGCATCTCCCATCTCATCCAGCTCTATTATTGTGCTGAGCTCAGTCACTTCTGCCCATTTTCCCTGTTGACATGGATAGAAAATTGAGCAATTACCCTTAAATGCCTTTCTCTCAGATCACCCAGATTGCTACATACACAATATTAAGTCCTCAATTGCCCCTGGCCAAAAGTGGTTCAACCAGGTCTGTCTTTTAGGAATTAAACAATTTTTGTTGCTTGCAAGAGTTTATTATTCCTAGGGTTGTCATCTACTAAATCCTATTAAAATAGGTTTCCCATGGTGCAAGCTAGTCTTTCTCTAAGTCTAGAAACAAGATAAAAACAAGACAAAAATAACTAAGTTATTCCACTAGTCACTCAGTGCGCATTGGTTAAGTATGTTCATATACACACATGTAGCACAAAGACACAGTGCATTGATTAGACTCTATTATTTCATATGCGCAAACTTTGCTAATGAATCTCATCTCTGATACAGAATTTTTAAAATATGAAAAGTTTCTAATTTTCATGACTGTAGAGCTGAATTAAAAAGTGCAATAGCAATGTCTACAAAAAGTGTTGCATAAAAATTAGAATGTCAGTTATAAAATAGATGCACAACAATGGAGTCTGCTAGTGCCATTCTTCTTTGTTCAAATATCTGCATAAAGATACATATACTTTTAAAAGATGCATTAAAAAGAGCATACGTGCAGTACATACAGATTTGGGATAAACAATACAAAAGTAAAAGTGCAGAAAGGGGGTAAGAAAGAGTAAGCAAAATTTTAAAGGAAGGCATGAGATAAGAAAAGGGAATATAACTAAATGTAATTTACACCAACATCATTCACTATATCTCTCTAACTCAATTGTTTTTACCAAGTCTATATATCACTTCATACATTGCCTTTTCTTCTTTACAGCTCACCTCTACATCCCTTCAAATACAACTTTTTTGGTCCTCCCTTCCACTTAACCCACTTACTCTTCCTTCATATTTGTTTGCAATTCATCCGTTCTCTCTATTATCTGTTGGAGTTCTTGTGTTGCCTTGGCGAATTATTCCTGTACAAAGCAAAAGCATTCTCATGGTGACGTGAATGCCAGGTGGCTGGATAACAGAGAAGCCTTGGCTTTGTTTACATCTTCATTAGATATGGAGCTAGAAGGTACCATTGTTATGGCTAGCAATGGATCTTCCCATGAAAGTGAAGCCTCCTGATATCCTTCTGTGAGAAGCCTTGCCCAAGCCCCCCCTGAGCAAGGAGGGGGGGAACTCAGTGCGTAGATGCAGCACTGCTAACCAATAGCAGGTCATGCTATGTGCTTTAGGCCTAATGCTTTGAGGCCTAGTGTGTGTAACAGCTAACTTCCAGCCAATCAGAAAGCTGGAAGAACTGAATATACAACCATGCAAAATGGTGTTCTATGTCTTCTTGATTTCTAGTGTCTTAGCCATGTAGTTCTTCACGTGTTCACTTCCCATGGACTGGGCAGAGTGAGCTATGCCTGGCTTTGGGTATAGGCCATGGCAGGAACTCTGGCCCTGGGATCAATACACGGAACTCTGCTTATAAGTTTGTTTTGTTTTTCCTTTTACAATGCTGTATCATGTATATTCATCTTTTTCATTTTTTGCGATAATGTGATTGTATCTGCATTATTGCCCTATGCTAAACAGTAAACACTGTTAGCCCTAACAAGCTGCATTCTTGTCTGTTTATTCTCAAGCCTCGGTTTTTCCCCTTTAAGCCAGCATATACCCCATCATTATCATCAAACTACATCAACATATTTCTTTCATACTGGTTACTCATTTTGTATTCCATTCATTCAGCTCCCATTAATTCTTGACCTTATGTCTTGTTTTACCACACACAATTCCCATTGTATTTATTTTTGTTTCTCTTAACATACCAAACTCTTTAAAAGGTAACGTTTCCCCCCACACATTTGTGCAGTCGTGTCCGACTCTAGGGGCCGGTGCTCAACTCCGTTTGTTAGCCAAAGAGCCAGCGTTGTCCGAAGACGCTTCCACGGTCATGTGGCTGGCATGACACACGTGGAACGCTGTTACCTACCCACCGAAGTGGTACCTATTAATCTACTTGCATTTGCATGCTTTCGAATTGCTAGGTTGGCAAGAGCTGGAGCTAGTGCGGGAGCTCACTCCGTCACGCCGGACTAGGGATTCGAACCTCCGAACATGCGATCTTCCAATCGACAAGCCTGGCATCTTACCCGCTGAGCCACCACACCCCTTACCAAACTCTTACTTCCATGTAAAAAAGTAGGCAGAAGGACCAGCCATTTTTGTTTCTTTCAACAAATTCATTCTTCACCACAGAATCTACCTTTTTATCACCATTTGCATGTCTTAAAGTGTTTTCATATATCTTCCCACCTTTAATAAATGTTCTACCAAGATACACAAATTCATCTAGTTGCTCTAGCTTTTCACTAAACTTTGTAAAAGTTTATATTTGGGGAAGCAGAGTACAAGGATTTATTAAAGTGCTTGCCTTAAAAAACATACATTAAAGAAAAACTGGGTACAAAATTTTGTATATTAGAAAAAGTTGTAAATTAATAATATACACTTATATCCTAATGGCTTTTAATATCAAGAAGCAAGAATAAATAGAACAAAATACATGAAAACGTGTAAAATGAAACAATATCCCTTTTTAGAATCCCTATTTTTTATTTCTTGCTCAAAAATATGCTTCCACCATTACTAAATTCTTCAGAACTTAAAACATGATATTCCAAATACAATATGTAAAATCAGTCTAGCATTGTTGTTGTTTATTCGTTCAGTCGTTTCCGACTCTTCGTGACTTCATGGACCAGTCCACGCCAGAGCCCTCTGTCGGCCGTCACCATCCCCAGCTCCCCAATGGTTGAGTCCGTCACCTCCAGAATACCATCCATCCATCTTGCCCTTGGTCGGCCCCTCTTCCTTTTGCCTTCCACTTTCCCTAGCATCAGCTTCTTCTCCAGGGTATCCTGTCTTCTCATTATGTGGCCAAAGTACTTCAGTTTTGCCTTTAATATCATTCCCTCAAGTGAGCAGTCTGGCTTGATTTCCTGGAGTATGGACTGGTTTGATCTTCTTGCAGTCCAAGGCACTCTCAGAATTTTCCTCCAACACCACAGTTCAAAAGCATCTATCTTCCTTCGCTCAGCCTTCCTTATGGTCCAGCTCTCGCAGCCATAGGTTACTACAGGGAATACCATTGCTTTAACTATGCGGACCTTTGTTGTCAGTGTGATGTCTCTGCTCTTAACTATTTTATCAAGATTTGCCATTGCTCTCCTCCCAAGAAGTAGACGTCTTCTGATTTCCTGACTGCAGTCAGCGTCTGCAGTAATCTTTGCGCCTAGAAATACAAAGTCTGTCACTGCCTCCACTTTTTCTCCCTCTATTTGCCAGTCATCAATCAAGCTCGTTGCCATAATCTTGGTTTTTTTGAGGTTTAACTGCAACCCAGCTTTTGCACTTTCTTCTTTCACCTTCGTCATAAGGCTCCTCAACTCCTCCTCGCTTTCAGCCATCAAAGTGGTATCATCTGCATATCTGAGATTGTTAATGTTTCTTCCAGCGATTTTAACTCCAGCCTTGGATTCCTCAAGCCCAGCATGTCGCATGATGTGTTCTGCGTACAGGTTGAATAGGTAGGGTGAGAGTATACAACCCTGCCGTACTCCTTTCCCAATCTTAAACCAGTCCGTTGTTCCGTGCTCTGTTCTTACTGTTGCTACTTGGTCGTTATACAGATTCCTCAGGAGGCAGACAAGATGACATGGTATCCCCATACTACCAAGAACTTGCCACAATTTGTTATGATCCACACAGTCAAAGGCTTTAGAATAGTCAATAAAACAGAAATAGATGTTTTTTTGAAATTCCCTGGCTTTCTCCATTATCCAGCGGATATTGGCAATTTGGTCTCTAGTTCCTCTACCTTTTCTAAACCCAGCTTGTACATCTGGCAATTCTCGCTCCATGAATTGCTGGAGTCTACCCTGCAAGATCTTGAGCATTACCTTACTGGCATGTGAAATAAGTGCCACTGTTCGATAGTTTGAACATTCTTTAGTGTTTCCCTTTTTTGGTATGGGGATATAAGTTGATTTTTTCCAATCTGATGGCCATTCTTGTGTTCTCCAAATTTGCTGGCATATGGCATGCATCACCTTGACAGCATCATCTTGCAAGATTTTAAACAGTTCAGCTGGGATACCGTCGTCTCCTGCTGCCTTGTTATTAGCAATGCTTCTTAAGGCCCATTCAACCTCACTCTTCAGGATGTCTGGCTCTAACTCACTGACCACACCGTCAAAGCTATCTCCAATATTATTATCCTTCCTATACAGATCTTCCGTATATTCTTGCCACCTTTTCTTGATCTCTTCTGCTTCTGTTAGGTCCTTACCATCTTTGTTTTTGATCATACCCATTTTTGCCTGGAATTTACCTCCGATGTTTCTAATTTTCTGGAAGAGGTCTCTTGTCCTTCCTATTCTATTGTCTTCTTCCACTTCCGCACATTGCTTGTTTAAAAATAATTCCTTATCTCTTCTGGCTAACCTCTGGAATTTTGCATTTAATTGGGCATATCTCCCCCTATCACTGTTGCCTTTTGCTTTCCTTCTTTCTTGGGCTACTTCCAGTGTTTCAGCAGACAGCCATCTTGCCTTCTTGGTTTTCTTTTTCTTTGGGACGTTTTTTGTTGCCGCCTCCTGAACAATGTTGCGAACTTCTGTCCATAGTTCTTCTGGGACCCTATCTACTAAATCTAGTCCCTTAAATCTATTCTTCACCTCCACTGCATATTCCTTAGGAATATTAGTGAGCTCATATCTAACTGATCTGTGGGTCTTCCCTATTCTCTTTAGTCTGATTCTAAATTTTGCAATAAGAAGTTCGTGATCTGAACTACAGTCAGCTCCAGGTCTTGTTTTTACCGACTGTATAGATGTCCGCCACCTTTGGCTGCAAAGGATGTAGTCAATCTGATTTCGGTGTCGACCATCTGGTGAAGTCCATGTATAAAGTCGTCTTTTAGGTTGTTGGAAGAGAGTGTTTGTTATGCACAGTGAGTTGTCTTGGCAAAATTCTATCAGCCTATGTCCTGCTTCATTTTGTTCTCCCAGACCATGCTTTCCTGTAATTCCAGGTGTCGTCTGACTACCCACCTTAGCATTCCAGTCTCCTGTAATGAAAATAACATCTCTTTTTGGTGTATTATCTAGTAGGTGCTGCAGATCCTCATAGAACTGATCTACTTCTGCTTCTTCAGCATCTGTGGTTGGGGCATATATTTGGATCACTGTGATGTTAAATGGCTTACCCTGAATTCGAATTGAGATCATTCTATCGTTTTTTGGATTGTATCCAAGCACTGCTTTAGCCACTTTATTATTAATTATGAAGGCTACTCCATTTCTTCTGTGGTCCTCTTGTCCACAGTAGTAGATCTGGTGGTCATCTGATGTGAAGTGGCCCATCCCAGTCCATTTCAGTTCACTGATACCTAAAATGTCTATATTTAATCTTGACATCTCACCAATAACCACATCCAATTTGCCCTGGCTCATAGATCTTACATTCCAGGTTCCTATGGTGTGTTGATCTTTAGAACATCGGATTCGTCGTTCACCACCAGCACCGTCGGCCGCTAGCCGTCCTTTCGGCTTTGAGCTAGCTGCGTCATCACATCTGGGGCTAGTTGAACGTATCCTCTGTTCCTCCCCAGTAGCATTTTGACCATCTTCCGACCTGGGAGTCCCATCTTCCGATGGTATACCGACATATCTTTGGTTGTACTGATCCATTTAGTTTTCATGGCAAGAATACTGGGGTGGGTTGCCATTACCTTCCCCAGGGATCGTATTTAGTCTGACCTCTCTGCCACGACCTTCCCGTCTTGGGTGTCCCTTCACGGTTTAGCTCATGGTTTCATTGAGGTGCTCAAGCTCCAGCACCACGACAAGGTAACGATCTCCTTTGCTGGAGCAGTCTAGCATAGTTTACATTAAATAGTCAACTTTTTTTTTTGATCACAGAGGGCTGCAAGGGGTGATGCAGAATGTCACAAAAGGTCATGGCCAAACTTTGCAGGCATTTATTCCAATTTGGCAGGAGGGTTAAGGGGTTTATTTAAAATAGAATTGGTCTGCCACCCAACTGCAGTCTCAACTGAGCTGGCCAGAGCAATGAATTTTTTATGGTTGACGGGTCAAACAGGTCATTGGCAGGGAAAATGACAATGAGGGCAGGGGTTATGAATAGGAGCAACTGATGAGGACAAGGACAAAGCAGTGGCAGAAGATGGAAAGAGTACAAGAATAAAGAGGCAGTAACTGTTCACACTGAAAGGCCACAAGAGGATATATAAGCAAATAGGCAGTGCCCACCCCTCTAAACTGTTGCTACTGATCTTCCACCTAGCAAGTGGGTGAGGGAGTGAACAAAACTCAATGAATTTTCCCTCCTTCAGTGGGAGGAAAACTCTCCGCCTTTGCCCAATAGTGAGAAGAGGTGGAGTGTTCTGAATGTGAGTGTGTGCAAGAGAAGTTATGTGAGAGTATGAATATGTGCCTATGTCAATATAGCTGTAGGAGAGAAGCTGGGTGAGTAGATGTAAGAGGTGTATGTGTATGTGCATGCATACTCACTGGAAGATGACCTCGTCAAGGTTAGAGTTAGTGCCAGATTTGCTCTTAGCCTGAGAAGGTGTCTCACCCCTCAGCTTTATGTACAAAACATACCATTATAGCTTATTCTATAAACCATTCATCTAAAAAGAAAAAAAGTACAACCCCCAAGGAGGGATAGTGCACACATAGATCAATTACCCCACCGCACAACAGTTTCACTTTGCTGTTCATAAGAATCAATCTTTAGGTTCCTGAAACGTAAAATAAGTTATCCCTGTGAACTCATTTGATTAGTTCTGTATTTTAGAACAGATATATTATTACTTAATCTTAATAAGCAAGTTTTAACTAAATATTTTGCACTTAATGAACAGGTATACTTGTATGCTATTAATCTAACATAACCATTCTGCTCTAGTCACCTTAATGTAGGAACCACTGGCAAAAGGTATGTTCTTGCCTGCTAGATTTCCTATTGGCTTAGATAATATTTCTTTAGGCAAGTACCTTGAGTACTTTTCTATTTATTTCTTTTGGCTGAGTAAACTGTTCCTAGGTGTTGGAAACTCACAGAAACTGAAATTAGGCATAGCAGAAGGAAACCAGGAAGGTGTGAAAAATTTAGTTGCCAGCAGAAAAATAGCAGAGAAACAAAACAAAACTGCACATTGTCATTCTTTACAGACAGTCATGATGACAAATACTATAGGCTTGATATTTTAAATATGATTTTGGTATCTTTGCAGAATTGTTTCTGAGGAGGAGAGTGCCAGAGGAGTGCGAGAGACTCATAAACCAAGAAGCAGTGAGTTGGGAAAAACTCAGAAATATCTTACAGTTGCTTGACCTTAGGGGCAAACTAAGGATCCACTAGGAGACATGGGAATAATTAAGACTGAAATTTTAAAAAGGCTCATGTTATCCAAATATGTTGTGGACTACTTCTGTATCCTCTTATACTAAACCTAAATCATCAAAATATTTTCTTCTTTCCTTCTTCCATTACAGAGAAGTTGAAGGTACTGGTCTCTATCATATCACTTACAACAGAAACAACTTAGCATTGTTGATTCTACATTTGGATTTTACATTAGAAAGATATCCTGAATTTCTCTGTTGCCTTCCAGCCAGAGAAAAGTTGAATTCATGTATTGTAACTGGAGTTGTCAGAAACATAAAGGTACCTTAATTTCAATTAAAAGGGAAAATTCTTACCTCCTCCATCATCTGCCTCTGTGCTCTGCTGTCTTAGGCGGTGACTGGAAGATATTACAAAGTGAAGTCAGTATTAGAGACAAGTGTATAAAACAGCATCTTCTTAAGTTTTCCTCTGAAGAACTATAAACCTACAAATTATTAGAAAAGAGAGTGCATCTTTGCATATCCTTTTGCACATATATCAGCCTTGGTCTTTCACAATTTCACTGACTCCAATGAAGACCATATATGAAGGTTGAATGAAAAGTAATACCTCCAAGTCCATAACTTTAGCTTAAATAGGGATATTTTAATAAATGAAAAGAAAAATTATCATTGAAATGAGCTATTTTGTTATCTATATTTACTTCTCTACATAAGCACCACCATTGCTACATACTTCTGCCAATGATGGACAAGCTTCTTAAACCCATCACAAAAGAACTCCACACTTGGTCTCTTTAACCAGGTCCTGACAGTTCTATCCACCTCTTCATATGAATCAAACAGATGCCCTCAAAGATATTCCTTTAATTTTGGGGAAAAATGGAAGTCACATGGCACCACGTTTTGTCTATATGGTTGATGGGATAAAACAATGAGATCCAACTTTGCAATCACCTCTTGGGTGGCTCATGAGGTATGAGGCCTAGTGTTGTCATGTTGCAGCAAAATTTCCTTCTTGTGCTTCTGAATTCCACTTCATCATTGTTTCAAAGTTTTGAGTGTTTGATGAGTTGATAATGGTGCCAGATTCAAGGAAATCTATCTGGGCATCTGTGTTCTAAACAACTGTAACCATGAGTTCTCTACCAAAGTCTGCCTATATATATATATATATATATATATAATTTTTTTCAAATTAAGGATTTTGGTTACAATAGTAAAAACTAATACTAAACTAAACTTAAAGAAAGAAAAAAGAATAGTAAGAAAGAAGAAAAAGTGCAAGAAAAAAGAAAAAGAAAAAAATGAAATATATAAAGAAAAAGAAAATGAAATATATAAAGAAGTGACTGCCAACCTTTATTACAAGTACAGACAAATTTAGTAACTCTTCACCCCCATAAAGTTACATACAGATATCTCTTTATCCCATGTCCCATCCTATATATATATATATATATATATATCCCTTATATATAAGCAAATCCAAAAAACATCAACTTTTCAATCCCGGTGTCAGCAAAAAGGGTTGCCAGAACTTTGCAAAACAAATGTCTTATTTTAACCCTGATCAAATAAACCAAATTTATATTCCTTCCTTTTACTTCTAACAGCCTTAATCTTTAGTTCATTCAGAGATCGCTTCCGGGTGCTGAAGACGCCGGTGCGCTGAACCGAGCGCTCCTGGCTCGGCTCCGCTGTTTGCCTGCTTGCAGCGGTTTTTAAAGAAATAAAACTGCTGAAATCTCCCCTTTGAAGAAAAGGGGATCAGAAGATAAACCACAAGGGTCGCCGGAACCATCGCTCTTTCCCAATTCCCGTTTTTCCACCACGGGAAAAAGGAAATTGAAGCGACGAAAGCGACTGGAAGGACCATCGTTATTGCTCTGCAGGAAACAGCGAAATCTTTTCAGATAAGTAGCACCTAAATTCAGCACTTTTAGTCACTGTTTTATATTTGTGTTTATTTTAATTTTACATATTATCTGCTAAGATCCTTCTATGGACATGATCGATGCTGCTGGTGCTTGTGTAACTTTCTTGCTAAAGAAGACTTGAGAAATGGTGGGAGCTTAAAGAATAATGACTTTACTTGGAAGTGAAATGGAGTGACATTGACTATTGACGAATGGCTTATTTACTGAAGTGGGACTAATCTATTTTCCTCTCTGGATTTTGAATTCAAATGGGTTAACGGTCTGCCTTTTATCTTATTTTTTTCTTTTCTGCTTTTCATCTTGAGATGGTATTTTTTTTTTCCTTTTTTTCTGTAATGCGTTTGGAAATTATTTGGATTATAATGGGTATTTTTGGAATATTTTTGTTTTGAATAGTTTTGGGAATTTCCTTATTATATGGGATTTTAGTGGACTTTCTTGTTGCTTTTTGTCTTGGAGAGTGAAGACATTTGGAGTTGGGGCTTTCTCCTTCCCCCCCCCCTTCTCTTTTTTTTTTTTTTCCTTTTCTTCTCTCTCCTCTTTGGGACTTGTGATTATAAGCTTGCCTGAGAACTGGATTGTTATTACATTTTCAAGGATATTTTGACTACAGCTAAAGGACTTACCCGTTGTACTCTTATCTTTTATTTTTTTTCATGTGAGAATTGTTGATTTTACCAAAGTACATTTTGCCCTTTTTTTTATGCAACATCTATTAAGAAAAAGCAGTATTATTTTTATTTTTTTAATTTTTTATTGTATGTGGATTTTTTTTCCTCTCTTCCCCCTTTTTTCTTTTGAATCTTTAATAATTTTTTATCCCTCTTCTTCCCTTTTTCTTTTTTTTTATTGTTTATAGTGGTTTTCTTTTGTCTTTTGTTATTTTTCTTTTCTCTTTACAGGAATATTATATACAACCTGGTTACTGCGGTTGCAAGAGTGAAGAGGGATAGAGATAAGGAAATGGAGTCCATGGCTGCACCTTCAGAAGTACCAACATCAGATATGGAAAAAATATTGGATGCGATTACAGCACTGAATCAAAAAATAGATGATTCAACTACTGCCTTGGAGGAAAAGATGGATATTTTAACTGTTACCTTGGAGAAAAAGATGGATGACTTAATTACTTCTTTAGATATAAAAATAGACAAAAAAATGGACAATATTCTAGATCAACAAGTAGAAGAGAAAATGGAAGTGATGAAGGAAGACTCAAAAAAAGAATTTAGAAATGAAATACAGATTGTCAAAGAAATTGCAAATATTTTTCCAGGGGATTTTAAAGAGACACAAGGCCAGGTTAAGAAATTGGAGATTAAATCAGATTCTATTACTATGGAATATAATTTAGATGCTATTGTATTAGCAGAAATGAGAGGAGAAGAATTTATTTTGAGTCTGAGAGGAGCCCTGGAAAAATTAGATGAGAATATGAGAAAATATATAGTTGATACTTTAGTTCAATATTTAGAGATAGAAGAAGAAGACATGGACTCTGAGATAGATAAAATTTTCAGAGTTGACTCACGTTACGTTAGAGATAAGAAATTGCCAAGATATTTTGTGAGAAAAGTTACAAAAGAGCAAAATCTGAAGAAATATTATAGTGAGAGATCAAAAACAGTAGGGTTGGGTATAACTTAAAAGAATTAAACCAGAATTTTTTCTTTTTTGTTTGGAATCTGGGTTGTATAAATAGAAAAATTCTTTTCTTTTTATTTCTATATGCATAGTATAATAGTATGGTTGGGTATAAATTAAAAGACTTAAACTAGAATTTTTTCTTTTTATCTGGAATTTGGGATGCACAAATAGAAAAAAAAAATTTCTCTTTACTTACATATGTATAGTTTTGGAAAAATTAAAGTGTACCAACAATACAGGAATGGATGTTGAAACTACTAGAAATGGCAGAAAATGACAAATTGATTTGCCTACTAAAAGAAAATGTTAATTATTATTCTTTAATGAGTGGAAATTTTTGATGGACTATTTGCAAAAAGCAGGAGGAGTAAAGCTAAATATGGGGTTTTGATGATTAGATTATAGATAAATAGTATATAATAGACAAGGAAAAATATATGAATGTTATATGAATAGCCAGCATGTTAAAACAAACTATCTACTTTATTCTTATGACCATAGACGGATCGGAGGTTATCCAATTTCTATGTATGTCTTTTTCTTTCTTTATTTTTTTTCTTTTTCTTTACTGCACTTTTCTTTTTCTTTTCTTTTAATTTGTATTTCTTTTTCCGTTTCATCTTTAACTTTTAGCTTTGTATATTTAAAAACCTAATAAAACTTATGTAAAAAAAAATCTTTAGTTCATTCAAATATTGTTGTAGGATTTGATTTCTCTTCAATTCTTTATCCCATCGCACAGACTTCTTCAAAGGTTTAAAGCCTCTTTTGTAGATCCAGTAAGAAAACATTTTCCAGGTCATTCTCTTGGTTTGTCATTTGTATTTCCCCTTTAATTTTTAAAACTTCAGCTGGTTTCTTTTGTATATCCAGTAAACCATCCTTTTCCAAATCACTCTCCTGGCCTGTCACCTGTAGCTCCACCTTCGGTACTCTCTCTGTCCTGTCAGGCAAAACTTGCTCCACATCTGTCATTCTCTCATTAACATCCCTTGGACACAATCTATCCATAGAATCAGACATCAATACTGACACTGCTGATATCGTAGCTACTAATTTCTGGCTCCATTCTTCAAAGATCTCCTTTAATATTTTCAGTGTTACATTGTTACGATGTTTTGTGTCATTTTATAAGTCCCAGTTAACCTACACCAAAAGTAGCTTTGTATTTTTTTCCTTCTACTTAGAATCTTTAGTCCCCTCTAGTGTCCAGTTTCTAAAATCATAAAGTTGCTTATCTTTGTTATGAGCCAAGATAGCCAAAATAATTCTGGTTCCCACAGGAAGCTATTTACAGTATTTTTTGTAGTTGATTCCAAAATCTTATAGTGGGACATGTAGTCCAGAAAGCCAGGAAGAGTCGGTTCCCTTACCCCCTCCCCTTACACGCGGATTGTATAATGAAAAATGTATAAAAGTATAATGTATAACAATGTATGTAAGCCGCTCAGAGTCCTCCGTTAGGGAGGGGATGGGCGGAGTATAAATATAAGTATTAATAAATAAAAATAAAATATAGTAAAAGTCAATATTCCAAATTTAACTGAACCCTTAATCCATTTGTAACTTTCTTAGTTCAAAATCTTACTTAGCTTTTTGCTGTTTATTTCAAATTCTTTAAGTTCTTAAGCTTGTAATTAATTTTTCTTTTGTTCAGAGTTGAAGCTAAATTCACCCAGTGACTTTTCAAACTTGTCATTCCAAAGGTCTCTTATACTGTAGCTTTAAGATGGTTAATAGGCACTTTCTGAAAGTGATCAGAAAGTAAGGCTTGTGAAGTTAGTATTCTTTAAAAGGCTCCACTGCAGTTGCAAGCAAGATATAATCCCTTTGTCTCCCAGCCCTTAAACCCACAGAAGACCGCTGTCCTGCCATCTCCTCACGAGGAGCAGCCGTCTGGAGCACATGTGGGGTATCTCCCGTCCCCTCCTTATCTGGAAAGGTTCCAAAGAACCAGTCTATTCACCAGTTCTTCAGTCTTTGCCGTAGTCGTCAGCTCCACTTTTGCGGAGAAATCTTCAGTTTGCCATGTCTCCCCTAGAAGTTCAGTTCATCAACCTTTCTCATGTGAAACTTATCAGTTGCTGTCATAGGTCATCCACTTCATTCTTAACCACACACACAAATCAGCTTTTCCTGGTTCACCATCTTTACATTTTTTGGCACAGAGATGCACAGTATTCACATCACATAGTCATCACCATAAACAACCTGCATTCAGCAGTCTTCAGCAGTCAAAAGTTCAATGATGGTGTGTTGCTTAAAGCGTATTGACAAGTACTCACTGCAGGTTTTCATTTCACAAACAATAGCAACACAACTTTTTCTCACAGCAAATTCGTACCAACTGAAGGAAAGAACAGATGCTAAAGAACACTTCAGAACTTCTAGTGCATCAGTACTGCCACCTGTTGGAGATATAACCTTGGAGGTATTACTTTTCATTCATCCAGAGTCATGTAATTGTGGTGGGCAGCCATATAAATTAAATAAATAAACAAACAAACAAACCCTTGTAAAAATTCAAGCACAAGCATCAGGATGAAAGCAGCTTTTTAAAAGTATGCCTTCCAAATGTCTGACTATTATTTTAAATTATTTTTAATATTTTAGGTTTTAATTTTAAGTTATTCAGGGGATCATAAGACCTCAATCTAATCTATTCCCCTTTGGCATTTAGAATATGGTTCATAAGGTTGTGCAGCAATCTAGTTTCTAAGAGGAAAAGATGATTTGGAACATTGCACATGTTGCCAAGTTGTGTCTTTTCCCAGGGTCATACATGAACTCAGGCAGGTATGTTTGATCAAAGGAGGTATAGGCAGGTATACACTTATATGCTATGAATCACCTTTTCCCCTTCAAATCTAGATCACTGCATAGCCCTAATAGCTTATATCCATTTCAATAAACATGACAAAAATTTGCAAAAACATATACGGGCACAGTTGCCCCAACATAAAATAATAAATATGAGACAGGTTTTCTTAACATTTATGCAGAAACAAAGTAGATGGTGAAGGAATCACTTACTCTTCAACTTCTTGTTCTGCGGGTTTCTTTTTTGACCTAAAAGACAACAAAAGGCCTACACTGAACAGTGGAAAAACAAAGCTCACAATAACTTTTCAAAGTGTTCTTTTAGAAGTACATTTTGATATAATGCATTTATCTGAAAGGAGGTCTACATTTTCTCCAAATTATTCACCTTGGAAATAAAAGGCTCATCTTTGATTCACTGAGGGTACAGCAAAGAAGCCAGATCAGTTCTTTTTTGTTTAAGCTTCCTTCTGAGCATTGAGCTATTCACCCTACCTCACAGAGTTACCATTGTGGGGGGAAACTGAACACAGTCTTAAGCTCCTGGAGGAAAGACAGGATGTAAATTTAACAAACAAACAAATAAAATGATAAAAGCCACAGATCACACTAGTGCTGAGGAAGGCAATAGCTAGATAAATTTAAATTGCTGATTTTAACTCTGAGATCCTAGATTGTTTGGCTGAATGGAAACCTGCGAATAGGGTGTGATGAGCATGGGACATGGTGGCTTGGGCCCCAATGATTCCCACGAGGGTTCTCCTAACTTTTCTCCTGCAACCTCCCTGTAATTCCTGGGGACTAGGTATGCTGCCACCTTTACTTCAGAGAAATCCTCTTATCAGAAGGGGAATAATTGGCAAGCTCCCTTCCTTCATAACTCTGCTAGGTGAGATATGTGCTAAAAGCTAGATCCCTTTCCTAGAATGAGTACCATTGGCTCATTAAGAATTTTAAATCTTTATTATATTTAACAATGTCAGAGACCTAGAAAGATTTGAAGAAAAAAACAGGAAAGGGAGAAGGAATGAACAACTGCTTTATGGAGAGGCTGATCCCTGTCAGTTGTTCCTTCCAGCCCAGGATCACATAAAAGAGCATACATCAGAACACACAGCCTAGACAAGAGTCCACAAATTAAAACACAAAGTGTATTGCAGCTAGCTTTACTGATCCTAGCTGGCTGTCCAAATTCACTAGATTTCATTTGGGTTGCTGTTGGCTATGGCTTTGCTCTTACCTACTCTTATTTGCGGTTAAGTATCATCCATGAGCTGGTGAAACCGAACCTTATGCCTTGGCCTCCAGTCTGAAAAGAAGATACTAAGGAAGCCCTGACCCAGTGCCTGGAGGCTGTAGGGCAGGGGTGGGGAACGTCCGGCCCGCGGGCTGTATAAGGCCCATGAAATCATTTGGTCTAGCCCTAGGAGCTCCCACCCACAAACCCCGCCCCTTCCGCGCAATTGGCTCCCACCTGCAAACCCTGCCCCTTCTGCGCGATTGGCTCCCGTCTGCAAACCCCGCCCCCTTCCACGTGATTGGCTCCCGCCTGCAAACCCCGCCCCCTTCCACGTGATTGGCTCCCGCCCGCAAACCCCCCCCCCCCGGTCTGCGAATGATATTATAAATATCCAAATGGCCCTTGGCAGGAAAAAGATTCCCCATCCCTGCTGTAGGGGATTAGACAGGGTGAAATGACTGTGAACTGACTGTGACAACAAGATGGAACTGCTACTGTTCAGATACCTTCTGATGCCATGAAGGTTTCATCTGTAACTCTTGATGGGGTAATGCTTCTTTTGAAGGAGGCGGTGCATAATCTGAGATTTCTCCTAAACTTACACACTTTCTGGAACAGCCAATGGAAGCTGTGATCCAGAGAGCCTTTGACCAGCTTCAGAGTATCTGCCAGTGGCACCCCTCCTCGACCAGGAGATACTGAAGGCAGTAACTCACACCTTTGTCATCTCTCAGATTACTGCAATTCACTTTACAAGTGCTGCCATTAAAGATGACTCAGAAGCACAGAAAGCATTAGCCAGTTTAGCAGAATAACACCTGTTGTGCAGGAGCTGCAGTGTTTGCCAATATACTTCTGGGTCCAACTTTGGTGATTACTTACAAAGCTCTTCACATCTTATTACTCTTCACACCCTTATTACTTTCAGCACCATCTTCTTCATGTTGAATCTGACTTACACAATCTAAAAGGGAGATGTGCCAGGTACCCACACTGAAAGAAATCAAGATGCCTGGGACCCAAAGATTGATTCTCAGAAATCTTGTACCTCAAGATTAAAAGTGCCCCTAACCTGATGACGAAAATGATAAAAACAGTCGTTTAACTTTTTAAAATGTCTTTATATTATGAAAATGAGAAGATGGAGCCACATACTTCTATGTGGTCTAGATTTAATAATATTTTAAAGGTTTGAGCTGTTCAATATTAATACTACGTGGCACTTTTCTCTTTTTTAAAATTGTACTTCATTTTATTCAGTATTATGCATATTTTTTTAAAAAAATTATCTGATTGTATCATCACTGTCTATTTTATTCTATGTCACTAAACATTAAAAAGCAAACAGAACCCAGTCTTTAAGAGAACATTTGTACTTATTTGACAGCAGCTACAGTTATTTATAATTTTTAATAGTTTTATTGCTTATTGATTCTATGAATGATTTATTTTATTGATGTTTTCTCTCATAAGTTGTAAGACATCCATAATCAAAAGATTAGCAGCATATACAAAATTTTGATAAATAATTAAATATAAATAAGTTAAACAAACGTCAAACAGAAAATGCCGGTCCCATTAGATCTGGCAGAGAGGGCATGCTTCGGGTCCCATCTGCTGGGGAACTCCACTTGGCGGGTCCAAGGAGGCAGGCCTTCTCTGCCATGGCGCCCGCCTTATGGACATTCTCCCCCCCCCCCAAGTGAGGTTAGCTCCATCCCTTTTAATGTTCCGTAAGTCCCTCAAGACATGGTTTTGTCATCAGGCCTGGGGGTCCCAGGGGACTGGGGATATTTTAAGATGGCTCTAGCATTGTGCTTAATCTACTATCTCCTGAACCCAATGGTTGTATTTTTAATAATGGTAAAGGTAAAGGTTCCCTCCACACATTTGTGCAGTCGTGTCCAACTCTAGGGGCCGGTGCTCATCTCCATTTGTTAGCCGAAGAGCCAGCGTTGTCCAAAGACACTTCCACAGTCATGTGGCTGGCATGACGCACGCGGAACGCTGTTACCTACCCACCAAAGTGGTACCTATTAATCTACTTGCATTTGCATGCTTTCGAATTGCTAGGTTGGCAAGAGCTGGGGCAAGTGCAGGAGCTCACTCCGTCACGCGGGACTAGGGATTCGAACCTCTGAACTGGCAATCTTCCAATCGACAAGCCTGGCGTCTTACCTGCTGAGCCACCACGCCCCCTTTAATAATGACTGTTGTTTTAATAATTGGTTTTATATATTTATCGTTTTATTTTAACAGTTGTACGCTGCCCAGAGTCACTTCAAGTGAGATGGGCGGCCATATAAATTTACTAAATAAATAAATAAATTGGAGATCATTCTCCCTTGTAAAAAATCCACCTGAGAGAAGCTCACTTTCCTTAATGTTTGTTTTTCCTGTCTTCTCAACTCATTATCTGCATTGATATGTCAGCAACTTTTCTTTAACTCTTTCAATGTCAAATCTCTTGAAATGGCATTTCCCCACATTCACTACAACAGTCTGCCTCTATTGCATTCATACATAGCTTTATGGAAGAGATGCAAAACCGCTCATAGTTCATTTTATATGTGAACCAAGTGAAGATACACAAATTATTCACAGTATCACTATTACTACTCTCTTGTAACATCTGACGTTGCTTTCAGGGAATGCTATATTGAATCATGAGACAAAAGTAGTTCCTGGGGAGATATTTTTTAATACTATTACCAGAAAAGCTGCCTCTGAATATTCGTACAAAATTAGAGCAATATAAAAATATAGATTCTTTAAACCTGAGAGGAAGATTATGACAACCTATTTATAGGTACAACCCCTCATTCTGCATAACAGCTTCTACTTTTAGCTATAAACCATAAATCCAGCTATCTCATATGATACTGGAAGAGCCGATTTCAGATCCCCTGCAGATCAGGCAAAATCTAGTTGAATTACTATCAGTTCATAATAATATTGTGATGTTGGAGGAAAAAGATGGAGCAGAGGAAGACAGCAGGCAACTCACTTGCTTGTTCTTCACCCCAGCAAGCCCAGAACTAATTCAGATCCGATTAGGAGTGCTTGTTCAATATTCAAAATGTAGAACACAGAGGTTGCTGAACCAGCACCTTGAAAAGTTAATTAAATGTCAGGTTTCTTTTTAACAGATACTCCATCACTTGCTGATTGCTTTGACTGTTTCACAAGATGAAGTTTTTTAACTCTGCACATTGGGAAATGCTCTTTTTCCACTCCCTAGAGCAAAGAGCACAGCATGACAAGGTACATAATAAGGCTGTACCCTACCACCACATGTTCTACTTTTACAAAAAAAGCTATCGCTGAAAATTCCAGAGATAATACCTATTTCTTTAAGAGCGTGGAAATTGTCTCTCATTTTTAAAAAAGCAGCCATTATTCCCAATTATGATAACAGACAGTATAAACATTTCATGTTTTGGTTAAAATAATTTGATACTAGACGAAGGTATATTTCTGTTTTGCATACTGTAACAGTTTTACTATGCTAGTTCTGGACATTTTGTGTGTGCACATGCACATACAGTACATACTGTATAGAGAGGATAAGATAGTTAATATGAAGGCAAGGAATAGGAGAGAACATTATCAAACAAATATATTTTTTTTAAATGTGATTTATGGTCAAAGGCGAAAAATAAAATAATACAGCATAAACCAATAAAACAAGAGAGTAAGACTAGTTACTGTCCAAAATAGAGTGTGGTCAGCAAGAATAGGCTACCTACCATCCACACAGAATAATGGAATTATAAGGCCATGCAGGCCATCAAGTCCACTTCACTAATCAGTGAGGAAAATTTGTTAAGCATTCTTACCATTTCTTCACCCAAGTCATTAATACAAACATTGAAAAATATAGAACTCTGGACTGAAACTTGTGGCACATTTATTTGAAGATGAACTATTGAACCAGAATTGGTTTTTTTTTTAACCAACTATGCATCCAGTTGATTGTCATGCTACCCAGCCCTCAATAAGCTTGTTAATTAGATGGAGAACTTTCTCAAATGCTTTGCTGAAATTAAGATATATTACTGTATAAGATTCACCCAATCTCCTAAGGAGGTTATCTCTTCAGAAAACAAGACAGTGTTAATCTAGTAAGAATTGTGCTTCACAGTTCCATGCTGATGTCTTGTAATTATGGCATTGTTTTCAATGTGCTTACTGATCAATGTCTTTATGTTCCACTCTAGAATCTTCCCAGATATGGATATCAGATTCATTTGTCTGTAGTCCCCTGCATCCTCCTTTTTCCCCTTTGTGAGCATAAGAACATTTACTTTTCTCCAGTAATCTTGTCTTTAAAGATCAACATAACCTTAATACAATTATTTTTGACTATCATAGCAATTTGGGGGGGAAATGGGCCTAATAACTTCTGTAACATTTTTTCTTTATAGGTAAATTGTTCTTTCTGATAGTTAAATTAATTTTATTCTCCAGTTCAGGCTACCACAATTTTTATTACCCTTATATTAGAAAGTGTGATCTCCATGCGCGTGTATGCAATTGCTGATGCATATGCTTTTTTTGACTTCCGCAAGCTCAGCCCCAGTCATGGCATTGTAAAGAAATGCAAAGGAGCTGTTGCAGTATCATCTACAAGTAGGCCAGGTAGTTCATGAAGGCAGGCCAAGGAGAGGGACAGAATGTAGTCATCTGGGGAGAGCATGGGCAGTGCATCACAGGCAGCTTGAGGCTAGTGAGTTGAAGCATCCAAAATACCTTATGCCTTAAGAAGCAGTAACATGAGAATAAAGCTGGGGGCCATTCTCCAAAGAAGGGTCCCCCTCTGCAAAGGACAGTATGACCCCAACAGTACAGACTCCAAATGATAGGGGGAAGATCAACATCCTAAAATGAAAACTGTTTGGGCCCAAAAACAACATCTGCAAGTTCTGAGCAAAATGGGAGCTGGTGCCACAGGACGTACTGATGATGCGAAAAGACCCAAATTCACCTACCCAGGAATCTGAAGAGGAATCAGATTACAGTGATTACAAAAAGAGCATAGAGCAGGGCTTTCCAAAATGTTCCCATTGGCGACACACTAATGGCAGCGCGCAAAAACCTGGAAGCACTGCCGCTGCGGGGCTTCCAGGTTTGTGCACGCAGCGGCGGCGATGCTTCCGGGTTTGTGCGTGGTGGCGGTGGCGGTGCTTCCGGGTTTCCGCCCACCGCAGTGGTGGCGGCGCTTCCGGGTTTCCACCCACTGCCGCCGCCACAGCGCTTTCAGGTTTTCGCGCACCACCGCCGCCGCGGCACTTTCGGTTTTTTGTGCGCTGCAGCGGCAGTGGTGTCGTGGTATGCCACATGAAAACCTGGAAGCGCTGATGACCCCCCGCCGCCACGCACGGTACTGCACACAGCAGCAGCAGCGCGCCATCAGCGCTTCCGGGTTTTCACATGACACACCTGGGCCTCGCAGGCGACACAGTACTGTGGCGCGACACACAGTTTGGAAAGCTATGGCATAGAGTGATAATGATGTTAGTGATAATACAGATGCTGATGAAGATAATAGGATAAAACTAACAGTGATGCATCAGGAAGTAGTATTGAAGAAACTGCAGGCCAGCCTTCTTCAAGGCCTGATTTAACAAAAGGTAAATGCTGATGCTTAGCAAAATGCAATAAACTGTTCATGTCTGTATCAAAAAAGAGAGAGGGGGAGCTAGTGCAGTGTAGTAGTTAAGGTATTGTAATAGGAGCAGGGAGAAGCTAACTGGGCAACTTTGGGCCAGTCACTCTCTCTCAGCCCAGTCAATCTCACAGGGTTGTTGTTGTTGTTGTAGGGAAAAATAGGAAGAGGGAACACTACATACATTGCCTTGAGCTCCTGTACAAATGAGTTGGATATAAATCTAATAAAACAGAAAATAATTTAAAATGTTAGCATTCAAATATATATTTAAACCTTAATTTTTGTAGTAGATTCTAGCTGCTATCAGAAAGTTTTGGCTAAGTATTTGTCATTTTATGACCATAGTACTTTAGTGCTTTACTGTGTTTCTCATCAGTCTCATCCACTTAAAGAAAGCATTTAGCAGTTCCAATGGAAATTTGTACTCCTACTATTCTACCTTAGCTAGACCATATACTGTATATCAGATGATCACTCATGCTTCCCTTATTTGCACATTTTTTGAATGCCTACTATTTTAATTTTAAGAACAACAAGTTGTTAAATTGCCATGTTTTAAGGCTTGTTCACTCATAACTATCCCTTTATTGAGTATCCCTTTATTGACTATCCCTTTATAACATCAAGTGATAAGATTCATGTGTGAAGTTGCCATTATAGATAAAACCATCACAGAGAGAAAGTTTATATCACCTCAAATGCAGTATCTTTTACTATAAACAATTTATACGGTCACCTGTGAGTCACTGTGGCAACGGCAGTGATTCTCACATGCACGTAAGTGTGTTTGACAATGCATAAGAGAGAGAGAAGAAAGCAGGAGGACTGAACAAAATGTTTGAAAGGCGTCCTTTACAAAGCATGTTAGTGTGAGCAAAGCCCTCTTCCCTGAAATGTTAAGTAGGCACATCCTTTTGGAAATCTTGTGTAATTATCTAAAGCCTGTCCCCAGATGTTTGTATGTACTTCTTGCACTTCTGCTAAGACTGTGAAACAAAACAACTGGGCATAGACACACGAACAACCAGGAACATCCCTCAAAACACCTTTGCAAGCCTCCCGAAAGATACAGCTGTTTGCTTTGGGGAGAGCTTTGCTCTCACTAACGTACTTTGTGAAGTACCACTTTTGAATCATTTGCACATCCCTAGAAAGCTATCAAATCTAATTATGGGGTTCTCTGATTCTAATGTCATGTATGTGAATTTCTTCCCTCACATGTTTGCAAGTGGTATCTGTTCTGTTGGCAGACAGACATAGTTGGATACAACCCTAAATCTGCTCACTAAAACTGATTCCCTGCTTTTTATAGCATCTTCCCTAAGAGTTCCAGAGAGCTCAAAAGCTTGTATGCTCTGTTCAGACCTTTGATTAATCTTAATATGGATTAGAATCAACTATAAATTTGTTTTATGGATTAACAAAGCTGTAACAGTTTTTATGTCTATATTCTATCTATTTCATAAGGAAAATAATCCAGCAGAATTATTAAAAAGAGAGAAGGCCATGATTTGTACCATGATTTGTCCTGAACCTTTCGATAAAAAAAGTAAAATATATTGTTGGATAGAACTCTTCCTTTCTCAGATACATATCAGAGGACAAATGTTTGAAACGGAAGCAGCTTTCCTATACACATATGTATACAACAGAGATGTTCAGATTCTCTTCTCTCACCCCTAAGTAGTTTTCTAGGTTTGGAGTGAGGAAGCAGTTCTCCATAAATGCTATATCTCAGAGGTTAAGTGCTGAAGGGTGAAAGACAGCATTAATGTAGACATCCTCTTTGTTAAAACATTTTATTCCTATTTAATGGAATACTGAAAAGATTTAATGGAGATAAAATAGCTAAGCTTCAAGAAGAGCTAGGATGCTAAATTCATGCAGGATGACAATGTTCAGCAGTTAATTAGACACCATTAACCTGTTTTAACAGGTGACATAAGTGGGATAAATGTAGGCAAATGCCCTTGAAGTTCTTTAATATCTGCAGCCCACAAAGGAACCTAGTTATTCTTTTTTCTTGTACCTATAGTATATGTAGCTGAACACTGCAAGTCAGCCTACTGTAAAGGTATATAACAGAAAATGAATGTATTTCAGACTGTTGAGGAAGAGAAGAAAAAATAATATATTATGATGAATACTGGATAAAAGGGCATGAACTAAAGAGACTATGAAAAAAAATTACTAGGCATAAGTAGTAAGATAATCATACTAAACCTTTCAAGGTGCTAACTTTGTTTTCCTGAAACTTGTTTCTTAAGAACTAATTATTTATTTTTAGATCTCCTAAATCCAAAATGGATTTCAGGACAGCTTCTAAGCAAGAGAAATAAAAGATACACACTTACTATCAATTCCAAATATTAAGTGCAAAATATGAACCTGATGTAATATACCTTTAGGCAATTCAGCACCAGCAACCTTCTAGGGAAATGTGTGTAAATAGTATCATGTTACTTATTGCCTTGGCACAATCAAGTCCAGCATGTCATTTATGACTGGATATGCTGAAAACACAATCAAATAGCACATTCAGTTCAAATGAAGGAAAAGAAAGTAGAATAAGGCAAATAATCCATAAGGTTAAAATTAACTAAGCAAGCAATGCGCAGATGAGTTCTGAGAAAAGCAAAAAGATCTATTAAGGTGATTTTCCTACACAGCAGTCAGACTGATGTTAGTCTGATGGAGAAGGAGAAATCCAAACATACCTCAGCAACAAAGTCACACTCTCCTCCAGTTCTGTTACATACTGATATTCTCTGATCCTGTTTGTACAACATACTTACTCAATCAGCTATTAATGAAGTCCAATCTCCTTACTGGATTTCTGGTGGCACTCAGCCACACTGAATGGGACAGAATCACAATTTTAGGAAAACAGGAGCCCCAGCTATTTTCTCCAATCTTGCCTGTATCCAATGAGAAACAGAGGAATACAGGCAAGCTTCATGACATCACCAGTCTCTTTTGCATTGATTATACAGGGATTAGTGGTGTGAAAAGGAGATGAAAAGAGCAATGGGGAGGAGGAAAACAGGCAAGGCTCAGTGCCCCAATTTACACAAAAGCTTACAACTTTCTCTGGTTGTCTATCCCTGCTGTTTTCTTCCCTTGCAGCAACACCCTCCCACTCCACAACACAACACCCATTTTCTAGTTCCTGCTTAGAGGATAGAAGACCAGCTATAATGAAAAGATTCCCTCTCCCTGGCCAACTAACCCTAACAACTAGCCCTTGCCCTTGATGTGTAACTCATAAGAAAGAAAAATGATCACAGTCCTTGCAAGGAAAACAAAACCAATAAGGAGACGGAAAGTAACAGAAAAGGAGATAAGCCTTGGCATATAGCAACTCAAGAGAGGGAGAAAGGGGAGATGACAAGAATAACTTTAAGTAGTTTAGGCATCCTTTCTCAACTTTTTGACCCTGGAGGAACCCTTGAAATGTTTTTCAGGCCTTGGTGAACCCCTGCACGTTCAGGTTCAAATATAGGCCACAAGTTAGAAAATTATTATATTTGTTCATGTGTAGGCCTGTATATATGCATTATATATGCTTAAACTAAAAATAAAGAATGAAACTTACCTCTTTTATGTTAAGTTGCCCGAATTTGAAATATTTTTTTTAATAAATCGTGATCTCCCAGGGAACCTCTAGTTCAGAGTTTTGGCATAAGAGCCTCTGCTGAGGTTTTTCTCATTGGAAGTAACTACAAAGAGTCTCACTGGGGTGGGTAAAGTGGGTGCTTGGTTGAATCCTGCAGCCAAACATTGTTAAAGGATTGATCAGCAGCTATTAGAACTTGACTTTTCCTATGTCCCCAACTCTCTCTTAGAAGACTGAATAAATGGGGCTGGGCAACTGCTTCTCTCTGAATGGACTACAATATTTGCATGACATTGCTGAAAAGTGCATGGCATTTAACCCCAACAAAATCCCAGGACTATTTTGAGTTAAAGCTGTCCATCTCTAATTTAATCTATAGCTGACTGGATTTAGGTGTTCACATGACACAATGGCCCCTCCCATGACCAATTAAGCAAGTAGTGCAAACAAAACTTTTGTTTATACTACACAAATTATCTATAACCATTACAAGGCAAATTGAATGAATACAGATGGGGCATAACTCCAAGTGCCACTGGAACAAAGACTACCAGGGCTGTAACTATACTGGAAGGTGTACATATTTCTGTGCAATGTTTGCCCCCTTCTGACTAAATTTAGAATAGTATTCCCATTTCATTTCTTTCCTCTATCCCTTCTCCATTTAAAGTTCCACACTTCTAGTGAGGTTTTGCTTTAAAAAAAGAAAACCAAAAGCCTAATGCACCAGTTAATTGTTGTTGTTCAGTTGTTTAGTCGTGTCCAACTCTTCGTGACCTCATGGACCATAGCACACCAGGCCTTCCTGTCCTCCACTGTCACCCGGAGTTTATTCAAATTCATGTTCATTACATCGGTGATGCTATCTAACCATCTCATCCTCTGCCATCCCCTTCTCCTTTTGCCTTCAATCTTTCCCAGCATCAGGGTCTTTTCCAGTGAGTCCTCTCTTCGCATTAGGTGGCCAAAGTATTTGAGCTTCAGCTTCAGCATCTGCACCAGTTAATAGGGATCACACAAATAGAAAGAAATCTCATGTTTGCTAAATATTTATCCATGTCACTATTCAGTCCACAATTCTTGTTCAGTTTTAAGAACCTACACATTACAGGTTTGCATTCAGTGAGTGATTGGAATGATATGGTCAGTACACTCTGCAAATTTTTAAAAATGACTTTTAGCTGCACTTCTGAATACTGAAGACTTGACAGAACTCCACAACAAGCAGCGTTGTACTCAAGGAGTCATATTACTTTGAACATTTCCAGAAATGAAAAGCAATGAAATATGTTCACAGAAATACACTGCTTGACTTTTTACTTCTGGAGAGTAACAAATAAAAATGTCCCCAGTGCTGCCAGTTATGAGCTCTGCAGGAAGTCAGTAAGTAGAATATCAAAGGTATTGTAGGTCCAAATGCAGGAGACCCATTGCAGCTGAAGGGGATGTTTCCAAATGGAAGTGAACATACTTCCTAGCCTAAGCTGCTTCTCTTTTATGAATGACCTGCAAAAGGAAAGCTCCTTGAAGATGCCCTCTTGCTAGAAGAACAGAAAGGAAAAGAGAGTACTGATGTTCACAGAAATTCTATTTTTGAAGAGAGGATTCATCAAAGGAAAAGCAGACCCAGTTGCTAGGCTTGTCATATTAAAAATCTCTGCTTCTGAACAAAGCTACTGAAAATATTAGGCGTATGCACTGATAGCCCCCGACTCAAGGAATGGAAAAAAGACAGTTTTATCTCTAAGGCATAAACTACAATAGAACAATTTGCAAGGCCGAAGTTTTCAACTGTCATGATAAAGAACCTGGACAGTACCTTGCTGTAGATTCAAACTAAAGAATTAGGGCAGGATTCCCAATACCTAAGAACAGGGACTCTGCACTTAATCTACTTTCTAATACTCTACAGAAAATTTATTATTTTGGCATATACTGTACATGGATTTCCATTTCTACTTATAAACTTCGTATCTGCCAAAATTTCAAATGTCTGGCCATTATATACTTTTTTTGTTGTTTTAAAAATGAATCAAAAGAGTAAATGATAGGGTTTTTTTAAGAAAAAGTACTTCAATTAGCAAAACTAGAGATTTATATTGCAGTACCCTGACAGTGCTGTCTAAACTGTGCAAGGTTTCTTGAAGTATCTCTTTTTACTACAATTGCTTTGAGTTTGGGGATAGAAATTAGCATCATAGTTGGGCAATTTTTTCCCCAAAAAGATGTATTCGTGATTTTAATTTGTATTAAAAAAGAAAAAGAAACAAACAGAAAGGAAATTTCATTTTTGGGTGGGATTATCATAAAAGTATGAAAGGCTGAGTCTTTTTGGCTTTGCCCTAATTATACCAGAGCGGTATCACCCAACAGGGCAATGTGTTACAGTCTTTCCAACAAAAATTGTAATCTATTTGAATACTTTGTTGTTTATTCATTCAGTCGCTTCCAACTCTTCGTGACTTCATGGACCAGCCCACGCCAGAGCTTCCTGTCGGCCATCATCACCCCCAGCTCCCCCACGGTCGAGTCCGTCACCTCCAGAATATCATCCATCCATCTTGCCCTTGGTCGGCCCCTCTTCCTTTTGCCTTCCACTTTCCCTAGCATCAGCTTCTTCTCCAGGGTATCCTGTCTTCTCATTATGTGGCCAAAGTACTTCAGTTTTGCCTTTAATATCATTCCCTCAAGTGAGCAGTCTGGCTTTATTTCCTGGAGTATGGACTGGTTTGATCTTCTTGCAGTCCAAGGCACTCTCAGAATTTTCCTCCAACACCACAGTTCAAAAGCATCTATCTTCCTTCGCTCAGCCTTCCTTATGGTCCAGCTCTCGCAGCCATAGATTACTACAGGGAATACTACCATTCCTAAAATCTTGGGAAGGGAATGCTGATTACAAAATTCAGTGAAGTAAAATGCAAAGCAACAGATGAGAGCCAGGATGGTATGTGGACTGTTAAGCTGTTGGACTACTAATGGGGTGGGCCAGGTTCCGATCCACGCTCAGTTGTGGAAACTCTCTAGTTGGCTTTCTGCCAGTCACTTTCTCTCAGCCCAATCTACCCCATAGGGTTGTTTTGGAAAAAAATAGGAGGAAGAATGGCAGCATATGCCACCTTGAGCTCCTGAAAAAATGGTGGAATATAATTGTAACAGATAAATATACTGATAAATAGAGATAAAAAGCAAACTCCTGTAGAAACAAATGCCAAATAGTATTCCTAAAAAGCTATTAACTAGAAGGGTTTCTTATTTCTCTTAAGTATGGTCAATATGGTCTCAATATGGTCTCAATATCCTCATATAAAGCTATAATTTCATTATTATTATTATTATTATTATTATTATTATTATTATTATTTAAACTTGTATGCCACTGACTCCCAATGATGCTGGGCAGCTCACAACAATCAAACAAAGAAATTACAATAAAACCAATAGAAGATAAAAAGATGGCAAGAATGACAGACCGGATGGAATGAAGCAAGGGGTCTCCCTCTCCCTTGCCAAAGGCCTGGGTGAATTTGGCATAGTTTGGCTATTTCAGTTATCTAACAATTGTGAAAGACAGATATTACAAGATATAAAAATTACAAAAATGCAGGATGAATCACATTCTTTAATAGGTTAGGAAATGTTAACCTAATCCTTCCTAAACTTTTATGGAGAGGCACACTGTCAGAATTATGCCTCTATTTGTAATCCATATTTGCATGCTACTTCCTATAGCTTGACTCCACCTTGACAATCAGTACTCTTAGCCTGGAAATTTAGTTGATTAATCTTTTCTTATTGCTATATGGAAAACAATGCCCTTTAAAAAAAAATAGATCAAGAATATTTGTCAAATACTATTCCTTCAGGGTTTCTTAATAGAAATCAGAAAAGAGAAACACAAAAGCAAATTGTCTATAGTCATCACTGCACTTTTAGGAGCACCTTAAGATGATAATATCCCTTTTGCCTGACTTGCAAAGCCAACCAGCCTGGCAATGACAGTGAAGGAGAAGAGGACAGGAACCAGTTAACATTCCTGAAACATCTACTCTATAAAAATAAACCCACAGACTGCAGCTTTACCGCCATCTTGATGTCCTTGATGAGTGCTGATGGTGTGGAGGCGGCTAGCACCAGAACAGCCCAAGAGAAGGAATGAGAGGCCAATGGAGATTTATGTGAAGAGAGTGAGATGGACAAGGTAAAATTGTCAGGAGGAGTTGTTAGAAAGTAAAATATATTGTGACAATTCCACTCCTGCCGTTCATCAATAAACTGACAGATCATTTAGTGTCAATTAGGTGTGATAGATGGACAAGTCCCCATGATCCCAGGCCAAAATTAATAGCTGGGAGGGAGAGGGTGATTGAAAATGACGTCTGACATTGAGAAGAAAGTCCTGAAGGTCCCCAAGGGGCCATTACTTGCCTCATTCCCTTGCAGATCAATGCAGGAACAAACCCAAAAACTGACACTTCAAGCCAAAAGTTAACCAGACTTCCTTTTTCTCAAGTTTTGCTTCCTCACGCTGCTACCTATTCCCTCTCTTTTCCCCCATCCACCCAGTGAACAGAGCAACAGGTAGCAATGAAAAGTCCAGAAAACTCTCTTTAAACATTTAAGAGTTTAAATTTAACAATTAAGAATCAGACTTTATAGATATGCCACAACAAACCAGTTCAACCATTCAACCATTTATTGTCTTTTCCCATTTAAAGAACTGGATGGAGAAACTCTGTATGAACCAGCTTGTATTCATATGGAGAATTTTCCTCATACTTCTTTATATTGAAAGATCCTGTGTGGTTAAAAAATTTAAGCAAATATCCAAGTTGCACAGATGACATAATCCTTACACGGGCAACGAAACCTTTTGTTTCCATTATACCTTCAAGGTCTTTTAATATACAGAAGATACAAGAGTACTGTTTTTATAAGCAATTAATTATTTGTGTTCAGAACCTAAATTATGTTAAAGTTATAGGATGGACAATAATAAAAATGAGAATTTGCACTATTAAAATCTAGTCAATTTATCACAGCCCTTAAACAGAGAGCTCAGTCTCCAGGGATTATACTTCCGGTTCTTAGATATCAGCTTTACATGATAAACTCTTTTCTTCAGTGCTTTCATCCTCAATACCTTCTACCTCCAGAAACTGAAATTACTAATCACACTCCAAATAGATGTTGTTCTCACTTATGACTTGAATATATTCCATAAATAGCTGAGTTTGGCTAATCCCCAAAAGGTAAGCAGTAGTTGTGCTCGGTTACTACTGGGAGACACCAGGAAATATCAGGGTGTAAACTAGACTAAGATAAAAAAAAAAAACTGGAAGAAGGCAGCAACAAACCATTCTATACCATTGTCAAGGAAACCACATGGATGTGTTTATGCAGTCACCAGCCTTGAATGTGAGAGTCTTTACCTTTGTAGAAGATAACTGTACTCCACAGTCCTGCCATTTAATATTTTACAGTACATCAAATCATACATATGCTTTGATTATACTTCACTTTAAAGACCGATTTATAGTGTCAGAACACATTCATATGTTGCCAAGCCTGATCATCTGTTCCAAGGCAGGTTTCTACACAAGCTTCCACTCTAAAATATAATTGAAAGAAATATTGTAGTATTCTCCTCTAGAAACATTCATCTTCAGCATCAAACACAAGTACTGAATACACACACACACACAAGCAATTGAATGGTCATTGTGCATATTAATTGTGGTAGCTGACTGTATTGCCAAGTGTCCAAGCAGTGATCAGATGCTCAGGCAATTGGTTCTTTTAGATCCAGAGATAATAACACACCAGTGGATAAAGAAACTTGAGCTTTATTATAAACTTAAGCAAACAAAGTTAAACAGAAACACAATTTAAACAGATTACACAAAGCATAACAAGCATAGCATACAGAAAGAAATCATACATACCAAACACGTTAACCCTATTCCCTTTAGCTGCTAGGAGCCTCCTGACCAAAGCAGAAGGAATACCCCTTAGGATGGCACAATGTTCCACAGCATCCAGCACGCAGGATCTGTGCAGAAGCTCCCCAACTCAAAAGACAATCCCAAGGTTTTTATCAAAGCCTGGCTCCCAAATCCCATGACCAGGCCCAGCCTGACCTTGACTGGGATTCCTCCTGGGGCCTGGAACCTGTCCATGACATCATTCCCAGAGCCTGGGAAGCTATCAGATAAGCCAGTGCCCAAGCATAAACAATTTCTTATCATCCCCCCCATTCCAAGCTGCTAGAGGGGCAGCTGGAGGAGTGAACTTAGGTTTAAACTTAACAAGCTGGGGTTTTTCTCTCCCCCCACTTTAAACAAAGTTATGTTCTGGAGGGCTGTTGGAGGAGTGGGCGTATGCTTCTTTCCCCCCTCCCATGCCAAACAGAAATAAAAACAAGCCAGTTAAACATCAGTATAACTCAAAATATACTCTAATCTCCTAGGTGTAAGGGAGAAAATCAAAACATGTCACTTAACTCCTCGAGATACAAAGGTCTTCCGCATGTTGCCACTACACTGACAGAGCAAGTCCTTATTTCTCAATTCATGTTGCATGTTGTTCCTCCTAGGGGACTAGCATCATCTCATGGTGGGAGACCTCAGTCACTTCCATTACCCTGAGAGTGAAGCTGGAAGAAGCTTGCTGGAAGGGTTGCAAAGGAAGAGGTGAAGCTAAGAGTAATCCACAGCGGGAATGAAGCAGATTAAGGCTCTGTAGGTATGAAGGAAATCACATAACCCACAAGAAGGAACTCCAAAATCAACCTCAATGGCAAGCTGGAAACAACTGAAACATTAAATACGACAAATCTTCAGGGTTGGAAGACACTTGCCGGGAAAGAATACTGAATATTGAATGTTCATGAGTAGATTTAGTAGTGATGACATCCCCAGACCAAAACTATAAGGAAGCATAGTCACTGATTTATCAGTACTGAAAGAGGAATTCTTCATTTTATAAGGACACAAACAATTGGAACATGGAATGTGAGAACCACAAACCATGGAAAAACCTACAATTGTTGAAGATGAAATGCAGCATACAAAATTGGATGTTTTGGGAATAAGTGAACTCAGATTAGACAGAATGGGGCGTTTTAAATCAGATGATTACATGATATATGATCAGGTCATAAGATCATACAAAGGAATAGAATGACAGTAATATTAAAAAAAACAGTAAGTAAGTGTTTGGCTATAATATCCATTAGAATCAGTGGATATTCAATGAACATTGATGTTATATAAACATATGTCTCTACCACAGATACAAGATAGATATCTATATTTGGAAGACACTGTAGAATTCAGTGGTAACATCTAGAAAGGATGTAGTAAAACTAATACCTGACTGGCATGCAAAAGATGGAGAAACAGAGGAACCTGGAATTTTAGGAAGATTTGGACTGAATAAACACAATCATGCAGGACACAGCTTAACAAAGTTTTCCGAACACAATTATTTTGCTAACACAAACATAAATAGTACATATGGACATCAGTAGATGGACAACATCAGAATTAAACTGACTACATAATATGGGACAGAAGATAGAAAAAGGAATCCAGTCAGCATGGATACATCCAAGTGCAGACTATGGAACCTCATAAATTATTAGTGTCAAGTATATGGATTAAACTCAAAGCACCAGCCAGATTTGACCTGGATTACATACAGTAAGATTAGAAGACCAGTGTAAGGAACAGATTCAGTACACTTAACTTATATGAAAGAGAATCTGAGGAGTTCTGAGAAGAGATGAAAGAAATTGGGATAACTGAAACAGAAAAAATACTTCCAAAATTTCAAAGAGAAAAAGATCCAAGTGGCTTTCAGAATAAGTTATTATAAAAGCCAAGAAAGATGGATGATGAAAGCCTTGAGCAACTAGAAAGACATATGAGGACTAAAGGCCAACTTTCAACATCAAGCAAGAAAGGACAAGGAAAAATATCTCAATCAAAAATGTCAACAAATAGAGATAAATAATAAGGATATGTTTTTAAGATTAGAGAAAAATTTAAAATCACAAGAAGCTAAGCTACGAGCATTCAAAAGAGTTACAGATGAGATATAATAGCAGCAAAGAAGGTGAAAAGAAGGTGGAAAAATATACTGAAACACTTTACAAATAGGATTTCAAATGGCAGAAACGTATGTAGAGAAAGTATAGTTAAGAACCAGCTCCGCTAGAAAGTAAGGTATGAGAGGCAAAGACCAGCTGTCAGATAGGAAAGCACCAGGCACAAATGAAATACTTACTGAACTGTTTAAAGCTCTACTCTATGTCAACAAGTATGGAGTAAGTTTGTGGCCTAGAGATTGGAAAAGATCAGTGCAAATGACTATACTGAAAAATATAGATGGCAAGAGAATATGCATATTACCGAACCATTAGACCAGGTGTGTCCAACCCGTGGGCCACGGGCCACATGCGGCCCCAAAAAATCGTAAACTTTTAACATTATTTTGTGATTTTTTGGTTGCTGTTCTCTCTTCTGTTTTGCAGCCAGGCCCACACCAAAAATAGACAATCCTGGTACATTTGAGACAGTAACAAAGCTCAGGGTCAGGGCTTTCCAAAGTTTTCCTGTGGTGACACTCCAACCGCCGTTGGTGTGTCGCCACGGGAAAACCCAGAAGTGCTGCCGTTGCAGCAGCGCACAAAAACCCAGAAGCACTGCTGCCGCTTTCAGTTTTTGCACGCCGCCGTTGGTGTATTTCCGCGGGAAAACCGGGAAGCGCTGATGATGATCAGCGCTTCTGGGTTGTGTGGCAACACACCAGACTGTGTGTGGCCACACACTTTTGTGGAAAGCTCTGCTCAGGATAGTTACATGGCCTGTGTAGAGCATCCGCTTCTCCTCTCGGCTTCCCACGCAGGCAGGCAGCGGCCTTCTGCCGGTTTGCGAGCAGCCGCCGAAGTCAGTTTTGCAACTTGACTTGCAAGCCAAGTGGAGTCTGCCACTCTACCATTAATGCATCTGTAGTTAGTAGGCGAAGATTGGCAGAGGCTGCCGCTTGGAGCAGAGCCGAGATGCTGAGCGGGAAGGGGAGGCCGCCAGCAGCTCTGGCAGAAAAACGTGCCGTTAGCAGCAGTCGCCAATGGGTGATGGTTCTCCCAGGTAAAAGCTGACAAGCACCTTGAGAACTCACTGAGAATTGCAACCACTTTCATTGAACCAGACATTGATGCATTAGTTTCACAAAAACAAGGTCAAATATCCCACTATTTTTATGTTGCCCTCTTTTTAAAAATTTTATAATAAAAATATAAAAAAATAAATGAAGTTTTATTACTTATATACATTAACTATATTATATATTTTATGTGTGGCCCAAGACAATTCCTCTTCACTCAATGTGGCCCAGGGAAGCCAAAAGGTTGGACACCCATGCATTAGACTAAGTCCTCATACAAGCAAAGATTTGCTTAAGATCTTAGAAAAAAGGAATAGAGCTATATATGGATAGAGAAATGCCAAATGAATAGGTAGGCTTCAGAAAACCAGAGGGACAAAATACAAAATGAATAATGCAAAGAGCATGGGAACCTACAAAGGAAATTTACCTCTGCTGTATTGTTTTCAACAAGGCCTTTGATTATGTCGATAATGCCAAAATGCTGAATCTATTAAAGCTAACAGGTGTGCAGGAACACCTGATTATTTTTTTGATAAAGCTTAACAATCAACAAGTATAGTAAAAACTGAGTTTGGAGAAAATGAATGGTCTAGAATATAGAACTGAGTGAGACATAGATGCATATTGTCCTCATATCTGCTTCACTTGTACAGTGAATATATTATATGAACGGCAGGATTGGATGAGATGACAGCTTGAATCAAAACTGGATGTCTAAACACTTACAATGTGAGATATGCAGATGACACCTCTTTGTTAGCTGAACGCACAGAAGATTTAGAAGATCTCATTATGAAAACAAAAATGGGAAGTGAAAAATATTAATATTAAATAAAAAGACAAAGATAATGTCAACCAGCTTCGTCACAATTGACCATGATGAAGTGAAGGTACTAGATAGTTTTGTTTTCCTGAGCTTAATAATAGATAAAGATGGATAGTATGTTGGAGCAGTAAAGACATTAATCCTAGGGAGGAAGACATTGACAAACTCAGAGAGGTCATGAAAGATAAGGACATTTCTATGACAAGAAAGATCAGAATAGTTAAAACACTGTTTTTCTATTCAAAATGTACATCTATGAAACAGTAAAAGAGCAAAAGAACAAGAGAAAGAAGATAAATATTTTCAAATTATGAATAGTTATTAAGAATACCATGGACTACAAGAAGAACCAGCCAATCATTCTGGATGAAATAAAGACTGATAGCTGCCTGGAAATGATAATCAGCAAACCAAAATTCATCTATTTTGAACATGTGATGCAAGCAGATGATAAAATAGAAAAAAAACTATGCTTTGGAAGGTTGAAGAAAAAGAAATAGAAGACAACAGAAAAGATGGATAGACTAAATCAAGATCACTGAATGTCCTTGGAAGAGCTATGCATTATCATGGGGAACAGGGTGAGATAGAGGGCATTTGTCCATACAGTCACCAGGGACTGGGCCCACTTTACTATCACAAGTGGTACAGAACATTTATCTATTTTTTCCTGTCCAGCATTTATTATAAATTGAATTATGTAGGACAACTTAATGACACATCAGCCTCTTTTGAACTTCTTTAGGATCTCTTAGTTTTAACAGATGATAGTCAAAGAAAGGTCTGTTTTGGTTGTGGTGCTATATCTTTGGAATACCCTTCTAAAAAGGTCTGCTTGGCTTCCTTGTTGTTCATAGTCAAGCATCTAAGGAAGCGATATTTCATTTTACTGTGCTATAAACTGCTCTTTAATCAGTGTATTATTATTCTTAAGTCAGTGAATATTTTACTGTTAGTTCTACTAATGTTTACAATTTTTTAAAATTATATATTGTGATTTGTTCTGCAGCCTTTATTGTAATTTATATTATAAACCATTCTGAGCCTATTTCCGGAAAGTTCAGATATGAATTTAATTATTACCAATGCTCCAACAACTATAAATTAGTGCACAAATGTTCACGCGAACTTCTTTGCTCCAATAATGATGGAATTCAGTTTAACTGCTCATGCTTTTTTCTTATTCTCTTTCTTGTGTTTTCTATGCTGCAGACGCTATTTTCAGTATTGCTTCTCTAAATTAATTATTTCTAATGAAGTCATAAAATGAGAAACAGACATTTAAGTCACCAAGTTCAAACTTTTGGTGAGTACAGAAATCCAGACTAAAGCATCCCAGAAAGATAGCTGTCCAATACTGCTTGATCATATCCAGTAGAATTATAGAACTGTAGATCATCTAGTCCAGGGGTCGGCAAACTTTTTTTGCCGGGAGCCATTTTGACATGCTCGTGCACATTTTGAAGTGCTCGAGAGCCAGGGGGCGGGGTTTGCGGGCGGGGGCCAATCGCGTGGAAGGGGGCGGGGTTTGCAGGCGGGAGCCAATCGCGTGGAAGGGGGCGGGTTTTGCGGGTGGGAGCCAATCGCGTGGAAGGGGGCGGGGGAGGTTTGGAAAAAGAAGGGAAAGAGAGGCTCGACTGCTCCAGTCGCTTCTCTTCCGGAGCCGCTCACGCTCCCAGTCCAGGCAAAGTAAAGCTGGTGGGGAATCCAGCGTAAGAGCGGGGTTTGCGGGCGGGAGCCAATTGCGCACACTTAGGGCTGTGGGGTGGAAATGTGCTGCTTTTGCACGGAGAAAAAGAGTAAGCAGAGCAGCAACGAAGAGGTTAAGGCAGGGCTTTCCAAACTTTTGCCGTTGGCGACACACCAACGGCCAGCCCACAAAAACTGGAAGCACCGGCGGCGGTGCTCCCAGGTTGTCGCTGCGGCGGCAGCGGCTGCCCCTTCGAAAGGGCAGGCTCCGGGGACCCCGAAAATGCCCTCAGTTTAGGCAGGGAGGCTGCGCGCAAGCTGCGCCAGCTGTTCTGCGGGGAGAACTTCCACCCCACTCCAGGGCAGCGTGTGCGTGCGGGGAGGGGAAGGGAGGCTTTTGCCTCCCTGCCAGAACCGAGGGCATTTTCGGGGTCCCCGGAGCCTGCCCTTTTGAAGGGGCAGCACCTCAGTTTAGGCAGGGAGGCTGCGCGCAAGCAGCGCTCAGCTGTTCTGCGGGGAAAACTTCCACCCCACTCCAGGGCAGCGTGTGCGTGCGGGGAGGGGAAGGGAGGTTTTTGCCTCCCTGCCAGAACCGAGGGCATTTTCGGGGTCCCCGGAGCCTGCCCTTTCAAAGGGGCAGCGGCAGCAGCAGCAGCAGTGCTGCCCCTTCGAAAGGGAAGACTCCGGGGACCCCGAAAATGCCCTCGGGTCCGGCAGGGAGGCAAAAATCGCGCGTGCAGGCTGCCAAGCTTCCCGACGCACAGCTGATTGGCGCGGAGAATTTCCACTCCGGGTGGCCTGGCAGCGCGCGCGCACGCGATTTTCACCTCCCTGCCAGAGCCGAGGGCATTTTCATCAGCGCTTCCGGCTTGTCACGCGACACACTTGGGGGCCCCCGACACACAGTTTGGAAAGCCCTGGGTTAAGGCGATGGGCAAGTGCCCGTCGTCAAGATGGCTGCCGGAGACGGAGGCTTCCAAACTCCCGCGAGACTGTGTGAAGCCCGTCCCCGGAGGAAAAATAGAGGCTGGGCCTAGGTTGCCAGGGGTATGCCCACAGCAACGCACACCATGCCCACTGCCGCGCCTGCCCCGCCACACTCGCTGCCGTGCCTGCCCCCGCCACGCCCGCCACGCCTGCCTGCGGAAGAGCCACACTCAAGGGGCCAAAGAGCCGCATTTGGCTCGCGAGCCGCCATTTCCGACCCTTGATCTAGTCGAACCATTTGAAATGTGCAGGAAAATTAATTAAACCATCCATGAAAGGTGGTTGTCCAGCATCTTCCTAAAAACCTCCAGAGGTGAAGAACCTACAACCAATATAGGTAGTACTGTCAGGGAGATAACTGGTGGAAAAGGAGGGGGCCCTCTCCAGGGGGACAAATGCATGCGCAGTATGGAGTCTCTTTGGTTCCCTCCTAAGAGAGTCAAGAAAGCACCGCCTTAGTTTTATGGGCCTTTTCCCTTAGCATTTGCTAATTCATTTCAGTTTAGCTGGATTCTGTCTAGCAGAGTAGAACAATAAACATTAGAGCTTCTACACTTCGTCTCAGCGTGGTTCTTCACTCTTAGTCAGGACAAGTACTGTCAATAAATTTTTTCTTATATTTTAACAAAATCTAGGTAACTGCAACTTATACCTGCTATTTCTAGTCCTAGTTTTTGTGGCCATGAAAAATAGTTCTTTTCCTTGTAGCTTCCTTTTATGTATCTGAACATGATTATCATGCCACCTCAAGATTTCTGTTCTTCAGACTGAACATCCCAAATTCCATCAGCCTATCTTCATAGAGCATGTCCTCAAGTTCCTCTATCATCTTCATTGATTTCCTCTGAACCATCTCTAACCTGTCAATATCCTTCTGGAAATGTGCCCAGAATTGGACACAGTACTCCATGTGTGGTTTCACCAATGCTGAATAGAGAGTTCACATGTTTTTTATATGATGCTTCCTCTGATGCAAGGTAGAACATCTAGCAGTTGTCTGACACTGTTGACTCATGTTCAGCTTGTGACCTCATGGACCATAGCACGCCAGGCCTTCCTGTCCTCCACTGTCTCCCGGAGTTTACTCAAATTCATGTTCATTACATTGATGACGCTATCTAACCATCTCATCCTTTGCCGTCCCCTTCTCCTTTTGCCTTCAGTCTTTCCCAGCATCAGGGTCTTTTCCAATGAGTCCTCTCTTCGCATTAGGTAGCCAAAGTATTTGAGCTTCAGCTTCAGTATCTGTCCTTCCAATGAGCAATCCAAATCATTAATGAATGTTAAATAATACTGCCTCCAAGACTGATCCTTGCATAACCCCACTATTTACTGCTCTCCAACATGACATAGAGCCATTAGAGCTGACTCTCTAAATGTAATTAGTCAAGCGGTTGTAATCCCACTTTATTGTAATGCCACCCAAACCACACTTTAACATCTTGTTAATGAGGAACCTTATCAAAAATGTTGCTGAAATCAAGTTAGATTATATCCACAGCATTCCCCTTGTCCACTAAATTAGCTACTCTGTCAAAGAAGGAGACAAAATTGTCTCACATGATTTATTTTTGACAAAGCCATACTATCTCTTAGCAATCATGACATTGTCTTCAAGTTGCTTACAAATGGCCTGCTTTATTACCAGTTCTAGCATCTTTACAGAAATTGATGTTAAGCTCACTAGTCAATGAAAAGGAGGAGTCCACCAAATCCCTAGGTAATAGGTCTTGATGCAAAACTAATCTTACTATCAGAAAGTTTTTCCTAATATTCAAGTAAAATCTGTTTTCAATTATTCCATGTTCAGCATTCAAGGATGATAGAGAAATGAATTTTTATTCTATGATGGCCCTTCAGATATCAAAAAATGCTACTGTAACATCTATCTTCTCTTTTCAGTGCTAACTACACCTAATCATTGAAAATGTCTAATTCCTAATAATCTCTCTTGCCTCCTTCCCCTCTCTAATCCATTCCAATTTGTCTAAATCCTTCTTTTTTATATAAGAATTTTATTAAGTTTCAGACAAAGATAAAAGCTACAGAAAAACAAAAAACTACAAAGAAAAAGAAAAAAAAACTAAAAAAGTGTGAAAACACAAGAGAATTTTTTTTTAGAGTTACAAAAAGAGGTGACTTCTGACTTTTAACAGCAAGGATATACAACAGTTTTCCACAATCAATCCCTTACTCTATATTAAACCAAAATCACATTATTTCTATAAATCATTCCATTGGTACATTATAAAAATCACTAAATACAGTTGCTCCATCCCCTTATATTAAAAGAAAATATATACACACACACACACTGTATGTATGTGTGTGTATGTATGTATGTATGTGTATGTATGTATGTATGTGTGTGTGTGTGTATATATATATATATATATATATATATATATATATATATATATATCCCCTAATCAACTAAATACAGTTGCTCCATCCCCTTATATTAAAAGAAATATATATATACATACACATACACACACACACACACACACTATGTGTGTGTGTGTGTGTGTGTGTGTGTGTGTGTGTGTATCCCCTAATCAACTACCCCCTCAAGGATAACATTTAATTATTTCCTTCCTACTACTATTTTACACATTCCTGCCTACTATAATAAAAATCAAACTAAAAAGCATATACATTATCTACCATTATACTTGATAATACAACAATTTTAATAATCTTAATCATGTTAAACCCAAAACCAAATAATATTTTTATACCTTAGTAATCTTTTTTTATATTTTATACTTATATTTACACGTTATGTAATATATCTTGTTTTTATTGTATTTTTATTTTTTTAGCTTTATTATAAACCACCCAGAGTCCCTCTTTTGTGGGAGATGGGTGGTGACGAAATTTTATGAATACATAAATAAATAAATCTTAATCCAAATCATTAAAAATAAATGAAATCAGCCAAACCCTAAAAGCAATCCAAATAGATATCCTTAAACCTTTATCCTACTTCAAAATAGACCAAAGCATTTACATGTCCCCACAATGCGCACAGAGCGTTTTTCTTACAGAAACCAAACAGCCCAACTGCCCCCCTCAAAAACTCTGACTTCTCTTCAGGAAACCTCCCATACATAATAACCCCTTCTTTTCCATGGCATTCCATCAGAAGATCAATTTCACTTATGGCTTGCAACTCGATATCTCCCTTTAATTTCTTCAACTTGACTATCCAATCTTCCTCCAGCATTTCAACAGAGATCTAAGAGACATTTCTGTCACTGTTAAATTCTTCAGTTCCATCCACAACATCCCCATCCAAGTGACACATTTTAAAGCTCATATTTTCCACAATGTCCTGAATGCCTTGCATAAAAACTTGGTAAGAATCAGAAAGAATCTGTTTAAAGTCTTGGTGAAAGAGAAAGTTTGCTTAAGATCCTCCATGCCTCAAGCAGTAGATTATGGCGCCCCCTAGGAGCTTAACCAGCGAAAGTCGAAGATATGAAAGAATTCCGGAATGTGTTTACACAAGTGAAAGTGATAAGCAGACAATTCCCCAGGGAAAGTAGAAGCAGAAAGCTGAAGGTTCAAAACAGACAGTTCAACATGTAGGAAAATGCTAATATCTTCAAATTTAGTACAAAAATAGTAACAGGGAAACAATGATTTACTCTCAATCTTTCTTAATATTTGGATGGAAAACAAGCCAAAAGTTAAAAATTAAAAAAAAAATTAATCCCAAAAATAACGATAAGCACCAAGAGAACCGCTTCTCCTTGCTGTAGAAAGCCTCTCTTAGGGTACATATACTTAAAAAATATATAAATTGGTTGATTTAGAAATGGGGTGGCTGGTCTTAATATCCCTTTAAGGCTACAGCGCAGCTTGGAAAATGGTGACGTCCCAGCCTCCCAGCTACTCTTACCAGTCGAGCACAAACTCCATTTGCGATCTTCTGGCTGCAAGCAGCTGTCCAGAGGACAAATGGGGTGATTCCTTTCCTTTCATTTCCTTTCCCGGAAAAACACTCCTGGGCTTCAGGAAAAACCTGCCTGAGCCTGAAAAAAATGCCACGTTGTCAGTTCTGCCCACTAAGCCCGCAGACACAGCTGTTCAGTCCGTCATGTCCCCACCGGAAGTCCAATTTGTCTAAATCCTTCTTAAATATAATGACCAGAACAAAGTTCAGTACTTGAGAGAACAAAAGAGTAGCAACTACTATTTCCCTTGATCATGGAATGTATTCTTCTATTAATGTAGCTAAAATTGTATGTGCCTTCCACAGGCATATTACATTTCTGCATCATATTCAGCTTGATTAACTACAGTTCCAAGACTTCTTTCATATATACCATTGCCAAGCTAAGTAGCCCATCATAAATTCCAAATTCAAATGGAAGCTAGTACAAACTGGTCAAGCCCCTCTGCCATTATTTCTACCCTATAGGCTGCAGTTAAGTTCATGCAGAACTCTGCAGGAGTATATCTCTAAGTGGTGGTATTCTCTTCAATAGTGGGCTATGAAAGAAAGATTAGGTCAGGGTTAGGATTGAGCTATGATATGCTATTATATGATTATATGATGCACTTTTTAGACATGCATCATTTCGCGACACACTCTTACAGCAGGGCACAAGGCAGGCACTAGGACCTGCGTGGAATCACAGCAGGTTTGGAGGCAGCAAGGCACAAGGCAGGCACTAGAACCTGCGTGGAATCCTGGCAGGGCTCAGAGGCAGCAGCAGCTGCGACACACCCAGACACTGCAGCCGACACACCAAGGTGTCCCGACACACAGTTTGGAAAGCTCTGCTGTAGTTGGAAGGCTGAAACACAGTCCTGATACTTAAATGCATAAACAATATTAACATTACAGCAAGACATAAGAGCATGCACAGAGCACATGCCAAAGCTCAACAAATCAGCTGGAACCAACACAGAATCATTTCATCTTTATCCTGAAGCTCAACATCAACAGGACAGACTAGGATTGGAAAAGCTGGGAAAAAAGCAAACCAATAACGAGCTGCACAGCAGCCCACTCACAACAGTTTGGAAAACATGAAACACTGATGAAATCAGCAAGTGTCTGGTTCAAGTGTTAACTAAACTATTCAGGGTGCTAATATGGAGGCTTGTATATTTACATGTTATAACCTTCATTGAAGGCTTTTTTTTAAGTCACACCACTGTAGCTTCAACTCCCCAACTGTAGAGAGCAAATATATGACTCATCTTTTAAGATTTTTTTTCCAGGGATAATTATCACTGGAATAACGTAATATTATTTATTTATTTGTCTGTCTGTCTGTCTGTCTGTCTGTCTATCTATCAAATTTCTATCACTGCCCACCTCTCTCCTCGGGAGGGACTGTGGGCGGTTTACAATAAGATAATTTATTAAAACAAGAAGGATAAAATATAAATACAATATACAATTATTAATAATCATAAAATCAGAATAAAATCCAAGCAGCAAAAGTGGCAAAAAGGTCTAACTCAGTCCATGTGTGACAGGAGCCATCCATAGTAATATTGATGGCTTTCCAAGTAAGTATTTCTATTACAAGACATTTATGGTATACATGTGTAAATGAACAAGAGAAACCTACAGTACATAAATTGCTACATGTTAAATCAGAGAGAGAGATATGTAAAACAGAGATTTCTTTTATACTCACTGTTTTACATGTCTTTCTCTCTCTCTTAGAGATTTAAGATATAAGCAGTACCTATGAAATTTTTAAAAAGAAGGAAATGGCAAATCTCTCATCCTATCTCATTCCACCCCACCTCATCCCTCCCACCTTCATTCATTTAAATTCCTTAACACATGAAAATAAGTGCCTCTTTGCCAGATGACTGGTGATTTCTTCAGCAAGCACATGCTCCTTTCCCCTTGTGTTTTAAAAATATAATGCATGAGCTAACATAACGAGCCATTTACCGTAAGTCTGTTTATCAAAAGGTAAATGATGTCATAAAATAACTTTCTACAATTTTCATAACAGAACTTGAGTGCCCTCTACTGGTTGAAGAACTGATTGTGCAACTGATTATAAAGCTGAAATATATCTACTGAGACTTAAATATATTTTGCTGTAGACAAAGCAATGTAATGGAAGTGGTAAAGAAGTGAGTAGATGGTAACTATACAGAGAATGCAAACACACTGTACTTAATTTCTCACCTCATTTTCATATATATCTTGGATTATTCTTCCTTTCTGATACACCATGATCTATCTTGCCCACTATAGTAGTGCTCCTTAAACTATGTTCCATGAAACACCAGCGATGCTCAGACAACTTGAAGTTATTCCACAAGATGGTCCCAAGATCCAAGAGAAGGCTTTTGTGGGGGTTTGCTCCATTTAATTTCATTAACTAAGCAAGCATCCTATCTGGAATTGCATTACTAGAATATCTTTGGATGAAAGAATATGAGCTTCTGGTAAGTATATACTCAAGGCCCTACCACCCTGTCCTTCAACATTTCTTTTATAAACATAGATTTTTTTCAGCACTTCAATAAACCAAATGTCAAAATATGATGAAAGATGCTGATTCTAAATCTCATTCCAGAAATTGATGGAAAATGCCATCATACACTGGGCAGTCTGCCAGGCTCTTTGCAGACAAAAATGCTCATATCCACTTATAGCTAGACTCCAGTGGGACAGAGTCTTGTGAGATGACAAACATAATGTCTTGTGAGATCACCTTGGATTCTTCCTCATAAGATCATCTGGGAGTGTTTGGGAGCCTATGACATCAGTGGACGTGGACAGGTTTCTTTGTGGGATGAGCTCAGCCATCAGTAGATTAAACCTGTGCGCCTCCTGGCTTGTTCAGTCAGCCAGAAAGGGAATGACAGCTGGTGCTGGGGGTGGTGAATGTATTTTTGAGGGAGGGAGGAATGCTACTAGCTTGAAGGACATGGTGGTGCTCCCCCTTCTCAAGACGTCATCACTCGATCCAGCCATTTTAGATAATTATCAACCAATCTGCAACCTTCCCTTTCTAGGGAAAGCTAGAGAAGATGATTGGGCAGCAATTAGAGAGTACTCTGGATGATACAGATTATCTGGATCCCTTCCAGCTGGAGTTCAGGCTCGGGAATGGGATAGAAACTGCAATGGATACTCTTAGAGATGACCTGTGGCAGGGCTCTCCTGGTCCTCTTAGATCTCTCAGTAGCATTCGATACTGCTGACCATGCTGCTGAGCTGCTTGCAAGGGTTGGGGACTGGAGACACTGTTCAACAGTGGTATTGCTCTTTATTCATTCATTTTATTAGATTTATATCCTGCAACAGCTTACATTACATAAGAAAAATTATTAAAACATACATGGTACATTTAAAATAGCATTTGAATAACTGCATAATAAAATCGCAAAAGCAGTGCATAGTATAACAATAAAATAAAGCAAACCTATTCTTCTTGAATGGGTAGTTCCATGGGGAACATTCAAACACTTGGCTGCTCCAATGGGGGTGCCCCAGGGCTCAGCCCTCATACATGAAGCTGCTGGGAGAGTTCATCTGTTGGCTGGAATGAGATGTCACCAGCATATATAAAAGAGCCAGTCAGTGTAGTGGTTAAGCTGCTGGCCCAGAAACCAGGAGACTGTGAGTTCTAGGCCTGCCTTAAGCATGAAAGCCAGCTCGGTGACTTTAGGCCAATCACTCTCTCTCAGCCTAATTAGACCTCACAGGATTCTTGTCGTGGGGAAAATAGGAGGCAGGAGTATTATGTATGTTCGCTGCCTTGAGTTGACCAAAATATATAAAAAATGGCAGGATAAAAAGGATGATGAGGATGATGATGACGATGATGATGATGATGATGACAACGATGACAGAGGAGAAGGGGAAGGAGGAGAAGCTGTGTATCTCCACCCCAGAATGAGCAGGAGATGTGGCAGAATTCTTGATCTAATGCCTATAGGCTGTTAGAGACTGGATGGGGTGGAACAGATTTGGATGGCATCCCTGCAAGACAGAGTTGCTATTAGTATAGAGGCACTCAATACCATGAAAATTCTATCTACTGCTCTTGATAGAGCATTCCCCTAAAGGAGGAATGGGGCTTTTCCTGATCCTGTGAGTGCAGCAGGTAGAGGCAATGGTTTGGAGAGCCTTCAGCCAGCTTCAGTTGGTCTGCCAGATGTGACCTCTTCTGGACCAAATGGTGCACAGAAGGGGCTCATGCCCTTGTCAACTTCTGATTAGACTACTGCAATTTGCTGTACATGGGGTGCCCTCAAAGATTACCTCAATGCCACAGCTAGTGCAGAATATGGATGCCTACTTGGTGCCTAATACTAACCAGTTTAAGAGTAACACCTATGTTGTGGGAGCTGCACTAGTCCCCAATAGGGTTCTGGGCCCAATTCAAGGGGCTAGTTATTATTTATGAAGGGTTGGGCCTTCATTGGCATTGGGACCACCAACTATAGGTGGCATCAGCTCACATAATATGGGATGGTCAAGAAGGGATGTTGTGGGTACCTATCCCCTGAGAGACTGGGAGGCACAGTCTTGAAAGATGAGTTTCTTGATAGCAGCTTCCTCAGTTTGGAATATTGCCCCAATATGTGGGATCCATCCTTATCATTCAGAAAGGTTGTAAAAACTGTGCTTCTGCAGGGTTTTTAGTGTGGAAAACTCTAAATAAGGTTGACAGCAGTTGTGGGATTTTAATGGGTCTTAATTATTTATTGTGATTGTGTTGTAATCCATCTAGTCTCTTGCAAATATGTTTGTAGTTTATTCGTTCAGTCGCTTCCGACTCTTCGTGACTTCATGGACCAGCCCACGCTAGAGCTTCCTGTCGGCCGTCGCCATCCCCAGCTCCCCCACAGTCGAGTCCGTCACCTCCAGCAAATATGTATTGTAAATAAATAAATCTATTTAGTGAAGACTGGACTAAGTAAAATTTGTTAGCCAGTGTTTAAGAAAATAGGTCAAATCATTTATGCTGGTTTCATTTCTACTCGTTCTTTTTCTCACATCTGCCATGAACGTAGAGTCCAGTTTTGCTTTCTAGCACATTCTGCATAAAATAAATCCCAGAAATGAGCCACAGAAATGCAATTTGTACATCCAGCCTAGTACATGCAAGATCAGAAAGTGGTGTTGACTAGGAGCATGAGATAGACACTTCAGAGGGTTAGTGGCCAAAATTCAGCCTCCCACCCTTCTGAAGGACCATGTAAGGCTATCCAATGTCATTCTGTGGTCACTAGGAGTGTGGTAGAGTTTTTTTTAGCATGTTTTGGGGCAGGCTTTAAGGGTGATGATCGGAGAGAGAGGTCTCCCAGATGCTAACTGCTCCCATTGCCCCTCCATAATACCACTCAACCTTCCCCGCTCCCCCAAAGATGGTAAAATTAAAATTCAGCCATTCTGCTGCCAAATTTTAGTGATGTTGTCTATGGATGCTTGGTGGGTCATATGCAGTCAAAATAGCAGAAGATACTCATCCCTGGCCTTGAGATGTAAGACTAGTCTAAAACAAGTTATTCGCTGGTCAAAACTAAAGCTGACGCTGAGGCATCTGTCCCTGGAAAATAGAATGCAGGGGCAGGATAGGATAGCTGGACAATGATGCAGGAAGATAGGGAGCCAAGTTGATAAAGCTGAGGCTAGACAACTGCCCAGACAGATGCAGGTCTGACCTGAAGGCATCTGCAGCAAAGGTCATGGCAAAGAAAAATGAGTATATTATTTGGGTATGCAAAAATAACAGAACTTGAAGATCTACATGACTCGGTTCACACGGTTCACTCGGTGAACTCATTGTTTCTTCAATGCAGTTTGTTAAATAAGTCATAATTGGCTATATTCACATGTTCCTATAAACCATAAATCATAATTTATAAAGCACACTGTTTGGGCTCACACAGCACACTAAACCAAAACCAAAACCAAGGAATGTGACCAAAAGATTACTGCTTTAGGTCCTGCCTGATTCTGACAAAATGACTGACTGGCTGACTAACTGAATGAATCCTTCATTGCAGCCAAATGCCAGCAACTTAAAATTGCCTACAAAAGCTAAAATGTCCAGTCATTAAACAATTCATAATAGAGCAGGTAAGCATAATAAAACATACAACAGCAGAAAAGAGAAAAGAAAAGAGTTTAAAAAAAGAAAAGAGAGCCAGTTTGGTCTAGTGCAGAGCTTTCCAAACTTTTCATGTTGGTGACACACTTTTTAGACATGCATCATTTCGCGACACTCTCTTACAGCAGGGCATCATTTCACAACACACTCTTACAGCAGGGCACAAGGCAGGCACTAGGACCTGTGCAGAATCCTGGCAGGGCTTGGAGGCAGCAGCAGCTGCGACACACCCAGACACTGCAGCCGACACACTAACGTGTCCCAACACACAGTTTGGAAAGCTCTGGTCTAGTCATTAAGGCATCAGACTAGAAACCAGGAGCCTGAGAGTTCTAGTCTTGCCTTAGGCATGAAAGCCGGCTGGGTGACTTTGACCCAGTCACTCTCTCTCAGCCCAACTCACCTCACAGGGTGGTTGTTGTGGGGAAAATAGGAGGAGGAAGAAGTATTAGGTATGTTCGCTGCCTTGAGTTACTTATAAAAATAATACTGTCGTGGAGATGGGCGGTCATAAATTTGAATAATAAATAAATAAATAAATAAATAAATAAATAAATAAATAAATTTTTAAAAAGCAGCAGAAACTACAGCTATTGTGAGAGTTGGATTACTTGTTTTGCTGATAACCTACTTGCCACTTCCTGCAGACTACTGCACAAAATTTTGCTGCCTTATATGTTGCATCAGGCTGCCTGTCCACAAGTGACAGGGTGAGCAAGAATTTACCTGTGTGGCCAGGGAATTTTGCTAACAGGAGCATAATAAATTTAATGTGTAGTTCTCAATAATACTTGCAGCATAACCAGGCATGCCTAACTATTTCATTGAGCCCTGAACTACAAGAGCAATTATGCTCCTTATAAAAAAGGTAAAGGTTCCCCCCGCACATTTGTGCAGTCATGTGCAACTCTAGGGGCCGGTGCTCATCTCCGTTTGTTAGCAGAAGAGCCAGCGCTGTCCGAAGACGCTTCTGTGGTCATGTGGCCGGCATGACGCACACGGAACGCTGTTACTATAAGGAATGCTCCTTATAGGGGGTCCTATAAATTTGCCTCCTAGCAGAGCAGATGGAAGACCATTAAATTGAGCCTGAGGGAAGGCTCTAAAAAGTTTATGCAGTTGTACAGTGACATTTGGCTGGCTGAGTCCTGTGTTTCAGACTCAAGTTTGGACCTATTAGGAACTAAACTGTATTCATTTTGCAATTCCATGTTCAAGACCTAACTATTTAAGAAACACTCTGGCTTGATTATAACCTATGGATAGCAAAAACTCTGATGATTCACTGTAGGCCCATAATTTATTCAGAATGAAAAGAATTTGTCCACAAAGATTAAGGAAACCCGGCCCAATTGCAGTTAAATTAAGCTCTAAAAAAATTAAAAATTGTCAGCCAAGTATAAGTCTGCATCTTTGGTAGAGCAGCCTCCAGCTGGAGGGTAGCAGCTGTGATACATTTGGGGATGCAAACATTTCCATCAGTAATCTGGGTTGAACAGTTTCCAAGAGATAATAATTGGGGCAGGGCTTTCCAAAGTGCCGCCGCTGGCGACACACCAGCAGCGGCGGCGCGCACGCGCACAGCGGCAGCGCAGGGGGGCGTGCGGCGGTGCGCGCGTGCACGGCGGCGGCGGCCTCCGCTAAAACGCGGAAGCACTGATCTCGCGCCGCTGCCGCCGTGCACGCGCGCCCCGCCGCTTCCGGGTGGTGTGGCGACACACCACGCTGTGTGTGGCGACACGCTTTTGTGTCGCGACACACAGTTTGGAAAGCTCTGAATTGGGGTATGGACCTAACTGGGCTCCAAACAGGAATTAATCAAGAGATTTAGCTCAAATAATTTGATAGCAGTAAGCATGAAACTACCTCCTCCACACAGAAGAATCTGAAGATACCTGAAACATTTCTTCATGCTCTCCATGCTACATTGTCAACTTAGGCCCTCTTTGGCCTGAGTCAGGGAATACTATCCCCAGATATTTAAAACAATTAATCTACTCAGTGGTATTACCCTGGATATTCCAATTGTTCAATTTAGGATTTGTCACAAATACTATAATCTTTGACTTCTGATATTCTGCAATACTGAGCTAGGGTCTTCAATGCTCTCCTGAGGCTGACTGCTGTTAGCAATAAGTTCACAGCACTGTTTGCACACAGCAGTAAAGGTAAACTTTTGCTGGTTATCCTAGGAGCAGAGAGTCCAAATCTCACACAACTCTTAAGGATTTAATATAAAGGTTGAACAGTATAGCAGCTAATACAGAACCCTGCTTAAACTCTACCTGGGTTAGGATGCTGTTTCTAAGACACTCCAAAAGACTGCATCTTACTTGCAGACTTATATTCATAACTATCTTATAAATAAGTAGAAACAGGTGTTTATCTATGGTAGCAACTTTAAGCTATCTCACAACATGTCTCTTGAGATGGAATCAAAGGCTTACTTTGGCACATATAGCACTGCATTGGCCTTGCTGGAGTATTTCAACCATATGTTGCAAGACCTGCGCTTGGTCCCTAATAGAATCTCTTGTTCTAAAGCCTGCTTGTGCCTCAGCCAGAATGTTCCCTTCTCCAGCCAATCTTGAACTTTCCCCACTGGTATCTAGAGTATACTTTGCTGATTATGCTCAGGAGGCTTATGGTATGGTAGTTAGTTGGATCAGCCTACTGCCTCTTTTGAAATATAGGGACGTTCACAGGTAATCGCCAGTCACTGCAACTGAGGGATGTTTTGTCAGTGAAAATAAATAGTGAAGCAAGCCTACTCAAGGACTGAAGTTTTTGCATGGGACCAGAAGGTAAATTCCCCCAGGAATCCTGACAGACACAGACAGGGCTGGAACATACTCTGAAAGTTTGCAGCAGCTTCTCACCTTGAAAAACATAAAGAATTTCACAGCACATATAAAATAACTGTAAAATAACTAAAGTACTTCAGAATATAATTGCTAATATTAATGTCGCTGTCTCTTTTTTATACTTTGCTGCATCGTATGTAAGGCTCTGCAGTGTCTGGGTGTGTCGCGGCTGCTGCTGCCTCCGAGCCCTGCCAGGATTCCGCGCAGGTCCTAGTGCCTGCCTTGTGCCTTGCTGCCTCCAAACCTGCTGTGATTCTGTGCAGGTCCTGGTGCCTGCCTTGTGCCCTGCTGTAAGAGTGTGTCGCGAAAAGATGCATGTCTAAAAAGTGTGTCACCAACATGAAAAGTTTGGAAAGCTCTGTTTTGCAGAAAACCAAGAATGGTGAACAAAAGGAGAAGTACTTATTATCAAGGACAGCTTCTATTCTGTGCCAAAACTACTCAGAAGATTTGTGAATTCATCTTCACCAACCTTGTTCCATTATGCAGAAAATAAATGGGCTGGGATAATCAGAAAGAGCATTTTCTCTGTAGTAACAGCAGTCACAAAACTTACAGGAAATAGAATTTAACAGTCCAATTCAGTTTTCTCCAGCCTGGGGCCCCTCAAATTTCCAGAATTCCCAAGCCAGTATGGCCATTCCTAAGAATTCTAGTACTGTAGCTGATATCCACACATTTAGAGCAGTTCAAGTTGGGAAGGCAGGGGTCCCCAACCTGTGGGCCACGGCCCACTAGTGGGCCACAGCCTGTTAGGAAGTGGGCTGCGGGGCTCCCGCCTGCAAACCCCGCCCCCCTGGTGCACGTGATTGGCTTCCACCTGCAAACCCCGCCACCCCAGTGCGCGCGATTGGCTCCCGTCTGCAAACCCCGCCCCCCAGTGCACGCAATTGGCTCCCGTCTGCAAACCCCGCCCGGTCCGTGGAAAAATTGTCTTCCATGACCGGTCCCTCGTGCCAAAAAGGCTAGGGACCCCTGGTCTAAAGAAGAAACTTAGGAAAGTCCCATCCTGAACACTCAAGTGATAAATAGGGAGGGTGGGAGATTTGTACTTTCAGACTTGCAAGATTCTTTTAATGTAGCCTTACAATAAAGTAGAATTATTTCATCTAGTCATGTTTCTTGTCTGGTTTACCTGGAAGGGCTGACACCATGCTCTAAAACAGGGCTTTCCAAAGTTTTTCCCGTGGCAACACACCAACCGGCGTTGGTGTGTCGCCGCAGGAAAACCCAGAAGTGCGGCAGCGCGCAAAAACCCGGAAGCGCTGCTGCCGCTTCCAGGTTTTTCGCACTGTAATTGGTGTGTCGCCCCGGGAAAACCCGGGAAAACCCGGAAGCGCTGATGATGATCAGCGCTTCCGGGTTGTGTGGCAACACACCAGACTGTGTGTGGCAACACACTTTTGTGTCGCGACACAGTTTGGAAAGCTCTGCTCTAAAAGCTCCCATTACCATTTGCTAGGAAGCTGCCCAGATTAACAACATCATATTTTGAACTCTAGTTTATTTAAACAAAATTGTACTTACCTGGACACATTTACACCAACCAAGCCAGACCACACTCCTTCTCGTATATGTGGTTTAGATGATGGACGCTTAAGAAGGAAAGAAGCAATATGAGGGAAAATAAGACTCCAATTATTATTTATCAACATTTGTATTCTATTCTTGTGACCCAAGAAGGAGACTTCTATAATGGCTAATAATTATAGCCAAATCAATAGTTGTAACCAAAATATTATTTTTACACAGTCTAAATGCTACAATTTAAACAATGTACTGTTATTATATGTATTGGAAATATGTCAAGTATGATTTCACTCACTTTCACATTTTTCTAACCTTATATTAACCTAGTACTTAGAAACTTTAAAAAATCTTACCTTCTTCCATGCATATTTTCCAAATATGTACATTTTTATTCACACTTTTTCGATTACATCTTTTGTGTACACTTTCTGTAATACAGGAGTGGGCAACTATTAAAGGATAACTAAAATTAGAGAAGGAAGGTAGAGAATGTAACTCTGATAGTTTCCTGCGATTTATCAACAGCTTTTGACATAACCAGCTGTGGAATTTTTCTTTATCACCTAGTCTAAAATAGAGAAGTAGCTGAGAGAACTGCAGTGATTCTAATCTTTTTTCCAAGGACATTCCTAGAAAATCATATTGGACTACTGTTCTGCCCTATGGCAACTGGAGTACTTCAGGTTTGTATCATTTCTCTTCTGCTTATTAATATCCATTTTAATATCTAAGAAAAGTCATCTGAACGTTTGGACTAAAGTCTTGTTACTATAAGAATGACATAAAAGAATGTCTTCCATTTCTACAAACTTGTCTTAGGGAACTGAAGTACTGTGGGTGAGAAAAACCTGCTATCTGAATAAAGTTGTGAGAACTATGCTGGATGGTGCTGCAGTACCCTGAAGAAAGAATGGAACAGATTCTTCTGGTCTCAGTGCCATCTTGGATGTATAGCTGCATTGATTATGATGTCCCACTTGTAAACTTTTAGCTGGCTACTTTGAAATCAGGATGCTCAACTAGATGGTCCTGTAATCTGATTCTGCAATGCTCTTATTCTTTTAAGATGTGATCTCCAATAATGCTTGCTGTCCAAAGTGATACGGTTAATACAGATTTGAACTGGCTGTCAAGCGTTCTAACAACATTTGTAGATTAGTGTTTTTGTAAGTTTCTTCAATGATAATAAGGCAAGAAAAAATGGACATTCTCTTTTTAAAAAATCACAAAGAATGGAAAGCACTCCTGAATAGTACATTCTGGGGGGAAACTCTAGCATTTCCTATAGATACAGAAGTAATTGGTTTCCAGGTAGACTAACTATAAGTGTGGGAAATGGACAATATTTAAAATTGGAGGTTGCTGCCTGCTGGAAGGAGGAGACATGACCCAGCATAACTCCCTAACAGGAGCAAAAACAGTCACTCTCCAAAAATAAACAGGGAGAAGGAACAAGCCAAGTGCTGCAGTTTCAACATACCAGATTTCTTCAGCAAAGGGGGCGCAGAAGGGCAGAAGGACAAACAGAGCTTAGAACGCAGGAAATAGCTTCCTTATATGGGCTTATCCGCAAGCGACAGAGCTCAGTCGACTGGAATGACTGTGTCACAAAATGTGAAGCCTTCAGGGGCTGCAGTGAATGGAGTTTTCTGATCTTTAAATTATTTCTCCAAATTCTTAAGATGCCAAACTCAGGAAACTATAGTGCCAAAAAAGGAGCATTTTGAACTGGGATGCTTTAGGGAAACACACCACATATGGATGTAAAAGTGCACATACACAGGAGACCCCATACATATTTTTGTCACCCTATACTGAATTCCCAACCACTAATTAGATGCATTCCCAAACATTAATTAGATGCATTAAGCCATCTAATTTGAGTTATATATCTGCACAAGCTGTTACTTATTATACTTTTAAAAAAAACAGGTATATAATAACTTTTTCCTAAAGTGTAAGTAGTTGGTATCTGTATATACCATTATGAAACTCACCTCAAAGCAAAGCTCCCAATTTGCTCCTATACTTTATAGGCAATATAAGTTATTTAAATGAGAATGGAGATTACAAAACCATGATGATTATAAAAATAATCTTTTTCAAAACTCAGCAATCATTTACCTATTTATATTTATTTATATTTCAAATTTAGTCACCACCCATCTCACTCAAAGAGCGACTCTGGGTGGTTTACAATAAAGCAAGAATAAATACTAGTTAAAATACAGGTTAAAATACAATAAAATAATATGGTTAAATAAAAATATAATCCAAGATATAGATGTTAAAAAGTTCTTGAAATCACGTGGAGACGTGTTGGTCTGCCATTTCTTGCACTCCTCCCTCACTTTTTCATCATGTGTGCCCTAGATATTAGCTGAACTAACTGTGCTTGATTTTAACAAAAATGTTAAATCACATATTACATAGATTTTGAGTATAGAATGGCTTTGAGGATTTGTTGTTAACAGAGCTGATGAATTATTACAATAAAAAGGTAGATTTAAGAAGTATCCCACAATCATAAATAAAAGTGTATGTGCAGTGTGGAAAAACAAAAAATAAGGTCAAAGTTGGGGACTAGATTCAAACTTCATGGGAGACAAAAGTTGCAGTCCTGGACAGGCTTTTCTTAGAAATAAACATCCCACTAAATTCAGCAAGATAACTTTCATTTAAACAAATATACAGTAAATTTCAGATGCAGATTAAAACACTAAGTAACAGAAAGTAGTGAACATAATTTTTAACCTACAAAGAGGAGGAGTGTTTCAAATAAATGGCATCATGGCTGTTAAAGGCAGAAGACAAGTCAATAAAATGCCCTTAGATTTGGCAGAAGGGCATCAGAAACTTTGCAAGAGCAGTTAAAGGGGAAAAAAGGCTGGGTAAAAATGAGATTGGACAAAAAATAGATTAGTCAAGGATAGAAATGGGAGGATAAAAGTAAATACCTATAGACTACAGGTAGTCCTTACTTAATGACCACAATTGGGACTGGCATTTTGGTTACTAAGTGAAACAGTCATTAAGCGAATCCAACCTGATTTTATGACCTTTTTGCGGTGGTCATTAAGCAAATCACCATGGGCATTAAGTGAACCACGTGGTCATTAAGCAAATCATGCAGTTCCCCATTGATTTTGCTTCCCAGAAGCTGGCCGAGGTTGAAAATGGTGATCACGTGACCATGGGACACTGTGATGGTCATAAATGCAAACTGGTTGCCAAGTGCCCAAACCATGATCACGTGACCATGCGGACACTGCGACAGTTGTAAGTGTGAGGACCAGTCGTGTGTTTTTTCAGCATGGTTGTAAGTCCGAACCATCACTAAATGAATGGTTGTTAAGCGAGGACTACCTGTACATGGTTGCAAAGTTTAGAGACAAAAGGAAGACATACAATGATAACTGGAAGGAGAAGTAGGATCAAAAGGTATTTTTGTCTGTCCATTTCTAATTGATTAAACAGTATCATCTGATGAGACCCAGGAATCAGGCCTTGTCTTGTCGTAGCACCTGCCCCCTGAAATATCCTCCCAGAGATTATATCCCTGGCTCTTCCCCCTTGGGTTATAGTGGGTAGAGGATCCCTTGATGGGCAACTGGTTTGTAAAAATTATTGTGGTGACAATTGGTTTTTGAGAATTCTGTTATTTATCTGGACATCTGATTTTTGGATTGTTTGTATTCTATTGTTTAAAATTTATATTGTATGCCACATTGGAGTCAGGTGACCTATTAATTAATTAATTAACGAGACTGGATGTAAGGGAAGCACAACATATTCCTTCACTGGAACTAAGCAGGTCTCAGGTGTTATGTCTGAATGAAGGCTGTTTCATATTGCATCATGACAATACATTTTTTTTCCAATGGAAGTTATCTTTGTTTTATATGGATCTCACAAATTAACTATATGGATCTCACAAATTAATCACCAAGTCTGATCATCCTACATAAGTATATAAATTGCTGTTATGTCTAATTAACCCATTCATCTACAAATAGAAGTGTTTTTCCTTAATATAATCCTAGAGCCTCTTGTAACTAACCCCTACTTGATACATTTCAAAAAGGTTTAAACTTTCAATATCTCTTGTAACTGGTTTGTTTCTTGTCTTGCTTAACTCTAACTGCAAAATGCATTTTTATTATCCTTACACCCATTACTATGTTGTTAATATCCAAATATCCCAACTCTCTTCCATGGAGACATAACCCATGGCACAGTACAGTGTATCTCAATAGTTTCCAATGTTGCAGGGCCAGCCAATGTGAGGAATAACAGCATTCAAGTAATAGCCATTTCCCTCATCTTTTGGTGGGCTCAGGTTAGGAAGAATTCAAAGAATGAAATACATATTTAGAATTAGAATTTTAATACAACCCTTTCCCATGGGCTTGTGCTCAACACTCCACAATGATCAGCACAGACTAACAGTGAAGACCAAAATGAAAAGTACTGGGAAATATAGATGCTTAAAAGAGTTATTTTGATGAGAACTATGAAGAATGTAATTGAGGATAAGGAGATAACCTCAGCAGGCTGAAAATAACTAGGCAGCTATTCAGGGTTCTACAGGCTAAATAAAAGACCTTGGGGAGCTCCAGGCTGAATGAGGCTACAGCTCATTTTAAGAAAGCTGGCCTAATTAGGGAACATGAGTTCAGCTACATTTTTCAGATTCCTATTGGAGAATTTGGCAACATTCCAAGGGAACAGTTGGAAGTCCAACACTTCTTCTACAGGCAGCTGGATGGCTTCAAAAGAAGTAACACTGATCCATTCCACAAAGACTTGCATGGGATGGGCAATATTAATATATAACCGGATCCTCCTCTGATGGAAGATGTATTTCTTAATTTCAAGTTATAGGTATATATTTAGATAAGAGTATTCAAATAGAAAATCTCTGTAGATCTCCATGCTTCCAAGTCATGTTAATCAGAGCACATCATTGTGAACATTGTCCTTCCACATTTGAGTTTTATGTCCCAGAAGTACATGATGTGTTTTGGTTAATCTATCCACAAGCGCTGAATTAAGCCAAAAAAACAGGTGGAACAACAACTAAACTGTAGCACTGCTGAAAGTGGACAGTTCCCATCAATGCTATCTTAAGATATTAAGAATAATGTCTCAGTTTTGCAAGTTATAATAAAGATTGCAATAATTTAATTGCTGTTGTTTATTCGTTCAGTCACTTCCAACTCTTCGTGACTTCATGGACCAGCCCACGCCAGAGCTTCCTGTCGGCCGTCACCATCCCCAGCTAATAATTTAATACCATATTTCTATATTTGCTGTACCTCTATCTGCTTTAAATTTTTATGGTTTCAAGTTTGCTTATTATAATTAATTTTAATATAATTAATATTAAAACATTTTGTCAGTTTGGATGAAACGAACCATAGTTAAGCAAAAACTTCTGAATGCCTCCTTCTCAGCCACATAGGAGGAGGAAGAAGTGAGAAAGAATAAAAGTCCAAGACTCACTTCTGCTTATTTCGGCTCATTATTATTATGATAAAATAAGGGTTTAATATTATGTGAGAAAAAGAAAAATGCCAAATCATAGCAGGCTTCTTACAGCAAGAAGAAGGTGGCTTAGAAACATCTTGGCAAACATTATCTAATTTCACAGTCTAAAGCATAGCTTTCCAAAGTGTGTGTCGTGACACACTACTGTGTCGCCTGCGGTGTCCTGGTGTGTCGCCATCGTGAAAAGTTTGGAAAGCTCTGGTCTAAAGAGATCATTTGTTCACATCCCAAGGTCGAGAAACACTGTCTGGCAACAAGTATATGATGTTCTCCAATGCCATAGCTGGGGTTTTCAATCTACGATATATCCTCAGAACTTCTGAGTTACCTATGCTGATATTGCAGAAGGCAATGCAGTTTTGCATCATTTGCTATGTATCAAAAGGAGATTAGGAAGAACATAGAATATGCATATTATGGCTAATAAGCAACATTTGATAAGCACATAAATAATACCTAGAGTTATTGAATTTTTTAATTGGAAATAAATACACTGAATATTTCAAGGGTTTTCAGTGCAAGGAGAAGAAAAATTGAAGTTTATGGCAATAGTTAAAAGTGATTCTTCAGCATATAGCCATACATATCACTCTGATCCTTACAACTGTAGCATACAGCATTTGCTCTAAGTCAATTTTCAGCCCATCAAGACCAAGTAGCACACAAAACATTAAGGAAGCAGAATTGCTTACTTTCAAGATCCTGTTAAGGTTTATTAATTCAAGCAAAAAATATTGTAAATTGTGGAGTTCTTGGTGCTAAATCTCTTCACTTCCAAGTCATATTCACTTATTTCAGCTCAACATATCACACTAAAACCGATTTATTATTCCTTTCTTTGTTTAACTACCCGGTTTTATGAGGCAGCCAATACTATCCCAATATAGGAAATAATTAGGAGATACACAGAACTAACCAAGTTATGTTGCAGGCAAATGATACACAAATGCCACAGATCAACACATCAACTGAGTCTAATCTGCAGAGATAGTTCTGCTTAGGATGTAGTCAACCAGAAGTTACATTTGCCTTTGGAGTGCAGAATGCATATCAAATACAAATGGATCCAAGCATATTCCCCAGGAAATTCAGACAAAAATCATGAGAATAGGGCCAAAGAAGAGAAATGATAAAATATAATACATATGTCAGCTTGACTAATCATCAAGGAATTGCATCTAATGCTTTTTAAAACATCCAGTTATAGTACTGGTCATTCCAGAAATGTATGGTATCTGGCCCAAAAGATGCAGCAGAGAGCACACTAGATTTGGTACCTCGTTGGGTGGAACTGGTGATCTGAAGATGGATGAGCTGTGTGTGTCCACTGTCATGGACAGATCACTCTTTAGTTAGTTTTAGATTGGCACAAAATTCTACAACAATGAAAAACCATATAAAGTAGTCAAACCTCGGTCCTTGTTGAATCTAGGTAGTTTCCAGAATGACTTTGGGTTTCCTTTTTTTATAGTAATTATATTAAAAATTACAACTACAATGATAAAAAAACTAATACAAAATAAAAAAATTAAAAATAGAAGGTACAGAAAAGAAATAGAAAAGAAAAAAAATAAGAATATAGTAAAGAAAAAGAAATATATCAAGAAATTATTTCCCTCTTCATCACAAGTATAAACAATTTTAGTAACTTACCACCTTCTCTTAAAATACAACAAATTATTTCTTCTTCCCATATCCCATCTCTTACCTATACACAAATCCTTTAAAAACCTCATTATTTCAGTCCTGATCAGCAAAAGTCCAATAAGGGTTACCAGAGATAACAACATTTTAACCTTGATCAAATAAACCAATTTTATATTCCTTTTTTTACTTTTAACAATCTTGATCTTTAATCCCTTCAAATAATGTCCTAAGACTTGATTTCATTTCATTTTTTATTTGTCCCTTCTCACAAAATTCTTCAAAGCTTTAACAAGCCTCTTTTGTAAATCCAATATAGGAAGATTATCCAGGTCACTCTCTTGGTTTGTTATTTGTATATCCCTTTTAATTATTAAGACATCAGCCGGTTTCTTTTGTATGTCTGTTGTAGCATCTTTTTCCATATCATTCTTGAGGCTTGTCATTTTTAAATCCACTTTCAGGTCAGTCTCAGCCTTGTCCAGTAAAACTTGTTCCTCTTCCATAACATCTTTTAAACACAGTCTATCTATAGAGGCAGACATCCTTAAAATTAACTTCTGGGTCCATTGTTCAAAAATACCCTTCAATATGTCAAATGTTAAAATATTTTGCTCCATTCTATATTAGTAAGTCAAATTTAAGTGTTCTTATCCTTTAATTGTAATCTTTAGTCCCATCTAGTTCCCTCTAGTGTCCAACCTTCAAAGTCCTATCCTAGCATGTTTTCATGTTTTCTTAAAAGAATTCAAAACAAAAGTATTTTCCCACAGGCAGTATTCTTATAATTAATTCCAAAATCTTATTTCAAATTTATCTGGACCCTTAGTCCATTTGTAACTTTCTAGAATCAAAGTTTTAATCAGCCTTTTTCTGTTTATTCCAGAAAAAATGTTTAAGTCCTTAAACTTGTATTTAAAACTTCTTTCGCTAAGGATTGAAGGAAACTCACCCAGTGCTGTAAAATGTGTCAATCCAAAGGTTCCTAATAGCTGAAAAGCAGTTAACAAGCAATTTCTGAAAGTGATTAGAAAAGGAAATATGCGAACCCAATGTCCTTAAAGGCACTGACCATGGGTTGAGCAAGATACCTATTCCTTCGTCTCCCAGAACTCTAAACCTGCTGGAGACTGCTGTCTTGCGGTCTCCTCATGAAGAGCAACTGTAAGCGGCACTTGCGGGCAATCTCAGGTCCTTTCCTTGTCCGGAGAGGAATTACGAAGAGGCGGTCTACTCAACGGCTGTTCATTCCTCTGTGGTTGTTGGCTCCACTTTTAGCAGAGCCATCTTCAGTTTGCCATTTCTTCCCCAGAAGTCTCAACTTTGGGAGGGTTTCCACCTCATCTATTGGCAATATTGTTGAAGCTTTGGCTGATTTCAGGAACATAGAGACAGCCCATATAGTTGACAATATTTCTCCTAGCACCTTCTGTCCTCTTACAAAACAAATCAGCTCTTTGGTTTACCTCAGAGCTCAGAGTGATTGTGAACAAAATGATAGCTCAATCACAAACAGAAATAGCTGAAACACAGTCTGATCTTCAGATGGATCAGATCACAGTCAGATGGAGGCTCACCTCTTTGGGAATGACAGGAACAAAAGAGTAACAGAAGAGAACAGAGTCTAGAAGAGAACAGAGCAACACTGTTCTATGTGACAAAAGCTTGTCCTGCTATTTTGAATTCTTTGGAGTTCACAGATCTCAAGGATATGAACTGAGTATATGGAGAAATGAGGACCACCACTTGCTTACTCAACCCCTGCCCCTCCTGTCTAACTGAATTAGCCAGGACAGGATGGGCCCCATAGATAGAGAAGTGATTCTCTTATGTGTATTCTCTCTGCCTAAAGGATGCAGTTGTAAGATCTCTTTTTAAGAAACCCTCCCTTGCCCCAGGAGATCTGTGCAGTTATATGCTAAATCTAAAAAATTCTCTTTTTAGGAAAGGTTTACAATACAAAGCTCCAAACACTTCCTGATGATGCTCGACCCATCAAACTTGGCATCCTTCTGGACTATCTGGCAGTAATGGGCTTTAGGGGCACTCTAATATAGTGGCTCTGGTCCTTTTTGTCAAATGGAATCCAGAAGGTTGTGTTAGAGAACTACCATTCAACACATAGCACCACTGACTTACAGAGCTCCACAGCACCCTATTTTATTCCCCATTCTGTTGAACATCTACAGTACATGAAATTATTTGGGAATATCATTTGGAGTGATGTACCATCAGTATACTGAGAATAGTACTCTTGAAAACTGTCTACTGTCGATAATATGTAGGATGAGGGAAAATAAGCTGAATTAAATTAGGGTTTAAGGTTCAGGTTCTTTTAGATACAGTTGCACTCCCCATAAAAAAGCAGGACCTTGATCTTCAGCTGTCATTGGATGTGCAGGTGGCAGCTATGGCAAAGGAACTTTTTTGAACAATTACACTTAGTGCAGCAAACACAACACTTCCTGAGCTGGCAATATTTGACAACAGT